>JAEQBH010003170.1:0-587256 GCA_016808115.1 Tetrastigma voinierianum | reverse complement strand
CGACATAGATAAGCGACCCCCAACCCCAAGCTTCGAAGTATAAATAAAACAAATCTCTACTAGCGAAATATCCAACTAGAAGAGAAGGTTTAACAAACTACAACCCATTAGAATCCGAAAGACCTTCGGATGTGTAAGTGCAGGAGGTGCCCTAGTGAAGTGAAAAAACTGCTTCACCAAAGATGGGATAGGGAAGAGAAGTCCAATAGAAAACTGCTTTTGAGTGAAATAAACAACATTATTTGCCCCTCCTATGGTTGGGGAAACAGTGCCACCTTCCACCTCCAACTGATGCCCAAGTAGAACCTAACTAAACGAGATTTCACCTCTACAGACATACAGCCGACCAGCTACTTATAGTGGGCGTCTCGAAGTCCCCTACACTCCAAATTCGACCGGTAGAAGTCTTTTCATGACCTCTCACCATTCTACATGCAAACAAACATAACAAAAAGGATCAGCTTGAGGCCCATTAAGCAGCGAAGGTGAAAAAACCCTATAAAGACAAAAGAAATCCTTCTCTAAGGGTTTGACAACCAACTAGAGACAAGACCTAGGAACCCCGAACTAGGAACCTTCGTAGAACCTAATGGGATGTCCCTAAACCTGGGAACATTCCACATACCGCCTGCAACATCATCACCAGAACCCCACCGGCAAATAAAGATCGCATCCTCAGAAAGAAGCAAAAACTTTCTAACCCAAAAATACTCAACAAATAGATCCACAAAAAACAACACAAGAAGAGCATAAATGAGATTCGAGTCGCAAACTCACCAAAAGAAGAAAGTTATGATCTTTAGATGATTCCTTTGAAAGAAAAGTTTGCATAAGCACAAGAGAAATAAAATTGCAATAAGAAAGAGCTTTGTGAAATCGTAAAAGAAATAGGACTCATAGCTCAACCCCTAACATAGGAGCAAAACATCAACGAGCACACGCGCTGGCAAGATGCATTTTAAACACATATTAGGAAACTTGCGCTTCCCACCCACTTTGTATCCAAACGCACTTTCACTTTCCTAAGACGCTCAATGTACTTTATATCACTTCCAATCCTTTCAACTTTTCGCACCCAAAGTTTAAAAGCACAGTATTTTCCCACGATTGAAAAAGCACAAAATTTCAGCCGGGGAAAAGGGGGGCATTGTGAGTACCATGACCTTGCACCCACTACCATCGGGCCTGTGGCTCGCTAGCCCGCATTGTGAAATAGTATAGTCCACATTTATCATATTAAAACCACTGACATTATCCGCACGAGTTTTAAAAGACGCCTAATAAAGTCAAGTGTCTTCAAAGACTTCCTTCGTGGCGGCTCGTATATGATTTCTGCTCCCAACCTACCATCCTACTCGCATATGGAGGTCTACTTGCTGATAAGCCTATAAAGGTGGAAAACGCAAAAAATATATTTATCAACTGATTCCCGCCTAAATCCCTTATTTCAAGATATCATTAATAGGAAAATATATTTTATCCTAAAATTAAGGGGAGATTTTTAACCTGACCCTATAATCAAAGATCCTCTTAATGAGGCTGAAGGTAGCAGCAATTCCAACCTGTATGAATCCTCATTTCTTCTTTCTCCATCTGCATAACTTAATCATCTGGAGAGCATGCTAAGGCACACCACCACCTGGGATCACCCTCGCAGGTTCATATCCGATACCGAGGCCTGACGATCGCGTCCTTACAATTGTAGCGTGGTCACACCGCCACCGTGATCACCCTTTTGTAGGTTCACGTTGTATTGTTGATGTTTAGAGGTTCTGACGATCTAAGTCCTTACATACAATACCTCTATAGATAAAATAATTAATTTTTATAACTTATCAGAACTTGAGCAATCAGTAAGCTTTAATCATGGTTACTGTACAACAAGCTTCCTACACTTGGTGTTGATGGGGACTAATCAGCACTAAGACATGATAATAATTTCAAAATAAAATGGTAGTGGTTGAGAGAAGGAGAGGGATATAACACAAAAGAACATGGCAGGTAGGATGCATTCTTGGAAACATAAGACCCCAATTTGGATGGATCGCAGCACTTCATCCATCTGCAAGGATCTGACTTTTCTAATTCAGGATTAGTATTAATATCCGAAGCTTTGCCTTCTCTCCATAAGTTAACAAATTCAGTTAACTCACATGTCCAACCCAAGTCAAGAAGGGATTATCATGATAGTGAGCATTGTTTTTTCCTCCCAAGACTCCGAAGCTATAATTCATATTTGACTGCTGCGGGGACATATAAAATAAACTTAATGGTTGCCTTCAATTTGGTTGCCCCTATCGTGTTTTGGAATCATTTAAGTATACAGTAGGACATTAATTGCTTATCTTTATATCCCTATGCATGGTTAGGTAATGATGAATATATAGTCCTATATTAGGTTCATGCATGAAAGATTTGATGAAAAATATAAGGGAATGAAGACTTCAAGATAAAATAAAAGGAAAAAAATAAAAAATTGATTTAAAACTAATAAATTAATAATTATTTTTTCTAAATCTAAATTGTTGTTCGTTTTGCTCTTATGAAAATATGAACTTTTTTTTTTAACTGAAGATTAACTAATTTAAAGATACATTGATTTGTTATTAATATTAAGAAGCATGATTATACTCAATGTTAAATCATTTTAGTTGTATAATTTTAAAGCCTTAATGTTGAAATTGATGAGCTCATAAATTCAATGCGTTGACTGATAGTTTGACCCTACCTGCAAGTATCCATTCTTGCCCTGTCCTTGAGCATACAATTACATATAGAGTCATTCAATTATCTAAATATGATCATTAAAAACCAAAGGGTGTCTCTGATTGAGAAAACGGCATACAAGTCCTTATCATGGAGTATAAATCTATGACATGTGAGTGTGTAACCATTTAGCGAGGTTGAAACATAGTTACAGTCACATCATTTATAGATAGAAATCTTCCACCAGAGGATGACGAGTCTTCACCCTCGTGAGTTGTTTTTGAAGTAAATGCAGGACGTTTGGGAAGAGGAAGAGCAGAGTTGTTACCCAACATGAAAATAATGGTCAACATAGAAGGCCGATCTCTTGCAGATTCTTCCACACATAAGAGCCCAATTTGGATGCATCTCAATACCTCATCTTCCGGGTATGACTTTTCTAGCATCTAATCGATACTATCCAATACTCTATCTTCTCCCATAGGTTCCAAACCTAAGAAATTTATCACTATTATTAGCCTTACTATAAAGAATGAAAATAGCAAGTTGAGCAAGAAATTAATTACATGTCCAACTAAGCATTATACGGGCATTCCCGATAATACATTATTTCTCCTCCCGCAATGATCTCAACAAAGAAAACCCCGAAGCTATAGACATCAGATTTTGTGGAAAACAACCCTTCCATTGCATACTCAGGTGACATGTAACCACTGTAATAGCAAATAAAATAAACTATTAGAACATATTGAATATTATGTTTTATTGGCATCTCAAACATGACTTACTATGTTCACCATTGATTTTGCGTTTCTTCCATTTGATTTCCAAATATTTTAGCTATGCCAAAATCTGAAATTTTTGGAAGCATTTCAAAGATCTAGTAGAACATCAAGCCGCCTTTTAGATCTCTATGAGGCGACTTTTAATCTTGAGTCCTAATGAAGATATAAGATCCCTCGAGCAATTCCGATGATAATATCAAAGCGTTTTTTCCAAGCTAACAATGACTTCTTTGTTTCATCTATAGGCCAAAGATATATAAATAATCAATTAGTAAAATGATGTTGAAATATACTAATAATGACTTCTAATTTATTAGCTACACAATTAATATGTCCAACTGATTATGAAAGAACCTTAGATGATTGAAGAAATGGAAATGGCAGAAAATAAATGATACATACTGAAAATGAAAGAGTCTAAACTTTTGTTTGGCAGGTACTCATAGACTAACATCTTCTCTTCTTCTTGAATGCAGCAACCCAAAAGCCTCACGAGATTCCTAAGGCCGAGTTTTGCAATAAGTGTTAATATCTTAAATCTCTATTTTCCCTTGTCCTCGAATACTTTGATAATCTTTTCACGGCTCATTCATTAGATAACTCGACTCGATAATCTCATATAGAATTAGAGTATTCGGGATTAGAAAAAATCTAGCTTCTGGCCAATTAGCTAAAGTTAGTGCAATGAAAGAAAGTCCAATTTCAATAATAGTCATCATATATACATTCGAGAATGACTCTAGTCATTACCTTAAAAATCGAGCCAAACCACTCACGTCCAAGTTCGCTTCGAAGAGAAATTATTTGTTATCATGTTAATGGTGTGTTCGGGATCAAAATTGTAATTCGTAATTGGTCAGACTTTCATCACGCCCGCTCCGGAGTCTTAGCCATGTAGCACCGCATCTCTCAAATTATACAACATTTTGTTTCAGGTTACTTTCCGGGCCATGTAAGTTAATTCTACAATAAATAATGCTACTTTATTGTGGGAAAACTTGCATGAAAGAATATAATTCCTACATCAATAAAGCATTGAAAAACACTCATTCCCAAAGTGATTTACTGGGTAGCTGTTTAGAATGGCTGCTTTTCCTAGCAAGTACATCCTCAAAAAAATAAAATATAATAAAAATTGTTCATATCCCCAAGGCACAAACATTGGATCAAAAGCTTAAAATGTGCCATAAAAAAATTATGTTTGATTACCTTTCATCTTTTTCCTTAAGAACAAAAATGATGAGACCAAGAGAACCATGATCACAAGAGTCTCCCACCACTAAAATCGCCATCATCCCCTCTCTTCGCCGTAAAAATTTTTTGACCGCTTGAATTTCAAATAAAAAATTCACTTAAAAAAAACATAATAAATCTGAGAGAGAAACCATCCATCAAACCTCAAAAATTAAATGTTAGCATACATACCTAGAGTTTTGGCATCCACACGCACATATAAAATCCCCGCCCCTTCAGGAAGCACTCTAATATCCATCAAACCCCCACACCAAGACAAGCACCCACCCCACTTCCGGGCCACATCATAGCAAGTGCATGCACCACAAGCACTGGGGCCCCGTGCACGCCTCACGCCTTCCAAGCTTACGCTCACGTCACACGCGTCGCAGACAGATCTCATGCAAGGCGAACGACCAACTCCTCCTAAGTTCTCGCTCAGTAGTGATTCGTGGCTAATACGATCACGCTCAACACTCCTCCCCCACGCATACGGTCCCACACCCAGGCATCGTGGAGAGCCGAGCCCATTGGGCTGACTTTCAAATAAACACGTGATTAAATCATAAAGAGAGTGATTCGAACGCGCAGTATTCTTCACAAAACCAAGCCCGATAATTACGCAACGACCAACTCTCCTAAAGTTCTCGCCCGAGGATTTCAGGCTAATACGCACATCACGCCAGCGAACGATCAACCTCCTAAGTCGCCGGTAGGGACGGCGCTTAATACGAATATCACGCCAACATTCTCCCTCACGCGCGATACGGCCCCATACTCCGCAAGCATCGCCGAGTGTTCAAAGTTCATTACTGACTTTCAAATAAACACTTAATTAAATCAGCGAGAGTGATTCGAACCTGCGACCCCGCGCCAAACCAAGCCTGATACCACGTTTAATGACCAACCTCCTAAGCTCGCCTTGTGATTCGTGGCTTAATATGAATATCATGCTTCAACAGGGGGCTTTGCAGTTTCCACCTTCACAAACCCTTCCCCGCTCCTACACACCTTGGCTCCTTCCTTCCTGAGACATCCGGCTGAGCCGTCTTTCAAGAACCAGTCACGTGGGGACTTGGGCTCGAACCCCGCCAGGCACGTGCACTCAAATCCTCGGCCCCTGTCGTCGCAATTGCTGTTGGGTCCGCACCGGCCGTACCTATCGCATCGGTCCCTTGGGACAGTGATGAAGCTCTCCCATTTCGCTTTCGATTCATGCCACGCGCTCCGCTGGATATAGCCGTCGGGGTCGAGCGTTAACCTCGTGAGAACGGATGCGTTGATCATAGTAAACATATAACACATTTCGTCTTGATTGCTCAGAAACATAGAAGTGTATATGAATCTATATGTCATCGCCGGCACACCTCTAAACCGTATCCCGTTCCAGTGACCGGTTCTCCATACCCGCTCAGAACCCTGGCTTAGAAACATTTGAGGAGAGCTACTGACGTTAAGACCGAACGAGTATGTCCCACCTTTCGGTCAGTTTGGGACTTCCAGAAGTTAAGAACGTGTAGAAACCGGTTCTCCGATTCAGCCCATTTTTCATGTAAGGAATTATATTATCTGTGGGATAATCAAAGCCCCACACGATCTTCTTGTCATCATTTTGGATTAACACTAGGTTTCCGATATCTAACAACCGAGCCGCAGCAGCGTACACTGATGAGATGGAAAGGTTTGTGGACCATACATGAGTAGTAGTGTTTCCCGGTAGAAGGAGGTTTCCAGAAGAGCCGATGGAGAGGACTCCGGAAGTATCGTTTATAGGATGGTCTCTGTTGAGAACCCAAACAACTGTTTGTTCAGGAATTGTGTTGTACCAAACTCCAATGTAGCGTAGTGTAGAATTCTGTGGACTGAAGAAGCCAAGAGCGAACTTGGACTGTTTAGAGAGTAGAAGCTCACCATCTCTTAAGGGTTTGTTGGGAGTGATGGTGTCGGTGGAGCTGCTAAGTGGAAGCATAAGAAATAGAAGCAAGCGCTGAAGAAACATCTTTACAGAAAGCATATGTTACTGACCGCTGGTAGACGAGACAGCAATTCTAGATCACAGACTAACGAGATGAGAGGAGTAAGTGAAATGAATGAGAAAAAAAAAACTTTACACAGTTGCATTTGTTCTATATCCACACTTGTACATGTATTAAACGTATCATAGCATTAATCGCTTCAAAATTGCATCCACCTACCCAACTGTCAAACTTAAATTTCGACGGACCCTTATGATAAACAGTAAAGTTCGAAAGTGATTTGATGTCTATCTAAAACCCGAATCGAAGGGTGAAAGAAGACGAGGTGTTTGGCAATAGGCAGTTTCTCACGTTGATCAAAGTTCTTCGATATTTGCTGCATTGATTTTGCGAGAAGATAACGCTGCCACTAGTCTAGTCGATGTGAAGTACTCAACGGAAACAAGGATCCACTTATTCATTGCTTCCGGATTATACTGGTCACACTAAAAACTTAGATCGTAATGTATTATTTAAAAAAAGATAATAAGACTTTAAAATCAAGGTCCATATATGTTATAGTAACTGGGGTCCAATTCTATTCTTGGCTGCTGCAACAGCAGCCTTTCATGAGGAGAAATCGTTCTTTTCCATGCCAAATAAATATTGCATAGTAGCCTCGCCAAATGAACATGGTAGCCTTGTTCGCAGAAAGTGAACTTTTGCTCAATGCCACACATTCTTCAACCAATAAAAGTTATACTAGTTTACGCCAATGAGCTTCATTCTCTAACTTCAACATTTTGCTTATAAATAGACTCCACAAAAAGAGTATTAAGAGGTAAAATTAAGAGGATTGTAAACATCTCACACACATACTGGGATGATTCAAGCAGAAGCCTTATTTTATAAATGATTATTTTCTGGATTACTTTACGGCGCTTCCTTACATGGCGCTTTTAACACGTTATATCGATCATTATTATCTTACCCTTATTCTCTCGCAAATCATTTACTACTATCTACACTTTCATTTCTCACAGCAAGATGTGACACCATACGCTTATTTTATTACGTGGATCGTTCACCTCCCAAACTACTTATTTACATTTTCGTGACAAGACATCCACCAACCGCTTCGATTAATTTCTCATAAGCCGCATCGCCACCCAATTACGATTTTTATCCTCGCGACGGCATTGTCACCCAATTGTTGTTTTATTCTGTGGATTGTCCATGCCTCCAAATTGTTGCTAAAAATTATAGTGGATTGTAAGTCACCCAAATATTACTTATCGTATTACTGTGAGGTCACTCACAATCCCAACAACCTGTGATCAAAGTCATGGGTTCAGTTTTGCGAATCATGGCCACGATTAAATTGATAGCAACAAATTGTTCATTATGGAAGTCTATCATGGAGGATATCCTCAATTGTGAAGATTTATATGATCCTATTGAGGGAGATAATGTCAAGTCAAGTGACATGTCAGATGCTGATTGGAAGAAGTTGAAGAAGAAAACATTAGGTGTCATTCGCCAATGGGTGGACATCAGTCTCTATAATCATGTTGCCGAAGAAATAGATCCACACACTCTCAAGAACTCGGGAAAACGGTAATAGAAAGAACTACGTTAAAAGATTTTCTTGATGCGGAAGCTGATGAATTTAAAGCTCAAGGAAGGCCAATCAATTGCTACATTCAATGATTTCGAAATCTAACGACGCACAAATATTAAATTGCGATATATCTTCGATGATGAGACTCGAGCATGCTTGCTCGCTCATCTAGATAGTTAGAACACTTTGGTGGCATTCTAGAAATTCAAATTCTCAAAGAAAAGTCACTTTGGCTATGGTTAGAAATAGCCTATTCAATGAAGAAATTCAAATGAAGAACTTTGTGGGTACAAGGGTCGAAGCAAAAGCAGAAGACCATTTGGGCATAATAAGTCAAGAGGCATATCCAAGTATAGAGGAAAAATAAAGTGTTATCATTGTGGCAAAATAGGCCACATGAAAAGGAAATGGAAGATCTTGTAAGGAGGAGACAAGAGCTAGAAGCAGGAAGACGACAAAAATACTACCGTTACAAGTACCAGTGACAATGAGGTGACCTTACTTTGCAATTAAGAAGATTTTTTTCATGTACCAGACCAAGATGTCAAGTGGGTAGTGGACTTAGCAGCATCATACCATTGCGTTCTTAAAAGGGAATATTTCTCAACATACAAAGCAGGAGACTTTGTTACGAAGAAGATGGGAAACAAAAGTGCTTCCTAGATCGATGGGATTGGTGACATCTGCATACAAACAAGTATGGGGTGCACATTAACGTTGAAAGATGTGCGACACATTCTAGACTTGTGTCTAACCCTGATTTCTATGCATATGTTGGACAAGAATGGATACAACCACTTTATTAGTACTTGCAATTGGAAGCTCACCAAGGGATCCTTAGTGGTGGCACGAGGTAGATTATGTTGTTCATTGTACAATATAGAAGCAAAGGTGTACGGAGGACAACTAAATGCAATTAATGATGATACCTTTACAGATTTGTAGCATAAGTGACTAGCACATATGAGTGAGAAGGGGTTACAACTTTTGGCCAAACAGTTCCTCATTCCTATGGCCAAAGAAAATTCATCAAACCCTTGTGACTATTGCTTATTTGGAAAGCAACACAGAGTATTATTCCAAAAGAACTCCACTAAATTCGAGAAATTGGAATATTGTATTTTGATGTCACACTCCATGGAGATAGATTTCCGGTGATAACAAATACTTTGTTATTACTTAATATCATGTCAAAAGACATGGATATACCTGTTGCATACAAAAAGTCAGTTATTCCAATATTTTCATAAATCCCATGCCATGGTGGAGAGAGAGACAGGAAATCCTCTTAAGCAACTTCGAACCGATAATGGTGGAGAATACATCTCTAGGTAGTTCAAAGAATATTGCTCCAAGCATGGAATCAGGCACGAGAAGACGATTATTGGTACACTCACTCAAGACAACGGCATAAAGACATGCATCGTAATTCATCAGGGAAAAAGTCCGATGCATGTTAAAATCGCTAAACTTCTCGAACACCACCAAGACAATCCAGAACAGAAGAGGATGCATCGGACCATCAGGGAAAAGTCCGATGATGCTAAAATCGCTTAACTTCCTAAGTCATTTCGGTGAAGCCGTTAACACCGTAGTCTACCCGATCAATAGGATCACTATTAAGGTTCATTTGGATCCCTGATATTCTCAAAGAGCTTCGACAGAAAAAGATGTTCCATACTTTCACTTTAAGGTGTTTCGATGCAAAGCATTCATGCATGTACCAAAGGAGAAGATCGGTTCATGATAAAGCAACCTGTGCATCTTCATCTAGATATGAGATGAGGAGTTCGCCATAGCTATGGGATTCAGAGAAGAAAAAGATAGTCAGAAGCATAGACGCCATGTTTCATGAACACGAAACTATCGAAGATATGGAGAAAAATGTGAGTAGTGCAAAACTCACATATGAAGGCGGAAAATCTAACATTCAAGAAACTTCATTAGAAAGCTCACACTAACGGCTGCAGATGTTCGAACCAAAACCAGGGACAGAACTCAAAGAACCACTCATCAAGGAGGAAGAAAGTGGTGATGATAATGAAATGAGAGTTGTTGATTGTGGGAGTGCATCCTCCACTGTAAGAAGCTGACCTCAATGAGACAGACAACTAGAGAATGTCAACCATCTACAAGGTATCCAAGTTCAGATTATATTCTAATTGTTGATGAGGGGGAACCTGAAAGCTTCTAAGAAGTACAGTCTCACAAATACAAAGACTGTTGGATAAAAGCCATGCAAGAAGAAATGAATTCCTTATCGAAAAATGATAACTACGAGTTGATAGAACTACAAAAAGTGGAGAAAGAATTCAAGAATAATAGTGTTTAAGCAAAAGAATGCACGACAGAAGTCGCCAAGTACAAGGCTCATCTAGTGGTGAAAGGTTTTGATCAAAAGCAAGGTATTGACTTTGATGAAATCTTTTCACCTGTTGTAAAAATGTGTTCAATTTGAGTTATACTAGGATTGATAGTCAATATGAATCTCGAATTGGAGCAACTCAATGTTAAGACTGCATTTATGCATGGTGATCTTGATGAAGAGATCTTTATGGAACAACCATAAGGCTTCAAAGTGAAAGGGAAGAAGAACATGGTCTGCAAGTTAAAGAAAAGTTTATACGAACTTAAACAGGAGCCACGACAATGGTATAAGAAATTTGACTATTTCATGATGAGTCAGGAGTACAAAAGGACATTTGCAAATCCTTGTGTTTATGTTCGGAGATTCCATGATAATAAATTTATCATACTCTTGTTATATGTTGATGATATGTGATTGTGGGTTAAGATGTCGATATGATCCAGGTTAAAAATGAATTGTCAAAGACGCTTGACGGAAGGACGGAGCAAAGTGTATCTGAATGGAGATTCTACGACATGTAGAAGGCAGCAAATCAGGTTGTCACAGGAAATATATATTGAATGAATGCTGGAAATGTTCAATACGAAAATTCAAAGTCAGTTTCTACACCACTTGTTGGCCATTTCAAGCTGAGTAATAGACTCTGTCCGTCTACGAAGAAAGGAAAAGGCGAAATGTCAGTCATTCCATACTCATAGGAAGTTGGAAGTCTAATGTACGCTATACGCTGCGATACGCCCAAATATATTCATGCGCTGGAGTTGTAAGCAAATTCATAAAGAAATCCCGATAAAGACACTAGAGGCAAAGTGGAATGGATCTTAGATATCCTTCGCAGGCACCTCAAAGGTGCGTTTAAGCTGGGGGGATCAGAACCATCTTTGAAGGTTATATAGATTTTGGATACAACTAGAGACTCAGACAGAAAATCTACTTGCATTTCCTATTTACATTTGCAGGGGGAGCTATATCATGGCAATCAAGGCTACAAAAGTGTGTTTCACTATCTACTATAGAAGTAGAGTATATTGCAGCTACTGAAGTAGGAAAAGAGATGCTATGGATGAAGAGGTTTCTTCAAGAATTGGATTTAAAACAAAGAGACTACATAGTACATCAAGGGAGCAGACTTAAGCAAAAACACTACGTGATCACATGACGGCGACATGGGGATGCGAGATATATCATTAGATCGTGAAGGTCTATCAAGAACAATCTGCTCCAAATGTAAGAAAAGATCCACACTTATGAGAATACTACTGATATGATGACAAAGGTAATTACAAAAGAAAAACCAGCACGATGTATCAAGAACACGAGCATGAAATCCTACTAAGAAGTCAAGAAAACTCCCACCTTCAAGGTGCATGGCTCTAGAGGAGGAGATTTACGGGTCCACTTCATTCGTCAAGGTAATAAAGAACCTTCACGAGAGAATCTTTCTTCCACCACAAATGATCGTGATAGTAGCCTTTGGTTATAGAAAGTGAACTTTTGCTCAACACCACACATTCTTCAACCAATAGAAGCTGCAACAGTTTACGCCAATTAGCTTCATTCTCCAACTTCAACATTTTGCCTATAAATAGGCATTGAAGTAATAGTAGTAAGATGTGGGGTGAGAGGCAATAGCTCGTGAAGCGCGTAAGCAGCTAATATATCAGCTCTTTCAATCATGTGAGCTCGAAATGATAAATAAACAATCACAAAGCATCACATCTGGTATAACGGTAGTTAAAACATGCGACTCACATAGAGAGTAATCGAGAGGTAAACCTAGAGGATTGCGGAGCATATCTTCGGGTGTGTGACATCTGCAAGTAAAGCTTTATTTCATAATGTGATTATTTTCTTTCTGACGGTTCATAGTCATTTCCTCATTATGAGGGTTTTACCACGTTATATCGGATGTCATTATTATTTTACCTTCTTATTCTCTGTAGATTGGCTTAGCTATCCATTTACACTTTCATTTCCCAAAGCCGACATACCACCTATCTGCATTTATTATGTGACGCCTTCAACCTCACAAACTACTTATTTACATTTTCATGACAAGACAACACCCAACTCCGCTGGACACTTCGAACACTCCAAGATACACCCAATTAGGATTTTATCCTATGACTGGCATTACCAAATTCCAATCGTTGTTTTATTCCGATTAGCTCTCGCTTCTCCAAATTGTTGATAACAATTATAGTAGTAAATTGGTAAAGCCACCCAAGTAAATATTACTGTAATATTCCACGCGCCACCATAATCCCAACAATAACAACCTCCTGCTTAACTCTGCAAAGTGTAATAAATAGACTCTAGGTCCTAACAGTTCTCGCATTCGCGACCAGCCGTATGAGTTTGTTGTGCTTTAAAGTTAAATTTTAATTTGATCTTTATTATCTAATATATAGCCTTTCTATAGTTCTACTATTTAACAAAGTAATAATTATATATATACCTTGACTTTAGGATTTCATTTTAAACTTTTTAACATCTTAATTTCTTTAGAAATTATCTTTTGAAAATGAGTTTCAAATATATTTTGCTCTATTTGTGTATATATATACTATCTCTACATAGCCATAATCATACAAATGTTTACAATATCATTAGGCAGCGGCACTTAGCGTGCTTCAATAGATACCGTCACCTCATTCACAGAGCTAACTCCTTGACTAGAAGTTGTTTTTATAACAAAAGCAGGTTGGTGAGGCGAAGGAAGAGTACTGGAGTTGTTACCCAACATAAAAATGATGGTTAACATGGAAGGCCGATCATTTGCACATTCTTGCACACATAACAGCCCTATTTGGATGCACCTCAACAATTCATCTGCAAGGTATGTCTTCTCTATTGATGGATCAATTACATCCAATGCTCTCTCTTCCTTCCACAGTTTCCAAATCTGAAATAGAGTAAGTAACTAATGATAAGGAAAAGCAGGTACGTACTAATCAATTAGGAAATCCATCTGGGTTGAAAAGATCATATGTCCAATTAATTTACTCACATGCCCAACCAAATTTTCTGCTGAATTATCATCATAATAAGTGCTGTTTTTTCTACCACTAATGATTTCCAACAGCAAAATGCCGAAGCTGTAGACATCGGATTTTATGGAAAATAGTCCTTCCATTGCATACTCAGGTGACATATACCCACTGAATGCATGAACACATGGAAAGGAAAAAAAGGACCATTTAGTTTTAACACATGAAGATAAATCCTTCCATAGCATATATATATATATATATTGAGGTGATTTATACCCACTCTAACTAGTAACATATTAAGAGAGGAGCACTATTTCATGTATGTACCTCTTTGTGAATAACTTACTATGTTCCAACAACCCGATTTGTGTTTCCTTCAATTTGGTCTCCCCCGAATATTCTAGCCATCCCAAAATCTGAAATTTTCGGGATCATTTCTGCATCTAGTAGAACATTGCTTGCTTTTAGATCTCTATGAATGATTCTTAATCTCGAGTCTTGATGAAGGTATAGGATTCCACGAGCAATGCCGAGAATAATTTCAAATCGCTTCTTCCAATCTAACAATGAACTTTTTGTTTCATCTGACAAACAAAGGATGAAGGTCGATCTATGTATACCAGAACTGTAAAATACGAGATGAAGATAACTAAACTCATATGTAAAAGATAAGAGCCATGAGACATACCAAAGATAAAGAAGTCCAAGCTTTTATTTGGCAAGTACTCATAGATTAACATCTTCTCACCTCCTTCAATGCAACAACCTAAAAGCCTCACAAGATTCCTATGCTGTAGTTTTGCAATTAAGGAAACTTCATTCTTAAACTCTTCTGTTCCCTGCCTTGAATTACTTGATAATCTTTTTACAGCTATTTCTTGTCCACTGAGTAGTTGACCCTGATGATCGTAATGTGGATAACTAATTAAGCACTTATATTTCAAACATGCTGCGAAAAATATTAAATTTAAGTTTACAAAATAGTTGTTTCAAGAAACTACACATACAGCTCTATACTGAGAATTTGAGGGGAGACTACAACCTTATAAACCGGGCCGAAACCGCCTTGTCCAAGTTTGTTAGCAAATGAAAATTTGTTTGTGGCTGCAGCTATGGTGTCCAAATCAAAGAACTGCAATTTGAATTTCTTTTGACTTTCATCACGCGGTGCTGGAGGCTTGGAATAAAGAAGAACTAGAACCATAACTTACCTCCAATGCAAGCTGTCTTGCTTCGTCTGTGATGTTTTAACATAAAGAAACCATGCACGATAAGTTTTAAACGGAACAAACAAAAAACTTTCCCTGTATGTGATCCATGTACGTAAATGGCACATACAAAGCAAAATTTTACATAGTAAAGAAGAGAACCAGAAATGGATTAGCATGAATTTGTTTACATTTTACTTACCTCTTCTCTTCTTTCTCATAAACCTGCAGGTCAAGGAGACAATGAGAAACAATGAGACAGCACCCACTGTTACCAGAATTGCCAACAGCCATTTCTTCTGAAGAAAGCCATTCCGCCGTTCTATATTTTCAGCTGAAATTAAAGAAACATATTCCCATTTGGTCTGAGACGATACAAATTTTGAGAAACTGAACTCTAATATTGTTTGACAATATTACAACTACAAGAGAGATGAAAGCAAGTCCATATCATCAAAGAACGGAAGTGCAAGTGTGCCAATTAACACGAGATAAGTTTCACTTATATAAGAATTGTTGCATCCTATATATTGATAAAAGATTAATGGGATCTACATTCCAGCTAATCAGATAGTTCAGCCAAATATTTAATTTTATTACTACATATTATTTATTTAATTATATTTTTTTATTTATCCATTAAGATTTCTTCGGATTTACTGTTAAAGATTTTTGATTTATCCATATTTTTGGGGATTTATCCGTTGTGATTTTCACAGCACATTATAACAAGAAATTCCATGCTATCGCTTTTTTAAGACACTTGATTAATATTAATTGAAAACTTGAGAATTTCGTTCCGTTTATTTTATTCGCTTTCTTTTTTTTTAATTTTATTATTCTTCATATCCAAACTACATCAATTCAGACGTGATCATAACTCGATCCGGCATCGTTTATTATTTTTGCTCGCATCAATTCGCAGACGCATAACTGATCCGGTGATCGCTTATTATTCAGAATGAGCCTACATCAATTTCTACATCAATTCGCAGATCAAAGATAACTTCGACCGGTGATCGGTGCTTATTATTTTTCAGAAATCCGATCTTACATACCAGACGTAACATAACTTCGATTCAGATCGTTTATTATTTTCGTTCTGCATCATATATGCTTTGATTTTTTTTTTATCTGTTTTATGATAACCAGAAATAAATAAAGGTAGATTATGTCACTTTCTTCCCTTGTAAATTTATGGTATAATAAATGAAGAAGTTGGTGGTTGTGACAAATTTGTAGCTAGTTGATGAGGATGAATGAAAGTTCGGTAAAGAGGGGCCCAAATGAAGTTAAATGCTTACCTAAAACAGCTGCATCAACCCGCACAAACAAATCTTGGCCGCCGACTGTATACTCTCTTGTGTCCATCAAAACCCGTGCCACCACGCATCCACTTCTGTCTCCTCCACTCACGTTCGCACTTGTGTAACCACTGCAGTTACAGTTTCTCAGGCACTCTTCCCTGCACGCTTCCATCCCCATGCTCGTGTCCACACGCGCCACCGATGTGTCCGGAATCTTCACACCTCTCACCTTCACGAACCCTTCTCCGCCCCCACACACTGTTTCTCCGGCCTTCCTCGTACACCCGGCCGACCCGTCTCTCAGGTACCAGTCATTCGGCGACTTGGGTTGGAACCCCGGGAGGCACGTGCACTCAAAGTTGGGGGCGCTGTTGGAGTTGCAGGTTCCGTAACGCACCGGCCGTAATTGTCGCAGGCGTCCTTAGGCGCCGACCAGAACCCCACCCAGTGGTGGGCGGATTTGTGCCACGTGTAGCGTTGGATGTGTCCACCGCCGTCCACCATGAGTCTAGAGATAAACGAGGCGTTACGGAGAGTGTATATGACGGAGACCTCGTCGGGAGTGTTTAGGAAATTGATGTGGAATATGAAGGTGTTTACCATCTCCGGGACCCCGCTCCACCGGAGACCGTTCCAGGAACCGGTTCAACCGGTTCAACTTTGGTATAGGAAGAATTGAGGGGAGCCATTGACGTCGACCTTAAAGGAGTAATCCCCGGTTCCTGGGTCTTCAGCCGACTTCCAAGATGTCAGGAAGCGGTTCAGACCGGTTTTCCGGTCTAATCCTAGTTTCATGTTGGGAAGCATTGTGTCGGTGGGATAATCGAATCCTTGCCATAAAACCCTCCTGCCGTTTCTCTGGAACAAAACCAGATTGCCTGTGTCTAAAGCTGCGCCATCGTGGCGTTCATGGACGATTGAAACGTTTGTGTGGACCAGACAGGAGTGTAAGGCCCATGGTAGAGACGAGGTTTCCTGTATTGCTAATTGAGAGGACACCGGAGGTGTCATTGATCGGAAGGTCTCTGTTAAGAACCCAGACAACGGCTTTCTCTGAAACGTTGTCGAACCAGATCCCAACATAGCGGAGACTAGAATTGCTGGGGCTGAAGAACCCAAGAGCGAAGATCGCTTCATGACCAAAACGTCACCGTCTCTTATGGGTTGATCGGAAGTTATGGTGTCGGTTGAACTGCCAAATGGGAGAGCAAGGAAGAGAAGCGAGTAACGGAAAAACATGACGAGTAGTTACTTCGAAAGATGAGAATGCAGAAAAGCTCCCCTAAAAGATTTCACCATCACCTATAAGGCTATCACGTGTCGAATGATGTTGGGCCATACAGCTAGCCATGTGAGGACATGCCAGAGAAAGATGACTGCGAGAGATCTGATGACATCGAAAGATCTCATCACTTAAAAAAGTGACTTATATCTTTTTAGTTAATGATGTCACTAACTAAAACTTATTGCGCATGGGTCTAATTGTTTCTAATCGGAGTTTCATAATTTCAACAATGGACTCTTAAGAAGTGATGTCTATATAGCAGCAGGAAGGGGACCAAAATTGAAATGGTGAGTAGTGTAGCATTGTTGAAAGGTTTTAATTAAATCTTATTTTTTTAATTCACATAAAAGAAAAAGGAAGAACTATGCTAGGGGCCCCAATTTCATGATATTTGAAAATTTGAAAATAAGATACTTAAAATCAAGCCCATGCCCCTCATTTAAAAAATAATTGATAAAAAATAAAAATTAAATTAATAAAAAATGTACCATTGTATTAGTGAATTGGGCACTACTTTAATGAGCTTTAGGTATTACTGGGTTATGTAGTTCCCGAGGTTCATTAATGTTTATCAAATATATTCAAGCATAATATATTTTTTATCAAATATTTTTTAAATCATAAGACATGGACTTGGTCTTAGGCCTCTTATTTTTAAATTGTCAAATAATGAAAAATAAAAAGGACATCCTTCTGGTGATAAGTTAGCTAAGATATTTTTCAAACCCAAAGCACTAAGAAGAATGGGTAGTTGTAGTACTAAGATATGCATTGCAGATGGACAATCCTGAATTTCTTGCAGGTTATATAATTTTCCCCCCTTTATTGTTGAAAAATAGTAATTTACATTCAATATAAGAAAGAATCCAAAAAGAAGAGAAAGAAACTCCTGAAAGAAAGCCCAACATGTACGTCAAGTGAAAACAGCCCAGCAGCGAGCACATCGAAATGAATTGCCGACGCATGCCGATCGCCTAAATTTCCGACAAATATAACTGATAATCGTTTCCATCAAGAAAACACAACAAAACCTAATTCATTGTATCGCTTCAAAATACCTCAATTTTTATAATAAAATTTATTATATATTCGGTATATTTCCAAGCCAACTTTTATTTTCTTAATCGTTGGGATTTAATATCGATTAAACGATTATCAATCCGTAAATAAACCCAAGCGAAAAGAGAAAATATGGAAATTAAACGACCATGGGCCAATCAGAACAAGTTTATATGTCTAACGAAAAATAGAGGCTTAAATGAGAATACTGTATAAATCAAGTGACCTAAATATAAAAAGCAAATGTTAAAAAGCAAGAAAAAATCAAGAAATGCAAGACGCTGCATTTAGAAAGCGTATGAAGTTTCCTCCTTTAAATACGATTTGTAGTTTCGATCCATGCTAGTGCCGAAAAATTGCAAAAATTGGCAGATTTTAGAATAGTTCTCACTTCTCTCTGTATTTCCCAACGACGGTCATAGTCCCAAAGTAAGCAAGAGGAAGTCCTTTCTCGTGACAAGAGTCGCAGTTAGAGACCTGACCTATGAGTTTCGACAAACCCCAAACATATAGGGCCTCTCCTACTTTTGGCCATTTATACCTTGTCGCCACATTGTGATAGCGTGACAAATTCACCTTAGATCAGAATTTGGGTAAGAAATAAAGAGAATCAGGAGCAGTCCTCTGAGAATAGCCACATCAATGAACTCGATGTTGAAGTTCAATCTCAATTTGGACTTATGTAGACTAAGTTATAGTCATTTTACAGAGGTCAGAACACTCATGCAGCAGAGGTCAGCACACCTCATGCAATTGCAGGTCGCCAGACCTCATCCCGTAGAAAGGCACTCCGTCCCGTAGAAGACCATCCCAGGTCAGCAGAGCCTGGCCCCAGAGCTCGGCCCCGTAGCCTCAAATTTGTCCCGAAGAGCTCAGTTTTGTCCTATCGGGAAATTTCACCACAGCGTGTAAAGTCAACTTGGCTACCTACCAAATTGCCTAGATGACCATGTATGACCTCCAACTTTCGAAGGCCATAACTCCTCCGTCCGAACTCCGATTCGGTGTTCTCGGGACTTGGCGGAAAGCCCATTGAGTCAAGAATCCATCCATATGCCTGAAGAAGATAGAAGGTGTCATCGAGGTGTCGACCGAGCTCGTCATGTAGAGGTTAATCCTTGTCGGCCTCGTGTCGGGCCTTGTCCGGGCTGACTACGCATGACCTCCAACTTCTAAGGCCATATCTCCTTCATTTGAACTCCGACTAGGTGTTATCGACTCTATAAAGCCCATTTAGTCAAGAATACATTCATATGCCCGAGGAGTGATATTAGATGTCAGACCGAGGTATTAGACCGAGCTCGCCATCACTTCATCTCGCCACTTTAGGTCACTGTCCGCTGACTACGCATGACCTCCAACTTAAGGTCATAATCTCCTTCTCGCTTGAACTCGACGGTGTTCTTAGACTCCTGGAAAGACCATTGAGTCAAGAATACATTCATATGCTTGAGAAGGATATTAGATGTCAAACCGTTAGATTGAGCTCACTTCAGTTCAGCTTCGTCACTGTGCTCACGCCCAGGTTGATCACGCATGACCTCCAACTCTCAAGCGTCATATCTCCTTCCTTTGAACTCCGATTTGGGTGTTCTTGGACTCTATGGAAAGACCATTGAGTCAAGAATACATTCATATTCCTGAGGAGGATATTAGATGTCAAACCGAGGTGTTATATCAAGCTCGTCCAGGTCAGGCCAGCTCGTCACCAGTCACCAGTTCGGGGCTGACTACGCACGACCTCCAACTTCGGAAGGTCATAACTCCTTCGTCCGAACTCTGATTCGGGTATTCTTAGACTCTATGGAAAGCCCATTGAGTCAAGAATCCATCTATATATAGCTTGTCGAATTTGGAAATCATATTGATCTCTGAAAATCAATCCTAACCAAAACTACTAGTACGCACGAATAATATTGTTCTTTAATGGTTTCGAATGCGACCACTATGGCGAAAACCCAAATCGAGATCGAGATCTCCGTGGATTGGAATCAAAGTGCAAGATTTTTGGGGCTTGCTCCCACTCGACTCCCATTCCTCGCTTCCAAGCCTTGTACTATTGCTCTAAAAGCATATCAATCGGGATGACCGACGGAAGCGATCGTGAAATAGTTCAGATATAAAAATTGCATGATTATTGAAAATAAACTATTTATACAAGCTTACATATTATACTATATTTTGCTATAAAGGATTTGAACGCCCTTAATAGAATGTTAACCGTTTATTTCACATTAAGGATAGATTGGTATACCAATATGGTCAAATAGCAAAGATCGCGAACTATCAGACACGTGTCACTCCGAATAGCGTACCCACGGACCGTGATTTCCAAGATTGCCACTATTTGATTGTTTATAAACCACCGCAGCCCGGGGCCGCGACCAGATCAGGTTATAAACCATGACACCGTCTCAGCTCTGACCGCGTTTGATTCTGATATCCTCAGAGGACAAGACAGGGCAAATTGCGGCTGCATAATCAATTGATTTAATAATCGAATCGATTCCACATAATCAATCAGATTAAGACAACCGAATCTGATTCGCATAACTGGAATTGATTTGGTAATAATCAATCAATTTCCGTAACTGGAATTGATGCTCACAGTAATCGAATCGAATTTGTGAGCATAATCGAATTGATTTGGATCATAAAATATTGAATAATATGAAAGTGTATTTTTTTTACTATCACTGTTCACATTAATTGTATATAAAACAAGTATATGTATCGATTTATATTGACTATCCATAATGATTTGAAAGTTTTGAATTGTTAAATTGCATAATGTGATTTAAATCAAATCGAGGAATGGATTTAGATAGAACCACTAAGCATGAGAAAATGCTTAGCGTATTGTTTTACCAATGCGCAGTATCGAGTGATAGATAGTGATCAAAAGCGCACTCCAAGATCGAGGAGCGCCGAGTCATAAAGAAGGAAATTTCTGAGTATGTTCGACATGTGTACTCATTTCATGTTTTCTTCGATATGGATATTATGTAGAAACAATTTGAACTCGAACATCTATTTTAGTAAATCATTTTGAAAAGGCTTGAATGCCTTTCATTGTAAATGTATTTTGTTAAAGTTAAATGTATTTGTTAAATGTTTTTGGGAGATACCAATAAAGTTGGGGACTCCCTTACCCGACTAATTCGCTTGGGCGGATCCGACCGAGTCCGGATGCCACTCAAATCACTCAATCACTCAAAATCATATCTTCATAAGCGACATAAAACGGGCAAGCCCATAATTGATTTAAACTGAAATGGAAGAGAATTGCATGTAACCACTAGCATGAAACGCCACGCATTGTTTTTTTTATCATCGCACAGTATCGAGTAGAAAGTATGGTGACCAAAGATTGTCGATTACGAGTCACCGCACAGGAAATGAAAGATAAGTAAACGTTCGCCTCACGATATCATTTCATTCAAGATATTTTGTAATTATTTTGAATCCAAGATGTAAAAGTCTTCATAAGAAGATCATTTTTTTTTATATATCTTTTTGAAAGTATGGAAATGTATTTTATACATTGTATAACCAGTAAGGAACTCCATAAATATTTTGTAATTGTATTTGAAAAGGCATGGAATGCCAATTTGTATAAATACGTTATTCAAGAACAGTTATGGGCCCTATTTAAATTAAGGAATGTCTATTTTGTCTTATCAAAGCTACAGTTAAATTGTTATAAAAGGGCGCATCAGACGCTACAGGTTCAAAATCTATGAAATTTTTTGTATTGTTATTGTTGTGATATGAAATTCAATCACGGGTGTTTTGGCTTTTCAAAAGAATCTCTGAAAGTTTGAAATTTTTTTCAGCTTTTTTGGTTCTTCGTACTGATAGGATTCAATTTTTTTATTTTCACCAAGTCGACTGAGTCATCTCGGGAACTCAGCTGAGTCCACCGAGTTTTACCAAGTTTTACCGAGTTTTAACCGACTCAATCAATGTCTCAGATCCGTGTCGGTATCGATGCGCTAGCTCGAGTCGACACAATCGTCGAGTCAGACTAGACTGACCGATTTAACCATGTTAAGGACAAGGTTTCCATGAGTGTCAATCCGTGAGGACTCCTGAGGAACCTTTCGATTGGATTATCCCATTCGCACCCACACCATCGCCTTTCGAAAGTATTTTGACATACTGCATTTCGACATATAGATAGCCAGAATTGCCAGGAGTGAAGAAGCCCAAGGCGAAATAATTTTCTCATGAGACTAAAACAGTGGTACCTGTCATTACTTGGATCATCTAACCTCTGAGGCATTAGCGGCGCAATATAAACCTTTAAAAAAGGGGGGTCCGACGACGGTGTGTCAGTTGCCTCTCTGATGATTAAGCCAACAAAAAGATGGAGAAGAGAAAAAGGAGTTAAGTGAAGAATTATATACCTTTCCTCGTAGAGTCTTTTCGTTTTATACTCAAATTTCTCCTGATTATAGAGAAGATAATCTCGATTTTGTGATAAAATTTCTTTCCTTATCATGACTACCCTTCCTTATATTAAGGATTTACGCTGGCAGACGTATGAAATTTTTGATAATCGGGAGAACCGTGGATAAAATATCCTAATGCGTAATTTCCTACTTAATATATTTATCCATAACAAACTTTCTATACGCAGAGGACGTACCGGGATCGATTCGAGGATCCCGTACGAGGTTTAACCTATCGTCTGATTAGTTCCCACTCGCTTAATACGATGTAATCGCCTTGTACGCTTTTACGATGCTAAGCAAAAAGGCTGACTCGTGGCGGCTCGGACCTAGTCGGAATAGTGAATCTGTGAATTCAAAGCGTCACTAAGACTACACTACCTGAGAGTGGTCGCCTCTAGGTTGCGGTGTCAATACCGAAGTGAAATTGGGAACGCAAGGATTAAAACCAATGGGCCAAGTAGAATTTTCCTGTGTTCCATATCGCCAGGCGCGGCTGGAGTTTGAAAGGAATTGTTTGTGGGCAAATCTGGTAAGCATATGAGAAGATGCAACAGGTTATATCTGAAGTCTACAACCATATAGGACTTCCCTTATTTAAAATACTTTCTTCTTAGCCAAGGAAGGCTTCCACCGTGAACATTTTTTCATGTCTTCCAAAAATAAAATACTTAAGTGCATCATTTAAATATACAATATGAGTTGCCCCAACGAACTGTCAAATCATATGCAGAAGGGACGCGTTGACTTTATGAAATATCTGTTCACAATCTACTGAATATTACAAGAGTATTTTGGCATTATTACACTGTTAGAAGTCCGGGTGAAAGTGTTTGGTTTTGGTGGGATGAAGGCTGTCCGAAGGAGTTATGATTCATAGAGACTAAAGCAAACTACTAAGGTGAAGCATGTTGCTAGCACCATAGCTCTTTAATCATTGATGGTTTATTTTTTAGACATGTATTATGTCTAAATTGCGTGGATAAGGTTATATATCAAGTGTGCTAATATGCAATGGGAGTTCCACGGCTTTAAGATACTTATTATGAAAAATTAATGAATGTGCCTTTAAGTTCATTGGTTTACTCATTAACTTCAGTTTGCTCTTGTGGTTGTGGCAAACAATCATATTTAAACTGATTCTCAATTCCGCATAGTTAATAATGTGGTAAATGTTGTTGATGCTTCATCCAAACATTGTGATATCCTATATGATAAGTAAGTTGTAGTGGTTATTGAATCTTTTAGTCATGATGAGCTTTCTAATTGGTAAGGGTTAAACCAAAAAACTACTCTTAAACATTTTTGTGATACACGGTGGGGTTCACATTATTGTACTTTATACAGATTGATTAACATGTTCTCATATGTGATTGAGGTACTTGAGTTTATTGTGGAAGATAGTTCAAATTCTAAGCAAAGATATGAAGCAACCAACTTGTTTGAGTAAATACAATCATTTAACTTTGTCTTTAGTTTACATTTGATGAGAGTTATATTGGGAATCACAAATAAATTGTTACAAGCATTACAGAGGAAGGAGCATTACAGAGGAAGGATCAAGACATTATTAATGTCATGACTTTGATTAAAGTATACAAGCAACAATTGCAAATGATGAGAAAAAGTGGTTGGAGTTCCTTACTTAATCGAGTATTTTATGTTTTGTGAAAGACATAACATTATGATGAGTATCTTAAATACTCATTTTATCCCCATGTTTTGCTTAGATTTAGTGTTTTATGAGATAAATAAGCGTCATAATGCTCTATTTTCTCAATTTTGTGATTAGGCCAATCATTGAGTGGAAATGAACGAAATAGAAGAAAATCGACAAAGTCATCATGCAGCTATAACAAACATGTGATCCTTTCATCCATGTGATGTCCTTCCATGGCTCCCTCATTGGTATGGGCACATTCTAATTTTGAGGGCTTTAATGTGAAGGGACAAATTTTCGGATTAAGCATGAGTTACTCACGCTTTAACGTGAGCTCATTCACGCTACGATATGAGTGGACTCACGCTACGACGTGGTTATGCTTGGCTCATTTCAGTAGCTCCCATTTTTTGTCACGTTGTAGCATCAGATTCATCACGTTACAACATGGATGTCGGGGCCCAAGAAGTTGCTAAAGCTCATCTCTTCTCCTCTCTTGGTTTTGGTTTTAGAAGAGGGAATTTAGGGCATTTAGAGAGGAGTTCGTGGAGGCAAAGAAAGGGTTCTCTTGGCTGCAAAGAGGGAAGCCCCTAGGGTTTCTAAAATCTAAGGCACAACTCTCTTTGAGGGAAGGAAGAAGATTGAAGAAGAAGGGGAGGATTTGAAGGGGAGATTGAGCATTTCATCTTCCATATAGGCTATTTCTTTTCTCCTCTTTATGTTTTGTCTCTTTTCTTGGTTGTATTTCTCCTCTCCATGAGCTAATCTCATTTTCTAAGGTTTTTACATGTAGTTTCAAGATAATAACTATATGGTGTTGAAGCTTAGTCTAGGAATCTTTGAACCTTGAAATATCATTATATTAAATGTGTTCTATTCTAGTCTTCATGCTTGTTGATGATTGATCTCCATTAACATGATTTACATAATTTGGGATCGAAGAAGTGATAATTAGGTTAGACCATAAATAGAATGTCGCAAGCCACCATAGAATATAGATATTTGTGGGTTACATGTGGTTTTATGGATTATAATGCTTAATGCATCCTTAGTTATGATGGTTTGAGGAAGAAATACAACATAATCCTTTCCAAAAGTAAATTGTTATTGTTTGAGAAAGAATAAATGTGCTAAGTAAATCTATCATTAATATATAGACTTAGCATCACTGGGACCATTTTCTAATCTTTCACCATAGGAATTTGTTAGATGAAATCAAAATCCTAGGCTTTCTTGTAATTACCTTTTCTATTTGCATGTTAGAGACCTTGTTTTAGGATTTCTTTAGTTTACTTTGTTTAATTTCCATTTCAACTTCACCTTTGTGTTAATCCAAATAAAGTTAAGACTATTCTAATTTCGGTAATTAGTAACCTAATCCTCATGGAACGATACTCATACTTTCATTTTACTAATTGAGGCGACTCGTGCACTTGAGCACATAGGCATACACATTTTACATAGCACACATCGAGCCTATCACATTGATATTCTAAACATGAATAATACATTTCTAACTAGAGGAAGACCACGATATAAAGCTCGTAAAATTACAAATTTGCATCATTATCAAGTAGAATTGTCTATGTTGTTACAGATGTGCAACTTTAATAGCTTAATAGTCATTTCCCTGAGGTAAACACTAAGTTTCTCTTTTGTGTAGCTTGTCCAAATCCTAATTATTCATCTATTGCTTTTGGAAAGCAAAAGTTAATCCGACTAGTAAAGTTTTATCCACAAGATTTTTCTCAAATAGAGCTGATAGTACTTCATGATCAACTTAAGACCTACATCATAGACATGAACTCTAGTAGTGAATTTTCTAATATGAAAGGAATCGATGATCTTGCATAAAAATGATTGAAACAAAAAAAACACATTGCCTTTTATCCAACCTGTTGCAACTGTAACTGTACAAAGAATATTTTTTGCTATGAATATTATAAAAAATTGACCATGAAATCGGATGGGAGGTCAATGAATAAATGATCTCTTGCATGTATATGTAGAAAATATATATATTTGGAAGCATTAACTATGAAACTATTATGCAACACTTTCAAATTATGAAAAGTCGTTGAGTACAATTGTAACATGAATTGATTGCAATACACAATCAATATAACTTTTGTTTTATTTATATATTTTATTAAAGTATTGTTTTATTTATTATTAGAGGTTACGCCCATTTAAGTAGAATCTTGGCTCCATCACTACGAGACCAAAATTTTTGTGCCTTAACCCGGAGTTATGGTGTCTCTAGTGGAAATGCAACACGGGGAGACCAGGAACAAAACCATTGATCTAAGGAGTTCCATGTCTCTCCCTTTAGTCAGCCGCTAAAATTGTTGTGAGATTGCCTATAGACGTGAGAATAGCCGTTTGCATTTGAGTCGATGATCAAATCCTCAATTGTGTGCCAAGAATTCGATCGACTTTGGCCACGTCAAGGTTACACACGTACCTGACGCGCTAATATTCACAAACCTGAACCCGACATAAATAATAAACGCCACAACATTCGCTAACCCAAACCCAACCCATTTATTATTCATGTTGTGAAATAATATAAATATTTAATCTATTTAATTCGATTATTTAAAATAATAAGAATTATAATTAATCATTCCATGCATGTTTAACAAAAATAACCTTATTAAATTTAACATGTTTATTAATTTTATTATTTAAATTAATAGTAATTATAATTAATAATCCATATATAATACAAATAACTTATTAAATAAAAGTAATTAATTAATATAATAATTAAACTGGTCGATCACCATAAGTAAGAGTTAACACGACACGGCACTCCAAACACGATTATACCAATCAAAAACCCGTGAAAACCGCTTGCCGGCTCAGACGCGCTCACGTTGGCTACGCCACCCCCGCTAACCCTATCCTCAACTCTCCTTAGTGGAATACGCACATATCATGAAGGCATGACATAACGCAAGAGCCTCGGGCCTATGGGCGCGCCAGATTTTTACCGAACGTCACGCGCTTAATATTATTATGTGAGGTTACTTGTTGTTTTAATATTGTATTTTATTAAATATTAAATATTTGTTTTTTATATACTTAAAATTAACATCTTAATTATATGAAGAAAGCAATTTGTTTAACTTTATGATAAATGAAAAATTTTTTATATAATATATAATATATGTATAACATCTTAACATATTACTTAAAAAAATCTTAACATATTAATAAAAAAATGAAACAATAAAAATTAAAAAAATGATAAAATTATTATGATAAAAATAATAATTATTATTGTTAAAAAATAATTATTATATTTATCTGTTTTATATAATTAAAATAGAATATATAAAATTAATAATAAAAAATAGATTGATTACGGTATTGTTCTTTTAAAATATTTTGTGTCTTTTAAATATTTTAGAATATTTTGGGAACATTTTAAAAATTTAAACATTTTAAATATAGTTTTTTCCTTTAAAAATGGCTTTTCAAATGGAAAAACAAAATATTTTGGATTTTTCTATTCATAAGAAAATTTAAAAATTTAAAAATAAGTTATACTAAAAAACCAAATGATCTAAAATTTAAAAGCAAATTGTTTAAACAAAAAAGGCCAAAAACCAAACGCGCCTAGGGTCTGCAGGAGTTTCTCCACTGTTAATACTTGTTCACCTTCCCCAAGCAAGAAAACTTCCTGATTTAAGAATTTAGACAGCTATACATCTCATTATTTATCGTATGTAGTCGAGCTAATGTGTGCCTACGACCAGCCTCCCTTTTCTAATCAGAGCAGAAATGATATTAAATAAACAACTTTAATATTTAGTAAATGATGACCATATTTTCTTATTATATCCAATTATCCTCATAGCAATATAATTACACAAAAGTGACCCGTTAGAAAACACATTCATTGACTTACACAACATTTTTTTTTTTATAACTAATCACTAATTACAGCATAGTATTTGCCCCCGCTGGGAGTCAAACTCTTACCGGTGCCATGACACGAAGTGCTCTGAACCAACTGAGCTATAGGTCGTTGGCACTTGCACAACATGATGACCGTATGAAATACAAACCCTCCAAATACCTATGGGGTCCAGCCCGATAAATGCTGCTGCAACATAAAGAGGAGAAATGTTCTCCACATTTACGCTACGTCAACTAACTCATATTTATATGGATGAGAATTGGCCTTTATTTCAACCAATGAAAATGGTTTTCATTTCAACCAAGGAATCCATCCGAGTATCAAACTCTTGCCTATAAATAGGCTTCGAGGAACATAATCAAATAAGAATTTCCAGGATATCATAAAAAGTTTAAGAGATCATTCTTTCAATCGCGCACTGGAAAGAATACGTGTGAAATGCATTTATATTATCACACCTGAGAAAGCAAATAAAAAAACACAAGACTACGTAGATACATAAATCAGATGACGCGAAGACATCCCTAAAATGACATCCCGCTGCTTTTTATCTTATGTACGCGATTATTTTCTGATTACTCAGTTTCTCTCATTCGGCGCTTTACCAATGCTTATATCAAAGATCATTATTATCTTCCATTCTTATTCTCATGTGACGTACTTTGGCCATCCATCTACACTTTTTACTCAAGACGCATACCACCCATCCGTCAGCTTTTATTACGTAAATCGCCACCCTCTCAAATCGCTTATTTACATTTCCACTCCAACCGCTTTAATTTCTTTTGGAAGCGGTTTCAAGATTGTCACCCAATCAAGCTGCTTTTTTATTCCCGACCAATTTCGCTCTCTAATCGCAACATTTACAACCTGACAGAAAACCACCCAAATAATACTCTTGTCGTAATATTCCAATGTGCTCACTACATAATCCCAACAATACCTATCTTAACAAAATCTAATAAACCCCCGTTGAATGACGCATTTGTAAAACAATGTCATATATCAACCTCACGCAAGAAAAAAATATTATTTGTTCTACTGACTGGAAATGTGAATAGATCTTACTAGGCCTTTCTTAGAAAGACACTAATAAAGAATTTGAATCAACTATGTTGAATGAGGAAAAGATGAGCACCTACTAAGGCTGTTGCTCCAACAAAGACGAAAATTTTGTAGGAGCAAAAACAGAGGACTATTTGAAGTGCACTGGACCTGCAAGCTCAGCATAGGAAAATATAATGTTCTGTTTTGTACTGTTCATAGTAGCTGGAAAACACTAGGTTTCCAGTGCACTACCCACGCGAGATCCTGAAGTGATCGTGGGGTTCAGATGGATGATCCACCCCTTTAGATGGTTCTTTACTTGCACAGTGGTGTAAATTTGTATCATTAATTTTTAAATAGAATCTCCCTTATGGCTGAAAAAATAGGCCATAGAGCAATTCATGATACTTTGTAGATTGTATCTCACATATCCTTGTACAGTAATTTGAATTCAGCTATGAAATACCAACCCCTCCAAGCACCTTCCTTACAAGTACAAAGAAACTCTCTGTTGAATGGTGATTTGTAATGTTAATGACAATGGCATATATCATCCTCAAGCAATGCACCCAGTAAGACAAATATCATAGATTTATGACTTCTTCTGTTGACTGGCAATGTGAATAGACCTTGCTACGCATTTCAGGGAAAAACACTAACGAAGAATTTGAACCAACTTGGTTGAATGAGGAAAAGATCAACACGTACATGGCTGTTGCCCCAACAAAGATGAAAATTTTGTAGGAGCAAAATGTGGGACTCTAGGGACTACAATGGCTGAAAAATAGGCTCTAGAGCAATTGAATATTTTGTGGATTGTATCTCACATCTCCTTGTACAGTAATTTGTATTCTGGTGTGAAGATCCTGCACCTTCAGCGGGCTTCAACATTACTTATTGTGACATCATTTACAGAACAAGGTCTTTCTCCTTCAGCTGAAGAGTCCACGGGATTGCAAGTTCCAAAAATAAATGCAGGCTGTTTAGGGAATGAGAGAGTAGTTTCCCTCACCAACTTGAGAACAACTTCTAATATGCTAGGCCGATCTGTCTCACTTTCTTGCACGCACAGGAGCCCAATATGGATGCATCTCAAGACTTCCTGAGGAAGAAATGACTCCTTTAGGGATGAGTCACTTCTGCCTCTTTCCTGACCTAAAGGCCCCAGACCTGTGGTTTACAGGGTCATTTTAATATGAATATATCATTGAATTAGCTTACTTACATGTCCTAACAAGTTCAAAGAGGGATCATCCTGATAGCAACTGGTGTTTTTCTTGCCACTGATAATCTCTAGTAATATAATTCCAAAGCTAAAGACATCAGATTTGGTCGAGAATTTCCCAAATGCAGCATACTCTGGTGACATATAACCTCTGCATTCCAACAATGAAATAATCAGATTCACAGTTTGTTTGCTACCGTTCGTGTGTGATCTTTATGTGTGTCACTTACTATGTTCCAACAACTCTTCTGGTCTTGGTCCTGAATTTCACTTCTCGAAATATTTTTAGCCCGCCAAAATCTGAGATTTTTGGGTTCATGTCATCATCATAGAATATTGCTGGTTTTTAGATCCTTATGGGTAATTCTTAATCTTGAGTCCTGATGGAGATATAACACACCACTTGCGATCCCAACAATAATTACAAAGCGTTTTCTCCAATCTAGCATTGCTCTTCTTGTTTGATCTACAAAAAAATGTTAAAAATAATGAATTAAACCTTTAATGAAAGTGTGGAAGTTACAATTCTTTTCAACAAAGTAGTTTTTAGATCTATTTAACTGCTGTGATGTGCAATGACAAACAAAAGTTGGCAAGTATGGAGTACCTATGTTGATTGTATTCACTCGAACATAGAAATTACATCCCCCATTGGATAACTCAACCGTGTCAATCAATCCCACATACTGTCACGCCCCGAAACCCACCCTAAAGAGACGATCACACCACACCCTGCTCCTTCACCGGTTGCTCAAGCCGCTGAAACGACACTATCCTTCATCAGGAATCCTGATTCATTCAATTACTAATCAATCACTCGTAGCAGAATGCACAACTTTCTAAATCCTCAAATATCAACTTTAAGAAACTAATACATCAACCCAAGTATACTTATCCAAATAACTTCAAACTCAAATATTCGAAACAGAGTTAAACTTTAACATCTAAACAATGTCCAAAGAGAAGTTTTAAACAAATATTCTAATAAAACCATTTTCCCATCCTAACCAATACCGCCCGAACTACTAAGCATTTGAAAATATTACTAACGAACCCGAGCCGAGCCTAAAGCCCAATAAGAAATACTAATACATTTTCATGATAAAAAAAGTTTTCAATCATATAACAAATAAGATGTTTTTCATCAAAACTTTTGATTCAAAATAAGTTGGAACATTAATAAAATATACTTAAAACATTTCACATCCATTTCAAATCTAAGCCATCAACGCGATCCAAACAATTTTATATCAAATTTCGATTCACACACTTTCATCAAATCCAAAATCAAATACATTTCAAATATATTTTTCTCCGGTCATCAACATCAATGCGCCCAATATGTGACTAAATGAAAGCATACGCAAATCGTTCCTTTTAAGGTGGGATCTTAACCAAACACTACTAGTACTATAACTCTAACCAAACCCCAGAGGCCGTGCTCAAATCAATTACATTCCCACCAAGAAATGTAAAGGTCAACTTTTATATCCAAATATATGCATTGTCAACTATTATTCCCGCTGATACTACGAACTAACTGTGAATAAATATTTCATTCAAAATTTCCAAATTACAAACATCATTCCACATTTTTCTTCAGAACAAACAACTTCAAAAGATAATCATACAAAACTACTTTCGATCCACGATAATTCAAATAACAAAACAAGAAAACTTTCATAAAACCAAGATTATATATAATTCGCCTAAAACAATTTTCATCCTCAAATGAAGTAAAAAACAAACAATTTTTTTTTTAACCGCATGAATATCCCTTACAAGTAAATATATATAAAAATACTAATTTTTCGAAAGATCAGATGTAATCCCTTGCTCCTCAAAGGAGTACTCAAAAGCTTTGAAAGGGCTAATCCAAGAGTTTCACCAATGAAATATTTCTCCTAAAATAATAAGGATTTAAACTATCATCTTTACTTATTTATTCTTAAAACTTTCCATTTGATATTCTAACAATTATATTATTTTTTGTTCACCTCAAACATATTGGACAACTGCTCAAATTATAACTATTTGAATTAGGTAGTTTTACAAATTTTATAAACCTATATTCCTTATGATCTTATTTAATAATTTATTTATTTTCATATGCTCTTAATTCGAACTAAATCTTTTTACTAGAAAAGAAATAATATTAATAATATTTACAAATTATATTATTACACAATACACATCTAGCCTTTTACATAACAACAATTATCATACTTGACAACAAGTATTATTAACGGATCTTATTTCCTATAATTGCAAATAATTATTCTAATCATATTCCTTATCTAATAAATTCTCAATCCTTAAAAATATTTTGCCAAAATAGTATATCTTTAAATACTTATCAAATACATATATTTATACAAAATTCAAATTCTTCAAATTTATCTTATTTTGCTTATTATTATTTTCTTTTTCAAAAAATTATCCCAAATACTTTTTCATTTTTTTTTTTTTTTAGGAAATCTAAATCTGACTTCTTCAGGGTTCATCTAAACTGGAAGAAAATTAAAGAATCTATATCAAAGAAATCTAAAAAAATAAAATAAGGAAGATCTTACCTAGAGAAATTTGTTCTTCAAACCCGATCCCAAAGTCGCACGCTATTTGGAATTTTACCCGCGTAGAGAAATTCACAGTGATTTTCTTTTCTTACTCCAATTTATACCTGATATATGTATTAGGAAGTTACCTTTTTACCCCTCTTTCATTAAATTAATTAATTAATTACTAATTGAATTACCATTATTATTTTCATAACGCCCTTCACAAAGTAATTAATTAATTACTAATTGAATTACCATTGTTATTTTCATAATGTCTAATTGAATTATCATTGGCTATTTTCATAACGCCTAATTGAATTATCATTATTATTACACATATGTCATGTACTCTCTGCCATTATTTTCCTCTTTAGTTCTATACCATACAAATTCCTATCACTATTATTTTCCCGTAACTCATACCTATACAATTCGTCATTATTATTTTCCTAACTTATACTCTATATAAATTTCGGGTGTTACATTGATACCATGTCATAAACCCGTCACTTCATCGATCGCATATACGTAGGGCACCGGCATCGTCCATGTGGGTCGCATGGCCTTAGGGCACTAGCAAGTATCCCTTCCATTGACGGGCACCATTGAGCCATGTCAAAGTGAGGAAATTTTCGGCATCATCCACCGCTAATCTCATGATTACGGAGTCGTCGCCAGAGTGTATGTTGTTACCAATTGTCTATCTCGATCTCCGGGATTAGCTACAAGAATGTAAACTCGCGCAGCGGTAGTTCAATGATAAAGCCGCCATCCCGGGCGATTAAGCCAACAAAAGGTGGAGAAGAAAAGAAGCAGTCGTACTGAGTTGATACCTTCACTCCCGGGGATCTTTCCAATTTATGTGGATCGGGTTATTTTAGGAATAACATGTTTTTCCTTATCATGATTATCCTTTTAAGAAATAAGGGATAAATCTGTTTTTCTTTATCAAGGATATCTTTTAAGAAATAAGGATTCTGGACACTTAAGAATCTTCATGAATAAACAGCATTTTCGCGTATTTTCCGCCTTAATGTATTTATCCATAACGAACTTCCAAAATGTGGTGTAATGGTCGCGGACTCAGATCTCAAATCGGGATTTGGCACTTTCTGATAGTTCCCGCATGGTTTTAATATGGCGCCACTGGGTCGCCAGGATCCTGCCACATAATCGGGCCTATCGAGTAGTGGGTCTAGCTATAAAAGCCACTATGATTCAATACCCCCCATTTTCCTCAAGGCCGTGCTTCTTCGCCAGAGAAAATACGGTGGGCTTTTAAACCTCAATCGAGAAAGTCAAGGAGTAAGAGAATTAATGCGCAGAATAACACGTGCTCGATACAAAGCGCGGTGGGAACCGCACGCTTCTCAACATCGATTTATGCTTCGAGCATCACTTGCAGTGGAGCGCAATGGCCCTCTCACGCTGAAGAACTCGCAGGAGTTGTGCTTTAAATTTCTTCTTACATAGCCCCGTCATCCCCATCCGTTGCCGGAGGCCATCAGAACATTTTGTTCTCGGCTGACCAAGTCAATCTCGGTAGCTCTTCCTGCTGTGGTCCACCTAAGAGCCCTCAAGATGAGATCAAGGCCTCGTTGGGCTTCGCCCGAATCTCGACAACACCAGGGAATAAGACTAAATCACCCTCAGTGGTGAAGAGAAAGAAGGCAAAGAAGGTTAGACAAATCAAGGCTACCGACGCGGGACTAGAAGGCTTTGTGGATTGGGTGGACCTAATCTTTAGTGAGCCGGCCAAGGGGAGAGAGGATGATATGTCTAACTTCGCTACTGGATTTGCCACATGGATGTGCCTGCAGGCCAAAGGGTCCCAACATGCTAGTGCTGGCTTCACCACTTCCTCTAGAGCTCTTTGCGAACCCTAGGTGCCCCCCGGTCCCAACATCCATTAAAGCAACGATTGTCGTGGTGCATCATAGAGAGGGTTTGCACATGGGCCAACGAGCAAGGAACCGTTTTAGACATGTGTTCTAGTTCACAAGCTAAGAGCCATTGTTGTGTTTAAACATGTGCCAGCGGGCTAGGAGCCACAAGGCTAGACTTTTGAAAGTGCCAGCAGGCTTAGAGCTAAAAGTCCGGCTCAAAGTGGTACTGGTAGAGCCTCATTCGACTTTGAAAGTGCCAAGAGTTTAGAGTCACATCCGGTCTTTGAAGCGCCCAACAAGATATCACCTATATTTAGGGGCTCAGTGCCAATAGCTAAGAGCGATCCGACTTTTAAAATGCCGCAGAGATACAACCATGTTCAGCTTTATTTTAAAATGATGGCAGATAACAACTATATTTGGACTTCTTTAAAATGCCAAATAGGATAACAACCATAAGTGTTCTGACTTCTTTAAAAATGCCAATAAGACAACAACCATATCAGGTCTTTTTATTTTAAAAGTGCCAACAAGACGACAACCATGTTTAGACTTTTAAAAATGCCAGTAAGACAACAATGATATCTAGTTTTTTAATTTTAAAAGTGCCAGCAGGATGACAATCATGTCTTGACTTTTTAAAATGCCAGTAGGATAACAACCATATCCTACCTTTTTTAAGAATTTCAGAAGGACAACAACCATATCTGACCTTTTTAAAAATGCCAGCAGGACAACAACCATATCTAGGTTTTTTTTTTTTTAAATGCCAGCAGGACAACAACCATATCTAAGCTTTTAAAAATGTCAACAGGACAACAACCATATCTAGGCTTTTGAAGAGAAGCAATTATAGGCTTTCAAAGGAAATGTCTAAAAGATAATCTTTATTGATGATAGTATCCTCAAAGAAAACACTATTGATAATATTTCTTAAGGTGCATGGAGTTCCACATTCTGGGCACAGCAATCCCGTCTGACCTGCTTAACGCATAAGACCCCGGCTACCCCTACTCAAACTACCGTGTATGGCCCTTCCCAATCACACTTTGAAAGTACCAAAGAAGCTTAGGAGCTGTGAAGACTGGCCTTAAGAAAGGGTCACAGTTTAGAGCCGATCTGACTTTGAGTTCTATAGCTAGGAGCCACATCTAGTCTTTGATATGACAATTGCATCAAGAGCCACATCTCTGTCTTTGGAAGTGCTCACAGGTAGCAACTACACCTGATTTGTAGAGGCGCTAGCAAGATATCGACCTTATCTGGACTTTGAAAGTGGGCTATTGCAAAGATTGATAGAGAATGCTTTAAAGAAAGCTTTATTGATAATAACTCTTCCAGGTTCGCGGCTTTCTCCAATATGAGTCCGCAAACAGTCATTCTCTCCCTGTAAGCGTTCAACATGACTTTGCAACTCCTTCATCTTTCTTACTTGTTCCTCCTGCTTTCTCTCTATGTCCTAACGCCAATGGAGGAATTGATCTTCTTTTGATTGGTTCATCTGTTTGACACGATCGCCCCTGGGACGAATCGCATGAATCTGGATCGACAGTCTGTGTGACAGCTATTGGACAACCATTGGAGCTAAGCTCTTTCCAATCATTAGCGAGACTTTGCTCGATTTCTCGATAGGCATGCCAATCAAGGTTACCAATTTGTTCATCCGATCTCCCAGGGCACAACGATGAGACGCAACCCGAAAAGGGGGTCCAACAAATGGTAGGCCGACTTCTCCATGATTAAGTCACAGTGCTGGGTGGAGAAGAGAAAAAGGAAGCTAAAGATAGTCGAGTCGCATACCTTCACCCCGTGGGGGATCTTCCCAATTTATTGGGCTTGGTTAACAAATCTCCGTTTTTATTTTAGGAATAAAATCTACTTTTCCTTGTCAAGGATTATCCTTTTAAGAAATAAGAGATAAAATATGTTTTTCCTTGTCAAAGATTATCCTTTTGAGAAATAAGGGATTTTGAAACTAGGAAATCCGTGGATAAATACCTTTTGCGTATTTTCCGCCTCAATGTATTTATCCATAAAGAACTTTCCAAATGTGGTAGAATGGCCGGCTGGAAGACTAGGGATCCCAGATGGGATTTAAGACTCTCCCGTTTGGATAGTTCCCGCATGGTTTTAATATGGTAGGCCACCAAGTCGCTTCACGACGCGGTCGGGACGCATAGCCGAATGGGCCTATTGAGTAGTAGGTATAGGCCTAAAGGCTACGGTACTCACAACCTCGGAGATCAGACGAACAAATTGGTAACAATAATTGGCGCTGTCTGTGGGAAATCCCACAAAAAGTCTCGCCGATGATTGGCAAGAGCTTGGCTCCAATGGCTGAGCCCTTCGTCACCTGGAACTCTGTCAATCCCCATTCCACATCTTATTCGTCCAAGGCAGTCGCAATGTCAAGCAACCCGATAAACCAATCAAAAGAAGATCAATTCCTCCACTAGCGTCAAGACATGGAGAGAAAGCAATAGGAAAAAGTAAGAAATATAAGAGTTTATGCCGCGCCACGCTTACAGGAGAGAATGGAACCGCCTGTGGGACTCGACGGAGAAAGTCATAACCCGGAAGAGTTATTATCAATGTGCTTCTTTAAAACATTCTCTAACACCAGAATAGCCCACTTTCAGCCCAGATAAGACTAACATCCACGCAAATTTATAAAAGTCCTGGGTATACGCTAATTCCTACCTAAGACCCAAAGACCAGACGCGGGCTCTTAGCCCGTTGTCACTTATCAAATACCGATGTGGTTCTACCGTCACACTTTCAAAGTCCAACCGCTATAACACCCTGAAATACAATTCATAGTCATTTTTAAACATAATTAGGGTATATTATAAGTGCATTTTTAAATTTTTCGTAATTATTATTTTTCTAAGTGAGAAAATTTTGAGATCTGGAATTTGTACAAGATACAAGGGTAAAAGTGGAATTTGTCAAAACTGGATATAAAAGTCATAAGGTAAGAAGATTATGGGCTAAAGTGAAAATAGTATAACTTGATTTGTAAATAGGGAGAGATGAAGGACTAAAGGGTAATAAAAGGAAAATTAAAAATCAGTGCGGTGAAGACTAAGTTTATCTCTACTGAGCAAAACGTGAAGAAGAGAGGAAAGAGAAGAAGAAGAGGAAGAAGGCTGGCTAGAAGAAGAAGAAGGAAGGTATGGAATACATGGATTTTCAGAGTGGATTGTATGGAAATTATGATTTTGGTATGATTATCGATTCTCGACTTTTGTATGGAATTGTTGATGAAGAAGAAACCATAAACCCTTTTTTTTTTTTTTTTATGAATTTGGCCCAAAAGAACCCTACTGCATATTGGTTGTGTTTTGGACTTGGGTTGGTTGGATTGTAATCCCCAATTGAGGAATATTTGTATTAAGGAAATATTAGGGTTTTAGATGCTATCAAAACTTCTCTAACTTCGGATGGTCATAATTTCTTCATCCGAACTTCGTTTCGGATGTTCTTGAACGCTACGGAAATCCCTTGGAGTCTAGAATCCATCCATATATAGCTTGATAATATTGCAACTCATATTAGGTCCAGAAACCATGAAAAACAGTAGGCCCTACTGGTTCTGCTCGTAGTCACTATTGATGGGAAGCCTCCAACTTCGGACGATCATAATTTCTTTGTCCGAATTCCGTTTAAGATATTCTTAGACTATATGGAAAGCCCTTTGAGTCTAGAATCCATCCATATATAGCTTGATAATATTGGAATGATAGTAAATAGCTCATAAGCATACATGTTAACCATAGTTATTCATGCATATAATGAGATATGAAAATAAAGATACGAATAAATGATCAGAATAATGCATATGATTACCGATGACAATAATTATTCGAGATATGATGACACTGAACATAAAATACACATGGATTGTCTGCTTAGAACCTGGTAAAGGGATAGATAGGCATGCCTATTGGGGGAAAACAAGTTTGCAGCATACCGATCGCCTTCTGGCTCGGCTTGTCATTACAAATAATGCCCTTATAGACCACTGCTTTCAAGATAACAGTACAAAGCCTTCGAGCCCTTATAGTTTCCTTTATCCACTTCTAAGGTTTATGCAGGCATGAAACATAAAACAAATGACTTGAATATGACATACAAAATGTATATGCACGTTGATAAGAAATGTAACATGATATGATAAGTAAAAATGAGATATGTATAAGCATGTTTAAATGATATGATATGTTAGATGCATATGCATATGTATAGCGTGATGATCCATGTTAGTGGTCGCCCACGAGTTTATTCCTAATTAAGCATGCTTAGCACGTTTTAATCCGTGTAGGTACGTGCAGAGGGCAAGAAGGCTTCCATTAACCTCATCACTTCCAAGGTCAACACATAGTTGGGATGCCCAACGGAAGAATTTCGGTCTATTTTGTATGTAATATTCTTTTGTTGTTTGTAAACAAATGCAAAGTTTTTTGTATAAGTCAAATAATTCCTATTTGTGGATCTTGAATATATTTTGAAATTCAGCCGCTATAGAATATATCTCAAGTTACATGCTTATTAGTGTATGAATGAACAGTTATAAATGTATGTAAATTTAACAAAGGACACCCCTCGCCCTGCATCGCACGTGGTGGCGGATCGGGGTGTCACCGAAGGGACCCAACCCTGTGCTTCCTTTTCCTAACTCTGGGACCTCCCGCGACTCCTAATCGATTTGAAAAAAATTCATTTCTTTTTAAACCTTTAAAGTGAACTGCGGGAGCGAACCCATTTATAAAGTTACGTTTTCCATTAAATTCTATGAAACATGGCGGACAAATTTTTTTTTTAAACATTAAACCCTTTATAGAAAATCAAGTAGAAGCTTCTCTATTTTTCTTTAATTATGTCCTGCACTTACAACACCTATAATAAAACAATTTAATTTACTCCACATCCAACAACGGGACATCAAGTCCACTACAACCACTTCAAATCAAACTTTAAAATCATTTTCTCAACACTTATAGATATATAAAACAATATTTTAAAACTTAGTATACATTACAAAATAAAGGCAAGTAGTTATTTAGGAACAAAACTATACATTGTCAAAAGGTGGTCGTCACGTGAGGCGAGTGTCACCGGCCTGCAGGATGCTCGAACCGCACGCCGCTTCGCTCAAAACATTTATAAACATTTGGAAAAAGGGTGAGCTAAAGGAGCCTGAGAGTACAAATTATAGGAAAATAATGTTTCCGCATATAGTTCAAATAGTGCGTAAAACAATTGTATAGAGATCTCATTTCTATAAACATTTACTTTACTTTCTATTCCATATAGTTCAAATACAATGTGTAAAACAATTGTATCAACATATATTTTCAATATACTTTCTTTTCCTTTTTGAATCAGTCATATCCAATGGAACCCGCATACCGTTAACCACCATTGGTCCATGAAAGAACCTCCGAGGAAACGGGGCCTTACGATCACCGACAGCCCGCAGGAACTCCTCCGAGAAATCGTGCCACACCGAAGTAACCACCGGGCTGTCCATGAAAGAACCTACGAGGAAACAATCTTATGATCACCGATAGCCCAAAAAGGAACCTTCGATAAATCGTGTCTTTCTTTTAAATACCATTGTACTATGGAATAAATCATATTATGCGTTGGTAACCTTTTTCAGACTTTACATGCATGTGGCAATATGCATCACTCTTTCCCTTCCCTCTATAAAAAAAATTCTAACCCTTTCCCATGTACCATGCACGCGCAAAGTACTTTAGCCGACTTTCCTTTAAACTTTTATCTTTGTAACATAGGGTAACCTTGGATTCAAACATTTTATATAAACATGTATATATAAAATATACATTTATAAACATCATTTCATATGGAAACTGGGAATTATATATTTGGTAAAAATATGAAAAAACTATAATCATTTCATATTTTGTCAACACATGCTTTATAAAACTATGGAAACTATAATCATTTCATATTTTCAACATAATTTAAAGTCAAGAAACCACATTTTTTTTTTTTCAATTGAACATTTATAACATAGATATGAAAAACATATACATTGCAAATACTAATATATATATATTTTCATAAACATTTACATTTCCTTTTCCTCACCTTTAGTTATTTAAGCCATTTTTCTTCCTTTAACAAATCCTCTCCCCCCTTTTCTTTTTTTGACCTCCACCCTTGTCCTTTATCACCTTCCTCCTACAAGTCACATTATCCATAAAATCCATTAACATCCATACCTTAATCTTGTCTCACTTAACCAGATGAATATGTTTACTTTCAAAGAACCCTTAAGATGACCACTTCCAATCGATTAAAATCAATTCAACCTAACCTATTTATTCTCATGATTTTCTTATACTAACTCATGGAAATTATTACCCCATACAATATCCCAAAACATGCTATGAAATGGTCATGCTAAAACCCGATTATTCATATCGACCTAACCAAGCAACCTGGACACTTGGTGCCACCATAAATTTTCAGTCACGTTTTGTTCATCCTGTCCTCTAAAGGAATATGGGTAGAACCTTGACTCAATGGGCTTTCCATAGAGTCCAAGAACACCCAAAATGGAGTTCGGATGAAGAAGTTACGGCCTTCCAAAATTGGAGGCCATGACCATTGTGTCCCCCTAAAAATCGAGGCCACGGCCATCAGGTCCCCCGGAATTGGCAGGCCGGTGCACTTGAATGAATTTCTGAGTCCCAATGGCCTAATTGGATTGACCTATTTCAATGAGGATTGTTCTCCTATCAGTCTAGTGCACTTATCAATTTGAATCACTCAATTCGGATGAGGGATGGCCAAGTTATGGCCAAAATACAGTCATGGAGTCGTAAAAACAAAACATAAAAACCGTCGAACATAGCCTCCACTTTGAATGCATTTCTGAGTCCAAATGGGTCAGAATTTGGATTGACCGGTCAATGTGGATTGTTTTCCTATCATCTAGTTTATTAGCAATTGAACACCACCCGATGAGTGATGGCCAAGTTATGACCAAAACATACCATAGGCCTTACAAAAACTGTATGTACCCTTATTACACCCCACGTCTCTTCGACTCAAATTAACTGAGAAGAAAAACCCATCTAAACAGATTGTGACATCGCTTTTTCTGCCTGAAAACCCAACTTGAGACCTCAGAATTCATGATTCGCACCCACGCTGTGAGCTCACGTCAAGGCATCAACTTTGTGAATTTCTGACCGTCGAGTTCCGACCGACGAACCTGAATCAAGTATGAGACATTTGGACTTTCTCTCTCTCTCTTACTCTCTCTCTACAGCTTTGGGATTGAAAGAAAATGAGCTTAGATTTTTTTAGGTTATTTATACATGAGACATGTACTCACGCCACGCCACATGCTCAGGCGCTTCATTCGCTTCATCCCGAAATAATTTATTTCATCTCGTTTCAATTCCATCTATCTTGGGAATGAAAATTTAAATATTTGATATTTTTCGATTTTTCTAAAAAAAAATCTCAAGTTCGGTCCACTCGATGCTCGTCGTCGAATTTCATGAAAACTGAATGTCTTTCTGAATTCAACCGAAATTTAACTCGGTAACTAGGATTTCGTGGAGACGACCAGCTTGAAGTCCGTTTTGTCATCCGCATCTAGAAAATTTCATATTTTTCGTGGCACCGCCGCTTTGGGCCATTTTTAAAATCGTGATTTTCAATTCCCTTAACATAATTTCGTTTTAATCTATTCTTTGGACTCAATACATTATTATAAACTTTTTTTATTTTCTAGCTTCTGTTTTTCGAAAAATTACTATTCATTTGATCAGTTTCCACCAAATACGATCTCATCGAAAAATAAAATTACTATTCATGGGAATCAGAATTGTGGTCTTACAATTCACCCCTCCTTATAAAAATTTTGTCCTTGAAATTTAAATATCATATCTGACTAAAACAGGTGTGGATACTGAGTTTGCATATGATCTTCACGTTCCCATGCTCGCCTTCCCGCCGTGATTCATCCACAACACCTTCACCAAAGGAATCTGCCTTGTAACATTCTCTTCATAAGCTGGCCCTCTTCAATTCAACCCCATTGATCTCTTTTAACACATGCGAAGGATCCGCCGCTATATACTTTCGGGGCTATTGTGAAACATGAAAGACATCATCTATTCTGGCCCATTCAGGTGGCAACCTCAACCAATACTCTACCTCCCTAATTCTTTCCATAATCTCATAAGGGGTCCCATATAATGACTTTAATTTCCTTTCTTTCAACAGAATTAATCTCTTCCAAAAAGGGATATACTCATAAATACCTAATCCCACTGAAATTCCGCATCTCTCCTTCGCCATCAACATAACTTTTCCACGATCTCAGGCTATCTTTAATCTATCCCCGATAACCTTAACATTATCCGTCAGGACTGAATAATTTCTGTGCCTAACAATTCTTCTCACCTACTCTCATCCCAACATAATGGAGTTCTACACTTCCTTCCATATAAGGCCTCAAGGCGCCATTTCAATGCTTCATTGATAAGTATTGTCAGAGTAAACTCCATTAATGGTAGATGTTCATCCTAACTTCCTTAAACTTTAATACAAGCCCCGAGCATATCTTCCAATGTTCCAGATGGTTCTTCGTGACACATCCGCTCGAGGATGGAAAGCTTGCGATCAAATGTAACCTGCACTCCAGCCCCTCTCGTAAGCAGCGTAATCAGGAAGTAAACCGTGGATCTCTATCTGACACTATCGATACCGGCATTCCGTGAAGTCGCACAATCTTTACATACAACTCCGCTAACTTCAATCAGTCACTATTTTCATAGGTAGAAAATGGGCCAATTTCACACCTATCAACAATCACCCATATCAAGGCCATAACCACTCCGCAACGCCAGGCCCTACCACAAAATCCATAGTGATTTTCTCCTAGCTTCCATTGAGGGATCTGAAGAGACCGTGAAGAGCCCACAGTCTTTGATGCTCACCCTTGACTTGTCGACAAATGAGACATCTAGAGACAAACTCGTAACATCTTCTTCATACCTCCACTAGTAGTGTTCCCTCGTGGTATGATACATTTTAGTGCTTCTGATGCATCGCGATATGCGTAAGAGTGAGCCTCTTCCATAATCTCTTTCTTTTAATTCTCCTACATCCCACAATACAACCTCGCGGACCCATCATCAATGTACCATCCTGGGCCGCATCAAAATCCTTTTAGTCAGCTTCGACTCGCTCCCTTTCAACTTAATCATGATCTATCTGAGTCTCGTAGCTCCCTATCCCGTCTATCAAGCATTCTGGACGAACATGAAATGTAGCTAGTAAAGCTCCAAGATTACCAACTCTACCACACCTAAAGACTCCTCAATTCCACAAGTCTAGTGGAGGTATACAAATTCTTTAAGTGAGATATGGAACCGTAGAGATTTCCTACCGAGAGCATCACCTATCACATTAGCCTTTCCTTGATGGTACTAATAAGGCACTCATAATCCTTAATGAGCTCAACCCATCTCCTCCGTCTCATATTTAACCCTTTCAGAACATTATGTGCTCAGGATCTCGTAAAATTCCGCATGGAACCCACATAAGTAATGCCTCCATCCAGAGCAAGACTACAATAAATTTACCCAGTCGTGTGTCGGATAATTTTGCTCATGCTTCTTCAATTGTCTAGAAGCATATGCTATCACATTTTCATGTTGTATTAACACACACCCTAAGCCCTGCCTGGATGCATCACACATAATCGTATATCCATCCCGCTCTCGATGGAAGTGTAAGAACCTGTGGCCGAGGTCACTCGCTTTAGTTCATCAAGCTTTGTCGACATGCTCGAATTACAAACTTTTCCTCTCTTTCCTTGTCAATTTATAGCCAAGGAGCAAGGACCTCGAAACCCCCTCAACAAACTTTCGATAAGACTCGCTAAACCTAGAAACTTCAGATCTCGCCACATTCGTAGTGGTTTCCAGCTCACAATCGCTTCAATCTTTCGAGGATCACCGTAAATCCCTCCCCACAAAATCATGTCCTAGAAAGGCAAACACTGCCTAACTTAACTGCATTTATCACCATACAACCGATTTTCTCTCGTAATCTATAAACAATCAACAGCCCATGATCTTCCTTATCAGTCGAATAGATCAAAATTTCATCAATGAATACTATAACAAATTGATTCAAATAAGGTCAAAGATCTATTCATAAGATCCATAAAAACACCGGGGCATTAGTTAGTCCAAATGGCATGACCAAGAACTCAGAATGCCCATACCGCTGCTCTAATTCGTCTCAAACATCCTCCCGACGGATCTTTAATCACTGCACCGACCTCGCATCAATTTGAAAATACCCTCGCTCCCTGTAATTGATAAAAAAGATCATCAATCCGTGGAAGTGGGTATTGATTTCGTATCGCCACTTTATTCAACTCTCAGTAATCAATACACAATCTCAAACTTCCATCATTTTTCTTCACAAACAGAACAGGAGCTCCCCAAGGCGAAGTACTCGGCCTACCAAAACCCTTACTCACAAGTCATCCAGGTTCTCTGGGTCAACCCTGGGCGAACATTCAGAAGGTGTTTTAGAGATTGGTTCTATCCCGTGGCCCAATTCAACCGAAAAATCAATCTTCTATCCGGAGGTATACCCGAAGATCCTTTGGAAATACATCCTAAATTCTCCGACTACCTAATGTCTTCCAAATGACTACCACTATCCTCACCTCAATGGCATAAGCCAGCACTTCGTATGATGACTTCCTGAGCATCTTACTAGCCTTCATAGCTGTCATAATACTATTAGGTAGTGTCTTCCCGTAACTCCATAGAACACAACCTCCGTCTCCGCCCCGGGTCTGTAACTTAACCTCTTTTCTATATCAACCATTGCAAAGATGATGTCTAGATGTACCCAATCCATGCCTAAGATAACATCAAAGTCATGGATGTCAAATAATATCAAGTCTGCCAGAAAATCCTGGCCTTCAATAATCACCCTGCTATCCATATAAACACTCTCCGCTAGCCGTGAATCCCCCTGGGTAGGAAAGAGATACCACTATGTCAGCAAATTTCATAGTCAGACTCACATTAACATTTGAAATAAACCCCATAGAAATAAAAGAATGTGTAGCCCAGATCTATAAGAATATGAGCATCACGGTCAAAATCTGTAACTATACCGTCACAACATCGGAAAGTAAAGACGCGATCCCCACAGTAACCACAAATACCCCGGCCTCGCCGTAGTCGACCTGGAGGCCCCCAGCATCGACCTCTACCCGCCAGTGGCACTAGGTCTACTAGAAGCGAGTGTAATCCCCACGGATGCCCCTTCTCGATCCCGACTCTACCAATAAATGGCCTTCAGACCGTGCCACCGTAGTCGACCCACGCCAGAGGCTAATCAGGACATTCCTTTGCAAATGTCCTAACCGGCCCACATCTCAGAATAAACACGCACCGCATCCGCCGCACCCTCTATGAAACCTTCCACACTTTCATTATCATTGCCTCGGGGCCGCAAAGAAGCTCCTACGGTGGTTTTATCAACTCAACGACCGGCCGTTTCGACCGCCCTACCAAATACCCATGGTGGTTTTCCTCCCTATTCGGTTTTTTACCGATCCACCCCGAGTCCAAGTAGATCCATCTCTTGCCCTTGCGACCTATGCAATCCGAGGAGCTAATCTCAAACTCCTCTATCCCGATGGCAACCTCAACCACCTATCCATACCGGTGTATGAGAGACTGACGCCAAAATGCTTTTTACCTCTTTCTCAGCCCACGACAAACCTCTTAATTTTCTCTCAGCCTCATGGTCACAAAATGTAGGAACATGTCGCACTAGTTCCGAGAACTTCTTTCATAATCCGCTACCGATACGGTCCTCGCTTCGCTTGAAAATTCTTCAATTCTTCTCGATCTTTATAAACCGTAGGTAGAATTTCAGAAACCTTCTTAAACCGAGTCCAGACACCCTCCGGAAATCGCTCGTATCGCTTTCCACTACCAAGTGCTCGCCTCTCAATAGGAAAGGTATCATGTCACCATCCGCTTATCTGAGCATCCCATAACATCAACACCTCTCGTTACCCCTGCCACGACCATGCCTCTTTTTCAGGATCTCCTATTATGTCATAATTTCTGCCCCCTAATTTCCTCGCCTCTCAATGGACACTGGCTGTCTACCTGGCCGATTTAAACGCCGTGGCTAAATCTAAGCCATCTCATCAAGCCAGATATTCACTCCTCACTGGCCTTGAGGATGCAGGGTCTTGCCTCGTGAAGGCTCAAGGAGCAGAGGTGGAATAGAACATTAACAGATTCATCTATGCTCTTTAATTGAGCATACAACTCGCAGAACTCTCCTTCGATGGACTCGCCTCGACGACGCATTTTCTCGTAACATTTAAACATATCATATGTTATGCCCATATGACATTTAAATTATTAAATAACTCACCTTTTAAATAAAACATTAAATCATTTTAGACGTGAGACTTTTCTCAAACACCAAAACATTTTCAAAACCTAGGCTCGAGCCATGTTGAAGGGACCCAACCAGGTTTCCTTTAACTCTGGGACCCTCCTGACTACTGATTTGAAAAAAAACTTTTTCATTTCTTTAAACCTTTTAAGTGAACTGTGGAGCGAACCCATTTATAAAAGTTACGGCTTCCATTAAATTCTTATGAAACATGGTGGACAATTTTATTTTTTAAACATTAAACCCTTTATAGAAAATCGCGTAGTTTTCTCTCGCTTTCTTTTCTGACATGTCCCAATTTACAACACATATAATAAAACAATTTAATTTACTCCACATCCAACAATGGGACATCAAGTCCACCACAGAACAATTTCGCATCAAACTTTAAAATCATTTTCTAGAACACTATAGATATATACACAATCTTTTAAAACCTATATACATTACAAAATAAAGGTGCACAAATAGTTATTTACAACAAAAACTATACATTGTCAAAAAGGTGGTCATCACATGAGGCGGAGTGTCACTGGCCCGGAGGATGCTCGAATCGGCACCGCCCCTACCTCAAAACATTTATAAAACATTTGGGAAAGGGTGAGCTAAAGGAGCTCAGCTGAGAGGTCAGCCTATAGGAAAAATAATGTTTCCAGATATAGTTCAAAATTACTCATGCAGAAAACAATTGTATAGAGATCTCATTTCTATAAACATTTACTTTACTTTCTTTTCCATAGTTCAAATACAATGTGTAAAACAATTGTATCAACATACATTTTCAATATACTTTCTTTTTCCTTTGAATCAATATATCCAATGGAACCCGCATACCAAGTAACCACCATTGGTCCATGAAAGAACTCCGAGGAAACAGTTTTTACGATCACCGATGGCCCCAAAAGGAAACTTCGAGAAATCGTGCCACAATCGCAACCACCGTCGCCCATGAAAGAACCTACGAGGAAATGTTTTACGATCACCGATGGCCCAAAAGGAACCTTCGATAAATCGGTGTCTTTCTTTAAATGGCTCATTGCACTATGGAATAAATCACATTATGCGTTGGTAAACTTTTCTCGTAGACTTTTACACGTGGTATGGCATAATATGCATCACTCTTCCTTCCTCTATAAAAATCCTAACCCTCTTTCCATGTACTATGCACGCAGAAAGCAATTTTAGTCCACTTTCCTTTTAAACTTTATCTTTGTAAGATGTGGCAAACTTATGATTCAAACATTTTCATAAAACATGTATATATAAAATATACATTTATAAACATTTCGTTATTTCATATGGAACAGAATGTCATAATTATGCAACAGGAAACCGAGATAACATTCATATTTTATTTCAACACATGCTTTATAAAACTATGGAAACCATAATCATTTCATATTTTCAACATAATTTAAAAGTCAAGAAAACCACATTTTTTTTTTTCAATTGAACATTTATAACATAGATATGAAAACATATATGCATTGGTAAACATAATATATATATATATATATATATATATATATATATATATATATATATATATATATATATATATATATATTCATACATTTACATTTTCTCACCTAGTTATTTTAGCCATTTTTCTTCCTTTAACAAAACTTTCCACTCCACCCTTGTCCTTTATCACCTTCCTCCTACAAGCCTGATTATCCATAAAATCCATTAACATCCATACCTTAATCTCATCTCACTCAAACCATTAACTATACTATACTTTCCAGCAACCCTTAAGCATTTAATCACTTCCAATTGATTAAAATCAATTGAACTCAACCTATTTTGTTCTCATGATTTTCTTATACTAACTCATGGAAATTATTACCCCATACAATATCCCAAAACATGCTATGAAATGGTCATGCTAAAACCCGATTATTCATATCGACCTAACTGAAGCAACCCGACACTCGTGCCACCATAAATTTTCAAATACGCCTGCTCCACTCACCGTCCTCTCTACAGAATATGGTTAGAACCTTGACTAAATGGGCTTTCCATAGAGTCTAAGAACACGCAAAATGAAGTTTGGACGAAGAAGTTACGACTTTCCAAAATCGAGGTAAATAAGACCATTGTGTCCCCCGGGAATTGTGCTGCGCACTTTGAATGAACTTCGAGTCCCACGGGTCGGAATTCGATTGACCTATTTGAATGAGGATTGCTCTCCTATCGGGCCTAGTGTACTTAGTAATTTGAATCAATTAATTCGATGAGGGATGGCCAAGTTAGCGCCAAATATAGTCATGGAGTCGTAAAATCCATCGTAAAATCGCCTCGAACATACCCACTTTGAATGCATTTTCGAGTCCAAATGGCCTGAATTTGGATTGACCTATTTCAATGATTGTTCTCCATCGCCTAGTTTACGAGCAATTTGAATCAATTACTCCGATGAGTGATGACCAAAATGCAGTCATAAGGTAAGAGAAAAAAAACTAGACAACATCTCCCTTTAATACACCCATGCCCTTCGATCGAAATTAACCCGAGTAGAAGAAAAATCCTACCTCAAATGGTGTGATTTCCCGGGACACCGTCTTTTCTCAGTTTCCATGAAAACCCGAACCTTGGACCTTGGCAGAATCTTGTGATTATGGTACCCACGCGTAGCTCAAGTCGCGTAGATCAACTTTAATTTTCGGACTGTCGAGTTCCGATCGACGAAATCCGGTGAATCGAAGAGAGAAGCTTGGATTTCTCTCTCTCTCTCTCTCTCTCTCTCTCTCTCTCTCTACTAGCGGATTAGAGCAAAATGAGAGCTTTAGATTTTAGTTATTTATACATGAGACATGTGGCTCACATCGCGCCACATGTCACGTTTCCTTTGGTCCGTTTTCATCTCGAAATAATTTATTTTGTCCCGGTTTTAGTTCCATCTATCTTAAATGAAAATTCTTTAAATATTTGACAATTTTCGGGATTTTTCTAAAAATATCGCGTCCATTCGACGCCGTCACTTCGCCAATTTCGCGAAAATTCGACAGTTCGAATTCAACGTAAATTTGATCGGGTAACTAGATTTTCATGAGACGTAATTCACCCAGAAGTCCGGTTTATCATCCGGAGATCTAGAAAATTTTCAGATTTTTCGTGGGCAAATTACCGCTTTACTCCTTTTTTAAAAATTGTATTTTCACCCTTAACATAATTTCGCTTTTAATCTATTTCTATCTTTTCGACTCAATAATACATTATTATAAACATTTTTTTTATTTTCTGGCTTGTTTTTCGGAAAATTACTATTCATTCGACTATTTCCAATCAAATACCTAATCGATCAAAACAAAATTTATTATTCATGGAATCAGAATTCAGTGGTCTTGATAAATACACTGCTCTAAGTCCGTGGTCTCTTTCTTAAGGCCGATTTAAATTTCAAGTCCGGTCGACACTTTCAAAAGTCTAGCCCAATTGGGAAGGGCCATACACGATAGTTCGGTAAAGGCCGGTCTTGGCTGCAGGTTGGGCAGGCCGACAAAACTATTGTCAGGAAACCCCGAAAACGTGATTTTTTCTGAAAATGAGCGAACCTGGGTGAATTTCGCCGATCTAGCATGCATAAACCCTAGATCTTTCTAGACCCTGATGACGAAATCCGATCACGCCAAGAATCATCTTGCGAACTAGTTTAAATCCAACAAACTACGCCGACTCGAGACTCAGATTTCGTGACTCATTTCGAGATTTAACGGGCCAACTGGCGGTGCCATGTGGCACTTGCATTGAGCATTGCACTCAATGGTATCCGAGTGTCATGCCCTTAGGATCGCATGAGTCGGGTGGGGACAATGTCAAACCACCCTCATGCATGAGCATGAAAGTGGCTGAAATTTGCGGGCATGAGAACGCTTATCTCTGAAGTTGACTAAGTGTCAACAAATCGTGTTAGGTGTGCTCCCTAGGTCAAACCAACTTGGTAGTTTGAGGAGAGATTCCAACAATTCGTGAGACAAGAGGAGAAGAAAGAAAAAGAGAAAGAAAGAAAGAAAAGAAAGAAAGAAAGGAAGAAAGAAAACAAAGAAAGAAAGAAAGGAGAAATGGGAGGAGGAAGCTTTCCTCCATTGTTTTCAGACTGGGGTGGATCAAGAACTGGTCCTACAAACATCAAGAGGTGAGGGATCTTTCCTTGGTTATTTCGTTCGTGGGCCATGGAAATGGCATTTGGTATTTGTTATTACTCAATGAATGCCATGCGTGCACTTTTCGAACTAATCCGTTATCGCGATGTTATCAGATGTGATCAAGCTGGTTTTAAGACTCGAAAATCCAGGTCAGCTTGTTATTACTCGAACGGACGCCATGCGTACTTTTCGAACTAACCCGTTATCACAGATGTTATTTATGTGGCCGTTTTTCGGTTTTAAGATCAAAATCCAGCGTCAGCTTTGTTATTACTAATGAAATGCATAATTTTTCGAACTAACTGGCCAAGTACGCATGTTATTGTATGTGCCGTTTTGTCAAGACCAAAATCCGTGTCGCTTGTTATTATTTGAATGAATGCCATGCGCATCTGGAACAACCGTTATTGCAAGTTATCAGATAGGCTGCTCGGTTTAAGATCGAAAATCCAAGTCAAGCGGTTATTTTCAATGAATGCCATGCACTTTTTTTGAACTACCGGGTTATTGCATGTTATCAGATAAAGCCGTTTTCTCCGGTTTAAGACCGAAATCCAGGCTGGCTTGTTATTACTAATGAATGCCATGCAGAATTTTTTCGGGAACAACTGTTATTGCATGTTATGTGGTGTTTTTCTAGGTCTTAAGACCGAAAATCCGTGTCGCTTGTTATTACTTTGAATGAATGCCATGCGTAATTTTATAACTAACCCGATTATCGTATATCAGGAGCAAAATGCTTTTATGGGTTTTAAGACCGAAATCCAGTCGCTTCGTTATTACTAATGAATGCCATGCAAGAATTTTTCGAACTAATCTGCGACAGATGTTATTGTAATGCGGTTGTTTTTCGGTTTTAAGACCGAAAAACTGTGTCATTTTTGTTATTACTTGAATGAATGCCATGCAAAAATTCTTTGATTTTAAACTAAAAAAAATCACCTGGGAGTGTAATTACGCTATGATCAACACGACCGTATGTAATGCTTGATGTTGAACTTCATCATATGAAATGTCAGATGCATTAGACATGAGGTTCATAGCACACACATACAGCACGGTCGAGAATGTCCATGTAGAGTTCTACACATTGTCATGGGCCTGAAGCAAAGGACACAAATCAGACAGATTGTGTGCTGTGAACACCACATTACATGAGTGTATACATGGTACTGGATTGGCATCTGCTGTGTTGAATCGTGTGGGTTGAATGGGACAGTCCAATCGAGTTCCACAATAAGTGAACGAAATAAAATGAAATGTGTTCATGTAGCAAGTAGGGATAGATACCCCCTCGTGTGAAAGCCCGAAAACCCGGGTTAGACAAATGTGATCCACCTGAAAGCCTCCGAAAAATGCCTGAGGGTGTAAGAGACCAAGCAAAGGAGACCTCGAAAAGTTCCGTTGCCCAAAAAGACACGAAACGATTAAATAAATATCACATAGACTACTGGTTGTGAGATGGGAGCCTTAACTCGACTCGCATTGATTTCTATCGCACTTCAGATTGCGGTGTGGGTCAGGTCGACCAGATTGGGCATGTAGAAAGGTCGTCTCATACATGCATGTAGCTTTTTCCATGATAGATAACATGTATGCACTGGATTGTTGTTGGTTTGACTATGAAATGATCATTTGCATGTGCACCTAGGGTGTAAAATAGCCCTTATAGATTTATCTCTACCGGGCGTTAGCTCACCTACTGGACCCCATTTCGTGTACGATGTGTACAAAGACGACGCTCCTGTGAGGCCGTGGATTATGAAGCGCCTGACCGTGGGCCTTGATTCTGCTTTCAGGTATATATTCAAACAACCTAGTTTTAATATATGTTTTGTGAGGATGTAATAACTCTGCATCTATGTAAATGTATGGTCTTGTAACCTGTATAATGAGTACGGATGATGGGCCTTATCGGGTTATTTTATCTACGAGCCGGGAATCTCAAGGATATGAGACACACAAAGCTCGTAGGTCGACTAAGAGTCAACTGACCCCGGTTTTAGGGTGTCACAATTGTGCCCAAAATGTGGAACGCCATGCACGTTAAGAAATATTATCAATAGTGTTTTTTTTAGGATACTATCATCAATAAATATTATCTTTTAGACATTTCCTCTTAAAGCCTATAATTGCTTCTCTTCAAAAGCTTAGATATGGTTGTTGTCCTACTGGAATTTTTAAAAGCCCAGATATGATTGTTGTCCTACTGGCATTTAAAAAAAAAAAAAAAAAAGCCTAGATATGGTTGTTATCCTACTAACGTTTTTAAAAAGCCCAGATATGGTTGTTGTCCTGCTGGTATTCTTCAAAAAGTCCGGATATGGTTGTTGTCCTGCTGGCATTTTTAAAAGTCTAGACATGGTTATCGTCCTGCTGGCACTTTTAAAATTAAAAGACCAGATATGGTTGTTATCCTGTTAACATTTTTAAAAGTCCAAACATGGTTGTCGCCCTATTAGCACGTTTAAAACAAAAAGACCAGATATGGTTGTTGTCCTGCTGGCATTTTTAAATGTCCAGACATGGTTGTTGTCCTGTTGGCTCTTTTAAAATAAAAAGACCAGACATGGGTGTTGTCCTGCTAGCATTTTTAAAAGTCCATATGTGACTCTTAGCCTATCGTACTTTCATAGCCTGTAGATATGTTTTAGTATCCTACCGGTGCTTTCAAAAGACCATATGCTTTAAGCCCGCACTTTCAAAAGTCCGTATGAGGTCTCAGTCGCTAGAAGCACTTCAAAAGACTAGACTTACGGCTCTAAGCTTGCTACACTTCAAAAGTCCCGCCTTGTGGCTCCTGGGCCTTGTCATACACATGTTTAAACACAAGAATGGCTCTCGTACCGTGAACTAGAGCACATGTCCAAAATCTGTCTCGTCACGCCCATGTGCAAACCCTCACTATGATACACTCCTGATCGCCGCTTTAACGGGCTTCGCTTGACCAGCACCTAAGGTTCAGAAGAGCTCAAGGAAGTGGTGAAGCCAAGAATAAACTGTCAGACCCTGCCTACAAAGTACATCCACGCAAAGAAATCCAAGAATGGTTGGGACATATCATCCTCTTCTCCTACGGGCCACTAGAGATTGGGTCCACCCAATCCACAAAGCCTTGTAGTCCCAAGACCGGTCACTTTGATCTGTCCAACCTTCTTGCCTTTCTTTCTCTTCATCGCCTGCAGAAGGCGTGCCGAGTCTGCTCTCAAAGGCGACCGACGGTCGGGACGAAGCAATCCAAGGCCCCTTCGGCGATTCGCTCGAGGCTCTCGTCGACCGCCGAAGAGCTACCCAGGATTGACTTTAAAAGATCAGCAAGAATAAATGTCTACTCCTAATGACCTCTCCTAAGAATCTGATGGGATGATTCGGGGCTATGTAAGGAAAGAGGTTGGAGCCTAACTCCTACAGTCTTCATCGACAAGAGGAGCTCGCAGCCCTAGTTGATCTCGAGCAAACCGATCGATGCTCAGAAACGCGCGCTCCCACGCACTTTGTATCCAAACATGCGTTTAATGCACCCATTAATTCTTCCAGTCCCTTCAACTTTCTCCATTCAAGGTTTAAAAGCACCATATTTTCCCCGACTAAAGAAGCACCAACCTTCAGCCAGGGAAAAGGGGGGCATTGTGAGTACCATCACTACTACAAAAATGTTTGTTTAAGACGCTTCATACAATGACCCTTGCAAAAAATGTCATCATCTAATTATGATTTAATGCACAATGACATTTAATTTAAAGTGTCATTGTCTTGTGAAAATTTTATATAGTGATGACGCTTTTGAGAGGTGTCTCAATCTTGATGCTTCTACAACGTCATAGAAAAAAATAAAAAATTCCCTAAAACCGTCATCATCTATAAGCTTTATATAGCATTGTTTTCTTACACAAGAAAAATTTGAAAACCCTATCGCATTATCCCTTTCAAACCTGATACCTCAATCAGTCACATTTCGAGGCTAATAACGGGAGTATTTTGGGAGAGTAAATTGAAAATTTTTGTATAAGAGGGAGAGAGGGTCATCTGAGAGGTCAAGAATCGGACTAAAACGATTTTAGGGAGAAGGTGCCGCTAGCATTTCCAACTCTCAAAGGGATCTTTTGTGGGGTGATTTTTGTCTCAAATGATAACTGGTGATTTGAAAGGAAGATTTATCAATATTTAGGAGCAAAATCGAAGCTTTTCTTTAATGAAGGGGTCAGTTTTGATCAGAAGTCACGAGGTGGTTTCAGAGAAATGTATTTAATGTGATTTCCAGTTGAAAGTGCATTTGTGGTAGGGATACTTCAGAGACGAGTGAGACTAGATATTAACATAGTTTTCTTGCATTTTTCAAGAGGAAGAAGAAAGGGTCTCTTAGGTATGTGTGCGCAATTTCCTACTTTCTGAGTATGATCATCTCTTTCAAGACTTTCTTGTTGTCTCTATGCTACATTTTTTTGGTCTTCAGATTTCCATTTTTTGTTTGTCACGTTTCTAGGTTTAGAAACTATAAAAAATGTTTCTAGGTTTATAAATCTCTATGATTTCTAGTTTTGGATTCTCTGGCCAAGTACCAGTAGGGTATGTGCTTATAAAGTTATGGTAAAGGATGCTTCCATACCCATGTTTTCCATCTAATTGTTGAGCATCTATAGAGAGATGTCTTACTTCTCTTGATATATATATATATATATATATATATATATATATATATATATATATATATATGTATTTTAAACTAGATTGATAAGGTCCTACAAAAATAAAAAGCTATACCCAATTCCAAAAAGTACAAAGGCAAGCTAAAATTTGATATCGTAAATTAATTTTTTTTTTTTAGAAATGCTCACACTGAATAATCTCAGAGTGCCTTTCCCTTCAATACATATTTTTCTTTCCTCTGTTTTTAACAAGGGTAAAGAGACTAGAAGTTTGTGACCCACCTTGTTCCTCCACAAAAGGTTAGAGTAAATCTTTTAATAAACTAGTTCTTGCAAAACATGGAAACATTTGGTGAAAAAGGAAAGGTAATTAAGGTGAGGATTTCCAACGCTCCCATATCGCTTGTTCTCGTAATCGAGACGCAGTGGAGAGAGTAGCTCCTAATGAGGTGTCGATCACGTACTCTTCCTCGTTGACAGAGACCGCCAAGAACTCGACAAGAACCTCCCAGCCAAGCTCGCTCGACTGACAAGTTACCATGAAGCTAAGCCGTTAAAACTGTTGAAACTGTATTTGGAAAACGTGAGTTATAAAATTTTTCACTTTTCTATCAAAATCACACCTTTAGATTTAACGAAAATCCGACGGCATAACGATTGCACAGTGGTCAAGCCCAAAATACAAAATCACTTGTATAAAAAAAAATACACTCCCAATGTTTTCCAAATGTCCAACTACAACAATAAAGGACCTATGGTCCTCATCAAAATATAAGATAAGGATCAATCTAACATAATTTTCCGTCCCGCCTCCTCCTCTCCTCCTCCTCCTCCTTTTTCTAAAAATTCATGCATGCATATTTTATAAAAGATATTTATATATACAAATGCCACATTTTAACTTTACTATTTTTAATTTACACCTTATCTTTATATATAATCACAACACAAATGCCAGATCGAGGATTTTAGAAGGTCTTTCGAGTTTCAACACTGCAGCCTGAAAATTATTTTAAAACAAAACCGTGGGAGACAAACTGCCTGAGTACTATAAGTTCTAAATGTTTGGTCGGCCGCTTGCATTCTCCCAATATGAAATTTGTACGTAAATGGTTGTAAAACTCGCTTATGAGAAAAATCGAAGCCGCTATGAAACCATTTAAAACCGTGTTGAAACTATTTATGCCGAAACCGTTTCTCAAACTATTTCTCGCCGGGCCAAAACCGGCTTCAAAACTATTTATGCCGCCAAAACTGCTTCGCATGGTTAATATCCAGTGCTATACCGAAATAAAGTACCAACCACTATGGCTCATTTCGAATGATCCGACGTGATACCACGTAACCTCTGAATCCCGCACCAGTGAACCTCAAACACCATCCTATTTAAGATATCCAAGTGAACACTACGATCTATATACATACCTAACCTCTGGAACCAAAATGTCTGGTGATGGAACCTTGGAACCAACACCTCATCGCTATGTACTGTCAGCGCTTAACTATATACTCCGAATGTGCGTAGGCGACTAATTATATAAATATATATCAGATTCAACTCCCAATTGCCGATCACTGTGCAATATAGTTAGTCATAATATCCCATAACATTGCCATGCACAATCCGAAATACATCCGACGAACCGAGCTACGCCATCTAGGGGTTTTGCTAAACCGTGCCAAACCGCTTCTTAAACATCAAATCAAACTTTTCACGAGTATAACAATCAGAGGTAAAAAAATGCTTTATAAATCTATATTTTCAAAGCACTTGCATAAAATTGTAATTTAAACACTTTCGCTTTAGAAAATGATTTTCGAGTACTCACCTTTTCTCGACTAATTTACACCTCATTAAGCACTCTAGATTCGCCTGATGCTCAAATCGCCTACACAATCCATACAAAGTACAAAAATGCCTCGCCTCCAACGTTTTAACCATAAACATGACACGTGGCTTTCAAAGCGACTATATCGAACGAACTTCGATTCTAACAAAACTTTTTGTGCTAGTCTCATTCGATAAGGACATCGATAATATGATGTGAAATTGACCAAAATGTCCCTACACATTAAATGCCCCATAAAAACTATCTGTTTTAGCAAACTTTTGACTCCGCGACTTTCAATAGAGTCTAAAAATAATTCGAAACATTTTTGAAAATTCCTGTCCGACTTCATCCGACTACACCCTAAATTTCAACCCGAACCCGGTCCTAAAACAAATCCCGAATTCAGCTCGACCGTCCGAACACGCCTCAAAATTCCTAAAATTCCTAAACTCGCCTGTACTCGACCGGTTTACGACCTTACATTTTTTAAAAAAATTTCAAGCCATTACATAGCCTTTAGGTTCGAAATAATATAATTAGGAAAATTTCCTACATTTTAACATTTGACAAAAGGCTAAGATATCGGGTACTTCATGCAGAGCTCTCTTCGCGTAGTCCAACTTTGCCTTCTGCTCCGACGAAAGTCTACGGTCCAATTTCCGTAAATCTGAGAAAGAAACAAGGAGAAAATAAAAAGAAAAAATCGTTTTCTCTCTCTCTCCAATTCGTCTCCACTGTCCGTCCCACGCCCTACGTTTTTTATTTTTATCCCTTTTTTTTCATTATTCTTTTTCTTTAATTATTATTATTATTATTTAGATAACTAATTTCTATTGTCTCATTCGGGTTCGTTTTTATCCCGAAAAATTTTATTTCTTTTCAGTTCACTTATTTTAAATGAACTTTAACTCAAGGCATTTTTTGACTTCTGAGATTTTTGTAAAAATCTCGTCCCTGAAGTCCCTAGCGATTTATCACCCATAAATTCGTAAAATATTCGACCGTCCTCGTATCTCGACGAAATTTTCGGGGTCACTAGATTCTCATGACCTAATTTAACTGGGCTACAACCGCTTTGTCAACTCGAGACTCAGAGAATTCCTTCTACTTCCTTAAACCATTATGGTAATTTCATTATTATTATTGATCCTTTAAAATCTCCATAAAATCTTATTAATTGGAATTTCAATCTCCAATTTCTCCTTTAATTGTGGTATGCCATAATCTTTTTGGAAAACTTTATTAATTTCTAAATCTTTAAAACAACTTTCAATTTATTATGGCATTAAAATTAATTCTTGGTATAGCTTCCTCGTACACACACCTGCACACATACCGTACACCCTTCCTGGATGGGGTGTTACAAGGATAGCTCCCGTAATCGTTTAATTTCTAAAAGATGAGCCGAAATATTATAGTTTTTGTTTTGAACATAGTGGCTTTCTTAATCCATGACTTTCGATACTGAGCCAATAGCTTTGGAGAATTTGTTGTGATTATCATTCAAAAATTTTAAACTATATATTTTTTAAAATATTTGGGGGCTTGTTTTATTTTCATACATGCATTTTCCTTTCAAATTTGAGGCTGGAAAATTGAAACAGTGAATTCATAAGCAAAACAAATTAAAAAGTTACCAAAATGATGACTCAAAGAGAGATAAACAAGAAGCACAAACTCAGCCCCCAAGAACTAAAAGCCCAATACAAATATAAATTTTCATGCATTTTAACCTAATGTCGAAACTTGTGTATGTGGGTTTCTATTTTCTTTGAATTTGAGATTCATCAATTAATTCTAAATCTGCATTTGGATGATGGGATTTTGTCCTGTGCAATGCTCCTTTCTTGGTTGAGTGAATCTACCTTATCTTTTCAAGTTGGGTATTTTTCCATTTGAGTGGTGAACTTTGCTACTAACTTGAGATGAGTATTATGAAATGATTAGGATATGATTTAATTTATTAAAATATTGAGCTAGAAGCCTGAAAATATTATAGTTTTTGTTTTGAACATAGTACTTTCAATCCATGACTTCCTTTGGAGACTTGAGCAAATTAAATAACTTTGGTGAATTTGTTGTGATTATCATTCAAAATTTTTAAACTACATATTTTAGGGAATATTTGGGGGCTTGTTTTTATTTTCAATACATGCATTTTCCTTCCAAATTTGAGGTTGAAAAATTGAAACAATGAATTCATAAGCAAAACAATTTAAAAAGTCACCAAAATGATAAATCAAAGAGAGATAAACAAGAAGCACAAACTTGTCTCATAGCAACCAAAAACACAGAAAAAAGTTAATGAAATGTTTAAAGAAACTGTAGTTGTAGTGTCAAAAGTTATCAATCTGTATGACTTTCTTGTAACTCTATTTTTGGGAGCCACCTATGGCTTTGGATTCAATTTTTGTTGTTTACCATGAGATTGCTTTTAGACATAATAACAAATAGAAAATTTGATGGAGATTTTATTTGTTTTGGTCGAACCCCTATAGATTCTAGTTTGCTGAACTTACCGTGATTAGAGTGACTTTGATCTCATTTACTGTTTCTATGTAAAAAAATTAATGTAGAGCCTTGTTTTGTTTTCCTTTGTCAATGGTTTGGTAGGATAGATTTTTTGAATGGCATGTTTGTCCATTGTTTTAAAAAAGTTTTTTAACTTAGGAACCATTTTCAATAACATTGTAAAAAATATTATGAATGCATGTTTTTTAAGCATATTTTAGGCGTTTTCAGGTGTTTTTTGTAGGGTGTTCGAAAAAATATTTGAAAATATAAGGAATTTTTTGGACCTTGTATGATATAAATATGTGAAACCTCGAGAAAATCCAATTTTTCTGAAAAATGACAAAATGGTAATTTCACAAATCCGGGAATTTCTAGATCTCTGATGATCGAAACGCATCAATCGCTGAAATCGCCTACTACCACGTTGAATTTCCTCGAATTCCGAGACAATCGAAATTTCATTTTTTTTGAGGCACTGGGTGTCGGGTGCCGTAAAACGGCTTGTGAAAGATATGTGATGTGACAAAAGTCACCTACTACATGTACTCATGTGACACATGTTGCATGATTGTGAGAAAGGATTTAGACTTAATGGCTTAGATTATTACGTGTCAAAAAATCCACAACTTAAGGACAAGATGGGAATTTTGCAAAAGTTTAAGTGTGTAAGACAAAAGAGCAATAGTCATCTTCTTCATTTTGAAGACCAAAATCAACAGTGAGTGGCTGGTTCAGTTTTTAGAGAGAGAGAGAGAGCTCCTTCTCTCTAGATTTAAAGCCGTCGCTCGCACTCACTCCGCTCGCTCCGGCCAAGAAGCAAAGCTGCTCTACGCGCGAGGGTCGCACGCGGACACGACGGTGGAGTTCGACTAACCCAAGAGGTATGATCTTTTCCTACTAGGTTATTCTTCGCAAGAGCCATGTAAATGGTTATGGATATTCTGAGGCTTGATTTAGCCGTACTCGGCCTCAAACATTTGAACCGAGGGAGAAAATTTGATTAGGTCGCGGAATGCTACAACCCGAGGGTTTCACCGTCACGGATTTTGGTGAATTTTGTGTTGTTAAGTGATTCAAAATGAATCGCTGATTGGTTACTCAAATTTCATGTGGGCTAATTTTGGTGTTATTGATCGAATCGAATAATATGAATTATGGAATTAATCAGGTTAATACATGCATGTAAAATATATATTAGCATAAATGGCTTGAAATTGTGTGAGAATTAATATGTTAATGCATGTAATTAAATGTGTTAATATTGATGTGGAATTATATAAAATATAATTGTGTGTAAGCCATTGGAAATGAATTGTAATTAGCTCAAGTGATCTAATTTTGATGTTATTGATGTGAATTAAATAACATATGGCATGTATGTAAATTTTGTTAATATATATGTAAATGATATATTGGCATGTGTGGTTTGAGAATGGCATAATGTATTTCATATGCACCGAGGCAACCTAGAAAATTAGGTGTGAGTGTACTAGAGTGAAAGAAAATAAAAGGATGTTTTTTCTCGCTTGGCTTAGGCATGCGTGAGGAGCCTGTGAGGACTCGAGACACTGGATCGGGGTATGTGTATTATCTGCTAGATTATGTATTTAAGCTGAAAGTGTGTATTTATGTCAATTTCACAGATGTGCACTTAGCGGGAGTAACCCACGTAGAGATTTTCATCATCGGGCATTGTTCACCCCTGTCGAGGATCACTATTTCAGTGTGGAGTGTACAGGAGGACTAATTTGCTTCACTAGTGTTTATTTTAGAAGAAAGCCGGTACAGGCTTTTGGTATTCATTTCAGAGCAATATGTATTAGAATTTAAATTTTGATATATGTTTTGTTAAGAGTATTGTAATAACTCTTGAACTATTGGTATATAGTTGATGTAATTTTGATGAGTATTGGTGTATGGGCCCAAGTGGCCATTTTTTCATTTACCTATAGTGGACCCTGTGGTCGCTAGAAAATTAGACAACCGCCATGTGATCGGGCAAAGTTGTATTTCTCGCGAGCCCCGCATGCTGAGACTCTTACCTGATTCGTGAGTGGTGCCCGTTACCCACATCCACGAGTATTCTGCGGGTTGATGGGTTGTCAACGAGACACCCCGATTTTGGGGTGTCACAAAATAAGTGGACAATGTCATCATGGATAATAAGCTAAGATTTGTTTTTTATGGTTGAGTTTCTATATAGGTTTTTTTCATAAAAAACATTAATCTCAGAAAACCATTTTAAAAATAATTGATGTTAAAAATTGTTTCTTAACAAAACCGCTGAGCTATGTCAATCGATGAGTTTCTACCACCTTTCGAGGGTGACAAAGACATGGGTCAATAGAGGGAAACATGGGTTCCTCCTTAGCTAACATATGGGGGTTACCAAAAGGTCAAAAGTAGGTGTCAAAAACACACCAGCAGCACTTCTAGTGTCATTTTCATGCTCTTAATATTTATGTTTTTTATACTTGAAAAATCAGCCATTTGGTGAAGAAAAATTGTGATTATCTTCTCCTTAAGTTTGGATTGTGGATTGGAGTATATAGACTAAAATTCCAGCCATTCTTTTTCTTTTTCATGAATCACTCTTTTTTTAACATTCCATTGAACTCTCAAATGGCACAACCTACTCCGGGTCATAACACTCGATTGGGCTTTCATCATCGGATTGTTTAGTAAGTAGAACCAAATTCCAAAGACACTTTAGAAGGTAAATAACATGGCTTATTGTAAATTCTTAAAAGTTAGATAATTTTATCATTCACAAACCCTAGTGCATAAAGCAACCCCGGGCTATTTTCAACCCGTGTTATCGATATCTTGCCATGCTTCACATTTTTTACTATACTTACTTTATCATTCTATATTAAAAGTTAATGATTAACACACATATCTCTTCAATAATATTACTGCCTCCAACATGAAGAAATACATAATACTGAAAATCATGTCATGATGTTCGGTACATATAGTCCTAAAACTTTCACAATACTACCCAGGCTCAAACCTAGTTGGTACATAACATTCCACCCAATCATTTTCCGTTTTATCAGTTGTCACCATTTGTGATGCAGTGGGCTCTACTAGTAATATACTTAAATCCATTAGAAAACCGGGCGAAAATTCCCATATTCAGATAGCGTACTCCACCTCCTCTAGAACTATTTCTTCCATACAATGGAGATTCCAAGTTGATAAGCTGCTACCTTATGAAGTACCATTATCAAAATGCATAGTGAAGCTTCCAGCCTTTTTCCTAGAAAGTTACTTTTGCTAATCAATAATGTTTTAGATGATTGTAATGTGGTCATTTTGAGATGGGCTAACAGTTACTGTCATCAAGACTGTAGAAAAATATTGATTACAACTATAGTTTTGGATCTAAAAATTTAGTATAAGAAATGCTAGTCAATCAAGTACTAATTATATACGTTAGAGCATCTAAAATTTTTAACCTCATTTCCAATTGGCTTTCCAAATAATTTCCAAGGGGAAGTAGTTAGGAAAATAAGAATTAAAAAACTGTCATTTGAAAGGAAAACATATTAAACATGTAGAGTCGGAAAGTGTAAGAATCTCATGCTTCTAAATTCTTACAGGAAGAAGTAGAACTTGATCTAGTTTCTTTGATCTGTTCTTTTTCTTTTTGTAAATTTAATAGCTTCTAAGAGTTCTCTCAGTTTGTCATGTAGCTTATCACTACCATTAGAACATAGTATGAAAGTGCAATTGATTGCCTTTCTGAAGCAAGAAACATTCAGTATGGTTACTGGCAAGTTGCAAGATCCAAAATCTATTTCCATAGACAAATAATATTTTGATGCAGCTCACCTTGATGATTTAAATCTATGAAATTTTTTGTGATGTAGTTATTTGGAAGCATAATGCATTACTATGATTTTCCTAGTAAGTTATATCTAGAATAAGTAGTCACCTCTATAAATTTATGAAGATTTTATCTCATAACTATTTTTAATTATATTTTGAAAGAGATTTTCTTATTTTCATTCACAAAAAATACATGTTATGAACTTTTTATCATTTTACTTGTAGTGGATGAGTTTAACTTCATATAAAAAATATAACATTATTCAAAATTTTCCTTTTTATATTTGTGGAGGTTAGGAGATTTATAATTTTGATTTATATATCAATTTGACACCATGTTGTTTGGTTCCTTTTCTATATTTTATGTGATTTTGAATCTCCTTTCCCTTATGACAAAAATAGAGATATTAAAATAGTGATTGGAGTTTACTTATTTATGGTACTATCCTTGCCTCTTGTAGATCAATTTCTTGCCTCTTTTGAGTTTATTATCTTATTATAAGCGCTTTGAATCTGAGAATGTTATTTTACAATTTGAAAAATCACGTTATGGTAAGAATCGTGTCGGTGTTTTGGTTGATACTAAGTGTATGCAAGATATCTCCTTTTCATTGAGCATTGGAAACTTTATGTCTTTCGATTAGTTGTTGGTTCTTAAGATTTGTTGTTTACATTCATGTGTTTTATTATATTATTTTATAAGTATAAAGCTTAGGATTTCCTTTATGCTACTAATATTAATCCATTTTTTGTATATTTTTTATTTGAAATTTCAATTCTATTGAAACCTTCTAGAATAAATGAATTTCACTGTTGGGCTTTAACTATATTCTAGTTTAGAAAGTTATACCCAAGTATATGGTTATATATTCTATGATTCTTGTTATTATGAAGCACTTTGTTATTTTTTAGCTATTAAGAATGTACATAATGTTGTGTCAACCTTTTTGTTTTATGTCATTCTCTTTTTTCTATAGGTTAGTTTCCATCAGGTCGGTTTGCATCTTACAAGTTATCATTGGTAGAGTTCTTTTCCGGTAAGGTATTATTCTAATTTGAGTTCAATGTTCATTTAATACCTTGAAAATTACCACACTAACACTCATCAAAATAATAAATCGATGTCTTAGTCTAGTTGGTACTCACAAAGTTTTTTGCTTGGTTTTTTATATCTAAAACTTAATTTCCACATTTGAACAGGAACATATGAACTTATGTGGTGATTTTGATGGGCTTAGCACTCTCCCATAGAAAGATCCTCCACTACGAACAAATTAAAGAACATTTTGTACTCCTACCCATAGAATCTATGAAACTTGTTGAGAATATTTATTGTAATTTTGGATCAATGTATATATCAATAACTGTAACTTATCCATATGACTTTGATATTTTTTCTCCTCTATATTACTTTCATATTATGTGTACATTTTCCAATTATATTGTTATATCGGGATTATGGCCAATGAAATTAATGAAAAATAGGATTTTAATATGATAAAAATGACACTTGTAATGAGTGTCATGATTTTAAAACAAAAACATATAAAAATCCAATGACACTCAAATAAGTGTGTGAATTGGGTTATTAGATTGAAATATTATAGAGTAGAATCAACGCTTCAAATGAATGTTATAGTTTTGATTCACAAAGATGACGCTTAAAATAAGCGTCATTGTGTGCTCAAACCTCTGATGACGGCGAACCATGACACTTTAGGGAAGCGTCATTGTAACTCTTCAATGACACATTAAACATGCCATTGATTAACTTTTTCCTTGTCACGCGTTGGCCCTCATCATGAAGCAACCCAAGCTGGCCTGTCATATTAAAACCATGCGGGAACTATCCAAACGGGAGAGTCTTAATGTAGACAAGAAAATTTCAATTTTCGGAAAAATGGTAAAATGGTCATTTCGGTAAAAATCCAAAATTTTTATAGATCTCGGATAATGAAATGGATTTCACCGTTGGAATCGTCTCGTGAAATCTGCATTATCGTGTCAGAATTTCGTCGAATTAGAACGGTCGAATTTCACGTTTTTGAGACCTTAGGGTGTCGGATGTCGGTAAAAACGACATGTGATGTGACAAAAGTCACCCAACATGCTCTGCTTATGACACGTATTTGCAGATTAGAGATGATAGAAATGGATGAACAGATAGTCTTGCAGTGTAAATCTAAGAGAATGGACACATAGGGAATTATGAGAATGTTTAATGAGGAAAGGCAGCCCGAATAGTATTCTTCTCCAAACAAAAGACCAAAACGTGCGAGGAAAGTGAAAGGATCTGCGGTAGCTTGGTTTTTTGATTTTAGAAAAGAGAGAGGCGTCTTACCTGCAGGATTATTTGATTGGATAGTCGGTTTCGACGGAGCGAAAATAAAAGTTCTTTGCAGCGGGCGCGATTTAGTGGAGTTAGGCAACTCGAGAGGTAGGGATCTTTTCCTACTTGCGTTAATCTTTGGCTAAGATTCATGTAAATGGTTAGGAATGTTTTGTGGCTTGTTTTAGCCGTAAACTTGGTCTCAAAAGCTTTGAACCGAGTGGAGAAATTTTCTATTCGTGTGGTCGTGAACAGTAACCCGAGGGTTTCACTGATCACGTGAATAGTGACACATAAATTTTTGGTGTGAAAATGTGTTTAGATGAGTGATTCAAAATGAATTGCTCGTGTTTGTTAATTAGCCCATGTGAGCTAATTTTGGTGTAATTGATTGTGAATTTGAAATAACATGTTTTATGTGATTTAATTATGTTAATATATATGCGTATTGAATATATTAAGCGTGAATGTGTTAATTGGCATCATGCATTCGCGTATCTTATTTGAGCACCCTAGAATATTAGGAGTGAGTGCATGACATGAAATGAAACAAAAATGAAAATGTTTGTGAAAGGAATTTCAAGGATGATTTTCTGGAGAATTGTTTGGGAGATGGTCCAACAATTACACATCGGAGGAGCCCATGAATTGTTTCGGAAGGTTCTCCAACACATTCACCTCGGAGGGTAGTCCAATATTTTTACCGAAATTCGGTAGTGAGTTTTCGAGAACAAAAAGCTTTTGTTTTGAAAACTGATTATTTTACTCGCATATTGGCTTAGGCATGTGTGAGGGAGTCGGTGAGGACTTGGGACACGGGATCGGTCATGTAGACATTCGAGTAGGTTCATGTAATTGCTTGAATGTGTTTGTTTGCCATGCATGTGCACTTAGGTGGGGAGTAACCCATGTAGGAAATTATCTCTACTGGGCTTTGCTCACCCTGTCGAGATCATAAATTTCGGTGCAAGTGATCGGAAGCGACACTCCCACTTGGGGCGCGATGTTAGAAGAAAGCCAACTTGTGGCTTTGGTATTATTATACTATGACATGTATTAAATTTTATAATTTTAATATATGTTTTTTATTAAAGTAATGTAAAAACTTTTGAATAAGTGATATATATTTAGTTGGGATATTTATTTTTGTGGTATTGATGCGGGGCAGTGGCCATTATTTTACTCGTGTGAATACACAATGTGGTCATTGTGGATTTTTGGGACAAGTTATGTACAGCAGGTAGAGCTCCCCATACAAGGAGACTGCCGATTTTAAATGAGTGGTGTCACTCGACATTCACTAGTATTCCGCGGGTTGACGGGTTGTCAACGGACCCCCGGGTTTGGGGCGTCACAGCTTGGTATTAGAGCTAAGGTAAACGATTACCTTGGGAGCTTAGTGGGTGTGTTTATAAGTATAGTCCTGATACCAGCTTCACAGCTTGGTATCAAAGTTAAGGTAAACGATTACCTTGGGAGCTCGATGGGTGTAGAGCTTAGGTAAATGGAAACCTAGGGATTGAGGGACTTTAGGCCATGGTCATAAGGTGTGAGAATATCACAGCTTGGTAAAGCTCGATGTTAGGGTATAGGTATGTGATCACCTAGACAATTACGAGACAGGATTATAACACTACATGCACTGTGTTTTATGTGATTGTGTGATTGTTGTGAATGTTGTATGAATTGTGATTGAAATTGTATGCTTGGTGAATAGCATAGGAATGATGTTGAACACTAGGGTCGAGAAAATGTAACCTTAGGTGTTTGAGAAATTTTGGACAAAATGGTCCATAATTAAATGAAAAAAAAATGATGTGAAGAAAAAAAAAATTTCTAAGGTTTTGTAGTGTGTAAGCGGAGATAAATAAATAAAATAAATTTTAATAAATTTATTTGGTTCTTGGAAAATGAAAATTTTATATATATATATATATATATTGGGTGTTTTCGATGGCATTAATGAAAAAAAAATGATGTGAAAAAAAGAAAAAAAGCGAGCGAGAAATTGGATGAGCTCTTGCCCGACAGTCACTGACCCTAATGAATTGTATCGTGACATAGTGATTACAGGCGTGCGGTTAATTTAGGGAGTGTGTCCGCGATACACAATTAGTTGTATCGTGACCAGGCCAACGATTAGTTGGTTGGATTGTGTGTGATACATAGTGATATCGGGACCCGGAGCGCGGCAGTGGGGTTGTGTCACGATCTGATCGATTGTATATGTCGTGGCCAGAGAAACCTGAAATTGAAGCCATTTAGGTCAATCACGATACAATCTTCTTGCTCCACGGCCAGACTTTTGTGCTGCTATCTGATAGGAACTGTCTTTGCGATATGGTAGGGAAGGCACACGACGTAATCGCGGCAGCTTGCGACCTGGTGGCCACAAGGCTGCGACCGACGGTGCAGGCCCGCGACCTGCAGCCCTTTACGGCGCCACGATCGGCGTGGTGGGCACGGCTGGCGCGTGTCTTGTGTGTTTGGGCGAGTGTGCACTAGTGCACCCGGCCCGATTTTGGACTCGATTACCTTTGTTTCTGAGTCACTGTTTGGGGAACTGTTCATGAACACTATTCATGAGCATTTTTTTAAAAAATAAAATAAAATATTTTTGTTAAATATGAATTAATATATTGAATAATTGTCTTGCATTTCCTATGAATGCATAGACATTTATAATAAAATATTTTTTCAGATATGAATAGTGTCTCTTGGTCGTGTTTATGCCTTAGAGATACACTGCAGATTAACTTTAACCCAGCATTGATGTGTAGATGGCAGCCTGAGGGCGCATGACGTAGAGGGCGCCCATGAGGTGCCAGCCAAGCACCACCGCATTTACCAAGAGGCCTCCGTTGAGGCCGAGGGGATCACAGCCGTTGCTATTGCACAAAGCAGCGTAATGTAGTCGTGGAGGTCCGAAAACTCTGCTGCAGGTTTAGGGCACATCACTCAACATTCACAAGGGAGGAGATCCGATGGTGCGCACTATCGTTCATGCGGTGTCAAGAAGGTGTTAGAGGCTGAGATTACCTCAGACACGACTCGCAGATTAGTGTGTAACACTTCGAATATACCCTACGCTTTCGTACATGCTTAGTGGTATAATAAAAGTAAAAGAGATTTAATTCAAATAGTTAAAGATAAAACAAAATAAGAAAGAACTCGAATTAATACACAAAGCAGGTAAATATCAATTATTACCCATGACCCAAGGGTCATAATATAATAAGTTCATATGTCAAAGAGGATTTTGATAAATTGAATTGAGTAATACCAAAATAAAATGAGGACTAAAGAGGCATGAAAGAAAGATATTAGAATAAAATAAGGAAGAAAACTGTGAAGAGACATGCTTGAAGGAAAGAGGGAGGAAGTTCTCCTTGGAAAGTGAAATAAAAGGGAGGTGATCACAAGATAAGACTAAAAATAAATATCTCATTTTGGTTCTGGGAGAAAGAGAGCGCAAAAACGAATAAGAGAGAAGAGAAAAGAAAAGAAGAAAGAAGGAAAAGAAAAGAGAAGATCACAGGTATGAAACTACTAAATTTGAGTATGGAATTTGAGTATGGGTGTAAGGAACTAGGAATATTTATGAAACAGGGAAAAGTGGAATCAAGTATATTTTTATGAACCTGTTAAGTTCCGTAGAAAAGTATCATGTTTGTACATGAAAAGGGCTACAGGTTTGGGTATAAAAAGTATAGATACATGGTTTGGAACCCTATCTCTCAGATGGTTTAGGGTTTGGAAACTCCAACCTCATATTTCTTGTTAGGGTTGAGTTGAGAAGAGCCTAAGTAGTTCTATAGAGGTGTTTGAGAAGGGTCTAGTTGCAAGTCAACCAAGAAAATTCTCATTTGATCATACTGCAGCCGGATCTTAGAACGGTTTTTGGTTCAGAAATAAAGGGAATTTGCAGTAATTCCTTTGTAATACAGTAGCCACATCAATGAAATTGATGTTAGGCTTTTGAATTTTTAGATTTGACCTTCAGAGATCTGCAAGGTCCTTTATCAGGTCACTCGCCTAGATCCTGGTCGGGCCGGGCCGGTCAACGTTAGCCGGACCTTAGAGTTGATTTTTGGGTAAGAAATAAAAGGAATTTGGAAGTGAGTCCTTCTGGTAAATTGCATCCACATCAATGAACTTGGATGTTAGATTTTGAATTTCACTTGGATCCTCTGCAGATCCAAGCAGGTATTTTACTCCGAATAGTGTAATGGGCGAGAGGTTTATAAACCCCATCCCGAAGAGGTCACGATGCGCACTTCATCCCTAAGAGGTCAACAGACCTCATCCCCGAAGAGGTCAGCAGACCCATGCAAGAGAGGTCAGCAGACCTCATCCCAGAGAGGTCGCAGATGTCAACCCTCAGACCTCATTCCTGTAGCGCCTAACTGCCACTGCCTAGATTTGACTACGCATGACCTTTCAACTTCTCGGACGGTCATAACTCCTTCGGTCCGAACTCCGATTCTTGAGCCTCGACTCTATGGAAAGCCCATTGAGTCAAGAATCCATTGACATTCCTGAGGAGGATATTAGGTGTTAATTGAGGTGTGTTAGACCCAGCTCACCGAGGTCATGTCGCCCATCCAATGATTTGACTACGTATGACCTCCAACTGAAAAGTCATAACTCCTTCGCCCAACTCGATTCGAAGCTTCGACCTCAGTGGAAATCCCATCGAGCCAAGAATCCACGATATGCCTGAGGAGGATATTAGGTGTCAGACCGAGGTGCGACTGAGTCACCCAGTGTCAAGTCAGCTTGTCCAGTTCAGGATTTGATTACGTATGACCTCCAACTTCGGAAGGTCATAACTCCTTCGTTCGAACTCCGTTTCGAGTGTTCTTGGACTCTATGGAAAGCCCATTGAGTCAAGAATACATCCATACATAGTATGATAAAATTGGAACTCATATTAGGTCCATAAATAAGGAAAAACAGTAAGCAGATATGATAATCATAGTATATCATGCATAATATAAGATAGATACAAGTATAAGATAGATAAGTATGCTATAGAAATGTATTGGTATATGTCATAAGATATATAGCTCAAATAAAGTACATGAAGATATAAGTTAACAAGATATAAAAATGTTATCGTGAATGAGTACATGTATGAATATGAGAATGAGTAAATGCATGTGCCGATAAAATATAGGAATATATGTATTATAGAGAAATATGAGAACCAATATTATGAAGCTACGATATGAGACCACTTAAAATTAGTGATGAGGAGTATTATATCAGATATATAATGCGATAATAACAGTTATTCATGCTTATGAAATATGTACAGAAAATATAATAAAACGGATTGCCTGTGTCTGACCAAGTAGAGGGATAGATTGCATGCCGTTAGGGAATAAGTCTACAAGATAATGTCTGTTTCCGATATCGAGGTCTTTGTTGGATCTATGAAATCTAAGGTCACACTATAATACTTTCTGGGCCTATAAGATGATCATTATACAGCATTATAACAAATGCCCAGCCCTGGCAGACAATTGCTTTCTCAGATAATGAGTACAACGCCTTCGAGCCCTTATAAGTTTCCTATATCCACTTCTTTGGTATTTACAAGCATGAAACATAAAATAAATGATTCAATATGATACGTGGAAAGATAATGATATGATATGAGAAGCATAGCAATCAAGTTATGTGATGATAAGTTCTGTAATACAGAGATTATACGATCCGATCGTAGATATATGAAAAATGTTTAAGAATGTAAATGATCCAAAAGTTAATATGATAACACAAAGACGTGAAATAGTATACGATGACAAGATATGATCACAAGACATGAATAGTACATGAAAAATAGAACATAACAAATGGTATATATGTATATAACTATGAAATATGTATAGAATATGACATAATAAAATAGGGGATATGTAATATGAACCATTAGAAAGGATCAAATGATAGCACTAGAATAAGAAATATATGATATAAATATATGATAGACATATCTAAATGAATGTAGGAACATGCTATGAACACATGATAGAAATGCATAAGCGCTACTAGAACGATAGAGATAAGCAAGATGACAGCTAATAAATACAAGAAGTGAGATAGGAGATATGTCAAAGACGTAAAAACATGTAACGAAAAAGATTGATATGCAATATGAATGTAAAGATGATAAGTAACCAAAAGTTATATGAATATGTATGATATATGAAATGCACATGATGTTTGAGACAGTCACCATTGGTGGTTGTCCATGCTATGTTCCCACTAAGCGCGAAAAGCTTAGCACGTGTTCAATCCGTAAGTACAGGCGAAGATATGATAGAGGACATGACATCCCACACGCCAGAAGAGCCAACCAGAGGATAGTGCTCACCGCACGCTTCCGCGATCTCCGATGTGTGCTGTATTAGGCACGCAAGGTCATAAATGGACTCAGATATGTATATGGATGTTGAGGACACCATCCGTGGTAGTTCTTTATATATAAATGATTTTTGCGGTTACGTAAATTGCTCAGAGCAATCCACGTGCATGCTTCTCGCCTGAGAAGAACCACAACGAGAACCCAAAGATATGGCCCGCGCCTGATTAGGGTTCGATCCGCCAATCGGGTCGGATTGAGAATGGGGTGTGACAATTAGACTAGCTGTGTTCCAACTAGAGGGCGAGGCCCAAGTGTGATAGAGTTGGGCTTAGAGGTTGAGGCCTTGGAGGAGCCTTTGTATGTGAGTTCTCCCCTAGGGATTAGGGCGAGAATAGGGATGATATATCGCGGGTCAAGGAAGTCAGATCTCTGGACTCTACTCACAAAGGATCTCGGTGGATCATGGACATGTCAGAGTTCGATGTCATCCTTGGAATGGATTGGCCGACAACCACAGCATCAGCATCGACAGAGCGAGGAGGCTACCGCCACACGCAGACTGCATCGCTGTAGCTCTGCGGGCGCATGTGAGACGCCCCGCATGCAGGTCTAGTGTCAGGGACAATTTGGCAGGTTGGCTAGCAAGCCTTACCCTAGAGGATGAGGTGAGACTGGACTTAGATCTACCTCGAGTAGTTTGCGAGTATGAGAGGCTTCCACTTGAAGATTTTATCAAGCTCTCAGAGAGGTGCCAGGAGACAAATGCTTGCACTGGGGTGGCTGCCCATTCCTAAGACTCAGAGACAGAATGCAGCTTGAGTTAGTAGAACTCGGGAGTCCAGCCATGTGGAGCCACGGACAAGGGATCATTAGACCGAGCACTTCACCATGGGGCGCTCCTGCTCTATTTGCAAAGAGTTAAGGACAAGACACTTCTATTGGGTACTACACATGGCTGAACAGATTTTATCAAGAATCGGTACCCATTGCCGAGGATTGACAATTTGTTTGTTCAGTTGAGAGGAGAGCAAGTCTACTCCAAGATAGACCTTCGCATTAGTTACCATCAGTTGAGGGTTAGGGAGATGGATAACCGCAAGACGCTAGACGCTGTGATGTGCACTTCAGTTTATACGCTGATGCCTGATCGACGAACACGCAAAGAAGATTTTGATCCGCACAGTGGTCTCAACCCTATCTAGACTAGTTCAGTTATAGCCTTCGTGGCTTTATTATTTGATCTACTCCTACCAAAGTGGGAGCATGAGTATCATTTGAGGATCATGGCACATGGGCCAATAGAGACCATCGGCTGCACACTTCAGTTTTAGTGCGAAGCCAGCTTACCGAGGTGATTTTTCAGACACGTGGTGTCAACATCAAGCGTGTCGCTGGACCTGAGGAAGGTCGAGGCCGTGATGAATTGGGAAAAGTATCAAGTCACTTCAGATTATCACGTGCAAGTTTCTTAGGATTAAGGTATTACAGAGATTCACTGGTGATTTCTCCGATTATAAAAGACCTATTTAATGGATCGACCCGAATGAGGTCAAGTTTGATTGGGATGACCAATGTGAGGAGGCATTCCAAGAGTTAAAGAGGAGGCTTACTACAATTCCTATCTTGATAGTCCCGCATTGTGGATAGTACATAGCAGGCCAGATGCTCGAGGCCTGGATCGGGATGTGTTTTGATGCACCCGGAGGTAGTAGCCATCGCTCTCGCCGCTTGAAGAATCATGAGTAGAATTACCTAATACGACATGGAGTTACGGTCGTAGTCTTCGCCTTGAAGATTTGGGTTTCACTACTTATATAATAGAGTTCGCGTATTTAAACCAAAAGTCTCGAAATATATTTTCACGCAAATGACCTCAATATGAGGTAAACGCTAGATGACGAGTCTAAGAGATTGAGATTTCACTTTGCATTACCACCGTAAGGCAAATGTGGTGGCTGATGCACTCACCGGATTGTCACGGGGAGCATTAATGTATGACTCGAGCGGCGATGCCTTGAGGACTCACGCTTAGCCACAAAGACAAACGAAACGTGATCAAGGTACGCTGGGAGTTTCAGCTACAACCGCTCTATTATGCAGTGATCGAGTCCTAGGAGCAAGACGCTGAGATAGTGTCTATCAAGGACCAGCACAAATGTACGTAACGAGCCGCATAACCACGGAATGGTAGTCTTCGTGATAGAGACGGCAATGGTTCGCCTGATCGACTGGAGAGAGGAGATCCTCAGGAGTTTCACTATTCCTGATTTGCCATGCATCCGTGTGAAACACCAAGATGTATTGAGACTTTTCATCGCGGGCATTCATCGCGTGATGAAAAGACATGTAGGGACTTTGTTCGACGATAAATCACGTGTCGCCATTGCGTTAAGGCCGAAGCAATCGTGCCGCCAGGCTACTTCACGCATCGGAGGTAGCCGAGCGAAAGGGGAGCACCGCCACGACGGATTTTCGTGGACCAACTTGCCACGGCACCGCGACATGATGCTGTATGGTGATATGGACCGCTCACTAAGTCGGTATACATTTTCTAGCCGTATGATAACCTTCTCAAATTTGAGAGATTACCGATTTATATCCGAGAGATCGTCTCATTACACGGGAGCACCAAAGATCCATAAGTAGTCGGATGTGGTGACCTCAGGTTTACTGGGCCACTTTTAGAAGAGCTCCAAAAGGTTATGGGCACACCTGGGCTGACCATGAGTACAAATCTTTCCACTCACGTACGATGGTCGGCCGAGAGACTATACAAGTGTTAGAGATGCATACAGCATGCGCTTCTGATCATAAGGGTAGTCAAGAGCATTTTCCTGCTGAATTCGCCTACACAACAAGAAGTTACTAAGCCAGGTATACAATATCAAGGTAATACTGTATGGGAGGCTATGTAGATCACCAATGTGTTGACCGAGGCGGGAGAGATCTCCATCAGTCAGTTCGATCTAATTAGGAGACACCCTCCGAGAAGGTGAGCTTGATACGATAACGCTTTCACCGCCAAAGCCAATTAAAGAGTTAGCGCTTCATGTACGACATCGAATTTAGAGTTTGAGGTTGGAGATCACGCCTTCAAGGTGATGCCTAAGAGAGGAGCTGGTCGTTCTAAGTAGTTTAGGAAGTTATCGCCGAGGTTCATTAAGCCTTGAGATACTCGAGAGGGTAGGCACAAAGAGGCACCTGCCCGGCTTTATCGCCTAGCATACAGTGTCCACAAGCCACGCCCATGCCCTGAGGTACACTCTCGTATCCATCATGTGGATCGGGGAGAGATTGAGGTCGACATCGATAGGACCTTCGAGGAAGGACCAAGATATTATATAGTCGGATCAGTTTTGCGACGCGAAGACCGTGATTCTAAGTGAGGTGTTGGGCGGCGCGACCGCGAGAGCAGTCACTGCGGGGAGTTTGAGGACACGACGCGGCCACCTATCCTTCTCATTTAGGGATTTAAGGTAATGTGAATAGTCAAGTTGAGTTCAAATGACTAGTTTCATATAAATGGTAAAGGCACGTTGTACAGTGCATGTGTTTCTCGTAGTGATTGTCCGTAATTTCTGACGAAATTCCTTTTAAGGAGGGAGAACAAGACCGAGAAAATTCAAATTTTTAGAAAATGGTAAATGGTCATTTCGTAAAATCAAATTTTTCTAGATCTCGATGATGAACGGATTTCTAATCGTTGGAATCGCCTCACAAATCTAACTACCACGCCGTAATTTCATTTAATTCCAAGGACAACCAGAATATCAATGCTGAGGCACTGAGCTGGCCGGTGGTTACAAACGACATGTGATGTGACAAAGTCACTTATAAATATGTACTCTGTGACACTGAAGGTAAGACGAAAGAGATGATGGAAATGGTCGTCGATAGTGTCAAGTGTCAAAATCCAAATATATACACACATAGGGAATGAGGAGAATAATGAAAAGACAAAAGCCAAATAAATGACCTTCTTTCTCCAAACAAAAAAGACCAAAAACATGCAAAGAGGAAAAGGATGCACAGCTTGTTTTTTTATTTTAGAGAGAGAGAGCGCTCTTCTCTAGATTCCAAATCATCTGACCCCGCCGGTTTTCGACGAGCAAGAAGAAGTTGCTCATGCGGCGAGGCGCGGCATCATTTGGTGGAGCTCCACAACTCACAAAGAGTAGGATCTTTTTCCACTGAGGCGACCTTCGCTTGGCACCTGCAATACAGGAATGTTTTGGAGGCTTGTTTTTAGCTGTGAGACTCCGTCCAAAGCTACACCGCTGAGAAAATTTTTGATATCGTGAACTAACCCGAGGGTTTCATTATTCACGTTAATAGACACGTAAATTTTGCAGAAAATGTCGGATGAATGATCAAAATGAATTGCTCGTGGTTTGTTAATTAGCCCATGTGAGTTAATTTTGCAAGAACATCAGAATTTTCATAACATGTCATGGATTGAATCACACTATAGCATGAATATGGTCACATGAATGTGGTTGAATTGAAGATCATGCATTCCATATGCACTGAGGCACCACAGACATTGTATATGCAACACATGAACGAAACAAAAATTTAAAACAAGTCAAGGAAAAGGAATTTGCTGATGATTTTCCGCAGAATTGTAATATCGGGGGATGAACCAATAATTATATGCCTGAGGAGCCTATGAATTGTTTCGGTTGTTCTCCAACACATTCGCCTGAGGGTAGTCCAATATTTTACCGTAGTCTGGTAGTGAGTTTTCAAGAACAAAAGCTTTTGTTTTGAAACTGATTATTTTATCAATATTATTGGCTTATGCATGTGCGAGGAGTCGTGAGGACTCTGACACGGATCGGTCATGTAGATTCTAGAGGCTCGCTGTAAATTAAGGCTGAATGTGTTTGTTTTGCCATGCATGTGCACTTAGCGGGAGTAACCCATGTAGGAAATTATCTCTCATCGGCCATACTTCACCTGCATTTGAGGATCTCATTTCAGTACAGGGAAAGAGTCAGAAGGCTGCACTCACTGCAGGTCACAGTGTTAGGTAGCTGAAAGTTTCTACTGCGTGGTTTTGTATTATTATGTATGACATGTAACGCCAAAAATACCCTAGATGATAATTTTTATTATATGATTCAGAATTAATTGAGCCAAACTCTGTTCTTCCTGAAAATTAGATGGACTATAATTCGGTAAGTGTAAATCGAAACTGCAGTTATTATGAGATTTTGGAATATTATATGCTAAAAATGAGAAAATTGATCAACTTTAATAAACTCAAGTGAAATGGGAGATGTGTGAAAAATTGTAAAATGAGGACCTAAGGGTCAGTTGTTATAAAGAATTAAATGTCTAGGTTAAATTATGATAAATGAATGACCAAAGTGAAAGAATAGGAGACCTAAATGAAATAATGGGTTTTGAGCCAAACATGGCTTTAAGAGAATAAGTGATTTAAAGACCAAAAAGATAAAAAATGAGAATGAGACAAGTGTAGGCCAAACAAGGCCTTACACTTAAGTGGGTTTATAAAGACCAAAAATGTGGTCTTAGGGCTCATTTGAAGAGCAAATCACGTTTTTGAGGGAGAAAGGAAGGAGAAAAGGGAGAAAATCTAGTGGGTTAAAAGAGAGGGCTTTGGTGAGCTTTGCTTCCCATTTCTGTCTCTAAGAGACCAAGCAACATACAAGAAGATCGGAAGAGGTAAGGTAAGAAAATCAAAACCCTAACCTCACTCCTTTGGATTCGGGATTTGGGTGAAAAGCCCTAATTTGAGAGAGAAAAGGGTTTTCATTGATTCTAAACCACTTTGGAGTTGTTTTCGGGTAGATTCCATGGTGGATTTTTGATATGGGACGACTGGGAGATGATTCTAGGAAGAAAATGAGTGAAAATGCAAAATTCGCATTTTTAGGGCAAAGCCCAGAGGGGTGCCGGGTACCAGCTTATGGTACCGCATCTGATGTGCGGCAATCGGGGTACGGATCTTATTAGTGCCCAAAAGTGCTGGCTTTGAGCCCATTATTATAGATTTTGAGTGCTTTTTGTGTACTAATCATTCTAATTAACCCGATTTTCACATTAAGGTCCCTACTATTTTACTGATGGCATTTTATGGAAAATTTTGCAGTTTTTGCGAGCTAATTATGCCAAAATTGTTGAGTCGATCCAAGCACGAATAATTCGAGTCAAACTCAGCATTGCAAATCAAAGATCAAAAGGAAAGAAGAGCAAAATGTGAAGAAAACTGGAGCACCAGCAGAGTGTTACACGCTATCACGGCATCCTACGAGCACCGTCTCCAAAGCAGCCTTGTTCCCCGCTTGACGCCTCAGCTTTTTGTTACAATTTTTGGTTTTTTCCTATTTTAACCCTTTGTAATAACTTTCTTTTGTACTTTCCCTCGACTCGAGCATATATCAAATTTCACAGACAAATAAATCAACTCAACTCACTTCTAAGAAAACAAGCTGAGCTGGAGGCAGCCACGCGCTCCTTTTCTCCTTTTCTTTCATTTTCTTTCCTTTTCTTTTTCCATTTTCTTGCTGCCAAAACACCCTCCAGACGACAACTCGAGGATGGCTAGCTGTAATCCCTTCCTTCTTGGAAGAGGAGGGTCATGGCTAGGTGCGGAGGTAACTCACTGGCTCCCTCGCTTTTAACGCATGCATTTATGGCGTTTACGTTTCCTCGCTTCTCACTGAAGTTAAAATCTCTAAGCATGCTCTCTTTAATGTGTATTCGCAAGCTGGGTTCAATGGATACTTACCAGATCCATTGAGGCTCAGTTAGTTGTCTCCTACTAGTTATCGTGGGAGTAAGGTTTTTAGATGTGTTTTACTGGGAACATTTATGCCCATTTAAATGCTATAAGTTTTAAAAGGGAAAATCATAGGGTTTAGCTTTAAAGATAAATGAAGATCCGGTTTGAGAAATGACTATATGTCATCCTCTCAACGCAAGTGGCAAAAAATACCCGGGACATGTCAGTTACCTAAAACCCTTAAACCGGGCCCGACACTTCTCAAGGGGTTCTATTTAGATTTTTTTTTCATTTTAGTTTCAACAAGGAACATCCAACTCCCCTCGCTTTTACAAGCCTTGAAATCCAAAACCAAACTCACCATACTTTTAATCATCAGAACCATTTGTAAGAAGAAAACCCATCCCTGTGGTTCGACCTCGGAGTCGCTATACTGCTAAATAGTTTTGCTACTGCAGTAGTGTTTCTTAGGATATAAATTTTGTTGATTCCAATACACCTCCATCGTGACACAAATCAAATGGCGCCGCTGTTTCGGGATGTTCAAGTGCATTTGACGAAGCCGGTGGAACACTTCATACAGATCTCATCACAAGTATTGGTGAATTTCTTTTATATTACAGTCATTTTTTTTATTTATTTCATTTCACTGTAAAAAAAAAAAAAAAGTTTCCTGCAGGACTGTTTTTGGTGTAGTCTTGTGTTGCCCTGTTTTTGCTACAAGAATCCATTTTCCACTAAGCTTGAATTGTGATCAAATGGAACACTTGGAGGGAGAGCAGTACAGTCGATACCCTGTGGAGAGAAACCCTAGAGCATACATGTCCATGAGGGACTATAGAAATCCTCCATGGGTGATTGCACCCTCCTACATGGTGTGCCTCCACAAGATGCGTACCCCACATCCACAATAACCTCCTCAATGGAAGAAACCATAACAACTCAATGCCTACGTAATCTCGTAAGCGCAGAAGACAATCAATGCTCAATAAGTCGAAAATTTACACAGGAAAACATTGTGACAAGAGAATTGATGGACTTCAAAGTGAAATAGAGCATAAATCGACAACTGGCAAGATCTATTTCAATGCTCACCAATCAGCAGCATGTTCACCAAGAGGAAGTGAATCTAGAAGAAGAGTGTTTGATTGACACCACAGTGAAGGAGCAATGTAAACATCAAAAAGAAGAAACCTCCCCAATGCTGACTGAAGAGGGTAATGGAAAGGAAGAACGGAGAGCTCCTGCAAGTCCACCGCCCAAGCCATTAAACAACCCACCGCCGTTGTATACCCAACTCATAGCACAATTCACACCCGAAGCACCCACCATAAAGGCCACCCCATCACCGTCGCCTACAAAACCTCAAGAAGGTAAACACTAATCGTAAGGTTCCTCGCACTACATCCAAGACAATGGCAACCGCACACATCGCATGGCATAGTGATGGTCTTTCAAAAGGGTTCTGGACATGGAGCACCCGAATCCCTAAGCATTTGTTCACTAGCCCAAAGCAAATTCTCCAAAGGCTTCGGAGGTAGTTCGGGGGAGATACGCCCCCACTTTTTGGTTTTCATCTTTTCTTTTATCTGCTTTATTTCCGATTTTATTTTCGATTTTAATTTTTCTTCTTAGATTTTCGTTAATTTTAGTTAATCTTGTTTTTATATTAATTTTCATTTTTCCTAAATTTTCTAATTTTTTCATGTTTATTTTTGCGCTTATCAAATTTTGATGCAAAGGGGAGTGCACTAAAATCAAATTTCTCGCACGCGAATTTCGCACCGCTGCGTTGCTTTGATGTCTAATGCTTCTCGCTATTTCGTTTTAGTGATATTATATATATATATATATATATATATATATATATATATATATATAGAGTATATATATATATATATATATATATATATATATTAAAAAAAAAAATTTGTCTTCTCACATAAAAATTTTTTAATTTACTTTTCAAAAAAAAAAATATTCTGTAAGAAGTGTGCGAAATTCTCACACTCCCGCAGCTGTTGCGACCCGCAACCTCGCCCCTCGCTTTGCAACCTCATTTTGTTTCCTTCATAATTTTTTCATCCAAACTCCGTTTTAGGTGTTTTTGGTACCGTTGGAAAGCTTAGAGAGTCTAGAATCCAAATATGGCCAGAAAGAACACTTTTGAAATTATTATGAATGTGTAATTTTCAAAATGCTTCAACTGGTCACCTTTTTCCCCTTTTCTATTCCCAACTTGTTTATATAGCTTCCAAATGGAGGAATAAGTGTCGATGGAAAGATTGCGAAGTCTCTATCCAAAAAACGAGCACATATCATCATAGGTAACACTTCCTTCTTTCTACCTTCCAATCCAAGTAATCCACGGATACGTGACATTTGGCCTGGGAAAGTTAACGAAGGAAGTGGCATTATTTTTGTTTTTATTTTTGAGCAAGCCCCATTTAGTAATGCTCACAGTTTGCCGGGTCGCCCTTTTGTGTTAATTTTTCTAAATTGCACACACTTTTTGTGGTTTTGCCTAACCTGCATGTTGGAAATTTGAAACTTTGTCTAATCCTATTGATGTTAGAGTGATGCCATGCCTAGTTAAGTGGATGATTAGTTGAATTCTTGTTGTATTTAACCTTTTTCTTCCACCTTTAGTTAAATCACACGTTGCACATCGGGCCATCATTGGGTGCCGAGGAGCCGTATATTCTCTTACTCTGCAAAACCAACCTTAGCTTTGTCGACACCCCATAATAGGTTATAGTTCCCCAAGAATGAAGGCCACTGTGTCTTCCAAAAAGAAAAAGAAAAGACAAAAGAAAAAGAAAAAGAGATAAGTAAAGTCGCGGCGCTTTACCTTGAAACCCGAGCACGGTCCGAGGGGCATATGGCATAAGCCTGGTGCCCTAAGCCAACTGGTGCCCTAAGCCAACGGGTTGGGAGTCACCGACTTTGTGCTCGCTACATGGGTGGATAGGTGGAGTTTAGCGAGTTGTAGGTGCTGAATTTTCGAAATCATTCGAAGTCCAGGGTGAAACCTCAGAGAGTTTTAGATCGAAAAGATCCTTTCATCATGCCCTAAACCTTAGTCCGTTAGGAGTCATCTATGAACTCGCACACTGAGTTCTTTGGTGAAGTCGAAGCTACTCATTGCTACAATACAATAGAAGTGAGAAATAAGTGTGGAATTGAATCTATTTAGGTTGGTCAACAGTCTAAGGTATTTGGCAGTAGTTTGGTTGGGGGGGAAAGTAGCTTTGCAACTTATTGGTGCAAACTGATCACCTAAAAACACTTAGATTTTCGTGGAAGTTTCTGGTTGAGTCACCAAGAAGGAGGCTCTTTTGATACTCAATTTTGCATGGCATTCTCTCTCTCGAGATGGTTATTGGGCTAGGTTTTGATGATTCTTACTTAGGTTAGGCATTACTTCTTCACAAACTTGGAACATTGAACCTTTTTGTAACATACTCTTGTTAATACTATGCCTCTCTCTTTCTTTTCTTCTTTCATTGCTAAGGGACTAGCAATGTGTAGGTTGGGGGGTGTGATTAGTGCCCAAAAAAGTGCTATTTTGAGCCCTATTATTATAGGATTTGAGTGCTTTTGCAATAATCATTCTTAATTAACCCAATTTGCACATTGCTGTCCCTACTATTTTACCGATGCAGATTTGGCGGCAATTTTGCGCTTTTATGAGCTGATCATGCCAAAATTGTTGAGTCGATCCAAGCACGAATAATTCGAGTCAAACTCAGCATTGCAAATCAAAGATCAAAAGGAAAGAAGAGCAAAATGTGAAGAAAACTGGAGCACTGCAGGAGTGCTTTTGCCACTGCCACTGTGCATCCTGCGAGCACTGTTCCTCTAGTAGCTTGTTCCCCTGCTTTGACGCCTCAGCTTTTTGTTACAATTTTTGGTTTTTTTCCTATTTTAACCCTTGTAATAACTTCCCATCTTTGTTTTCTTTTTGTAATTTCCCCTCGACTCTGTGCATATATCAGCCTCGGGCTTGTAGCGTAAATCAACTCACTTCACTTCAAGAATACAACAGCGTATGCGCCGTCAGGGCCGCTTCCTTCTCCTTTCATTTTCTTTCCTTTTCTTTCCATTTTTCGCCGCTAAACACCTCCGAGGATGACAACTCGAGGATGGTCGGGCCAGGACCCTCTTCCCTCCTGGAAGAGGAGGGCTAGCCGGCTGTGCGTGGAGGTAACTCACCTGCCTCGCTTTTACCGCATGCATTTATGGTTGTGTTTACGCCCGCTTCTCACTTAGGTTAAAATCTCTTGCATGCCTTTAATGTGTATTTGGCAAGCTTTTTGGGTCTGTAATGGATACTTTCACTCAGATCTTACTGAGGCTCGCCTAGTCGTCTCTCGCTAGTTATCGTGGCAAGGTTTTCGAGATGCAGCCACCGCTAGGAACATTTATGCCCGTTTAAATGCTATAAGTGTTTCAAAAGGGAAAATCATAGGTTTAGTTTTTAAAGTTAAATGAAGATCCGCTCGAAATGACTATATGTCATCCTTCCTCTAACGCTGAAAAACACCGCGGATATGTTGGTTACCTTAAAACCCTAAACCAGTGGCCTGACACTTCAAGGGGTTCTATTTTACATTTTTTTCTTATTTTAGTTTTAGTCAGTGAACATCCAACTCCCCTGTTTTTACAAGCCTTGAAATCCAAAACCAAATTCACCATTTTTGAATCACTGCAAATCATTTGTATGAAGAAAACCCATCCCTGTGTTCGACCCTAAAGCCGCTATACAAAGAGTTTTGCTACTAGCAGGCTTAGGATATAAATTTTGTTGATTCCAATACACCTACTATGGCACGAATCAGTACCGCTCAAACCGGTACTCTGGCATCGACCGGGCAAGGATTGAACCATACCGATAATTCTTACCAAAGGCATCGCACGCACTACTCCCAAGACACCTGCTTTGACATGTTTTGCAATCGCAGTCCTCCGTGATTCGTATTCCAAATGTTTAGGGACCCTAAGAAATGGATAATGGGGGTTCAAATAAGGATAGAACTTAGTGAAAACGTATCGGCATTCCCTCACCGCCAGCGACCTCGCCTTTCTCGAACGCATTCTGTCTTAACCCAAGACTATTACTGTAAATAAATTTGTAATTCACTAAAATGGTATTTAACAATTGTTTATCCACTCAAGAGTGACGTGAATGTTATCGACTAGGATTCGTGATGATCGCCTAACCCAGGGACCGAGATCGAAGAGAAGGAGGCTAGATTCGACAACCTCGTTTGTTCTTCGACTCTATTCTTATTTCAAGTATTTTGGTAGATTACCAAGTACCACAGAAACAGTGCATGAATGAGTATATGAATGAGTACGTGAATGCGTATATGAAATGAGTACATAGATTGAGTATATCTTTTGAAATGGTGAATACGAAAAGTGAATATGAATTGAAATGTAAATGAAAACCAAATGAAAGTGAATGATGATATGACGGATTCATCAAACGGAACTGCTTCAATTGTGAACTCCAATACCGATATATCGACGAATCACCGACGGATGCACCAATTCCAAGATCTCGCCATGATGGTGTATGGCATTGAAGAAATGTCCCACTTTGTGGGATGCACCAATCGGCATCCGTCATGATGGCGTATGGCATTTAATTGATATCACATGTCGGGGTGCACCAAACGGCATCCATCATGATGGGAGACCAAATTGTTAAATGTGAAAGCACATCACCGAATGATAATAAAGGCGGGATTCATTAAACGGAATCCGTCAGAAATGCGAATTGAATAGTCAAAGTGAAATAACCAACATTGACGAAAGTGTAAATGGATTTTTATGAATATGCTCAAATCTCATAATAAATTGAATTGTGAATGAATTGTTGCATTAAAATGCATGAAGCAGATGGTAAATGATTTGTAAATTAAAACCATGCGGAAATGAATAACATGAGTATATGTTGATATAATAGGCATGGTTTAATGTTAAATGCATGTCGAGTTACATTGAATATTGAAAAAGAACCGTATAGAACCACTAAACATGAAAATGCTTAGCTTATAGTTCTATTCGTTGTGTCAGCGCATTTAGGGCGAAAGACAAAGACGCGTCACAGAAATATAAAGTTGAAGTTTCGCGGGCAAGATAAGTGTATACCCCGCTACATGGCATATCATTTCCTTTTTGAACATGGGATATTTCAAATAGTCGAAGAACTCTAAAGCGTTTTTGTTTGTATATCATTTTGAAAGGAGCATAAGATACCTTCACGCAATTGTATTTTGTGAAATGTAAATGTTTATGGGCTCACCAGATTCGAAAATGCTTCAGCGCCAAACCGAAAACCTAAAGAGAAATAACATAAAGAAAATGTTTGCGAATAATGGGCTTGTCCAGATAGCGGGCTCCGGTTCGGATCCGCCATTTGGAGTCGGCAAAGTTGATTGCGACATTTTTGAAAAGAAAACTTAAAAACACAAAATAAAATGTAAATAAAAAGAATTAAACTGGCGTTCCCGGGGTTTCGGTTTGAACTCGCCAATCGAGTCGGGCCGGGCTTGGGGGACGCTACATGACATGTATTAGAATTTTATAATTTTAATATATGTTTGTAGTAAGTAATATAAAAACTTCTTGAACCGTTATATATATTTGGTTGGGATATTTATTTTGTGAGTATTGATGCGAAATTTAGTGACCATTAATTTTACTCGCATGTAGACCACAGTGACAATTCGTTGTAGTTAATCTGAATAGTTATATACACTTTAGTGACTCCCATTCAAGACTGCGAGTGCATCAGTGTTATCCAGAGTTGCAAACGTTACGAATATTAAGTGGGTTGGCAGTTGTCAGCGGACACGAGTTTAAAGTCTGTGATCGTGGATCCAGAGTCCCACGATCGGTCATTCTATACATTGAAGTTGATTGGATAATCATTAGAGGCGGAAAATAAGATGTTTATATTGATTCTTAGTTTTCAAATCTTTTGTTTACTCAAAGATAATTCTTGTTATGCCTCTATTTATTTCTTATTTCTTAAAGGATAATCTTTGATAAACAATAAATTTTCATTAATAATTAAGACAGAGATTTGAGACAAACCATATAAATTAGGAAGATCATCACGGGATGAAGATTATCTGACTCCCAGTATATTGGCCTCAGCCCATTCTGTACTCCATGCCTAAGCTGACAATAGCAGGCGTGACCTGCGCGGACACCAACTTTGAGTTTTATTGTGTGGGTAGTACTCAGAGATCAACAGTGGTCATGCTGTGAATTACAAAGGAAGTACATCTCATCGTCATTGTTGATAAAGATGTAGTTAATATAATAGGCCAGTTCAGAGGCTTGAATCTGAGCCATCCCACGGCACGATCTGGCTCTGGGGTGGGATCAGACCTTCTTGAAAAAGGCGTGGAGAGGCCTCTGGTGTCCAGCCAACGATATCTTCTCTGTTTAGGGATCTTAAGGGCTTAGCGGTGGCAGAACCTGTTCAGACTGGATTTCAGGTCCACACCAAGTTTCATTCCAGGAAGCATAATATTTCCGGGATAAATCAGAAACACTTACTCTTTATAGTGTCATTCACAAAACCAAATTTCAGTATCTAGAGTGTGTTTCCATGGTGGGGACCGAGACATTCCTGGACAGAAGAGGTTAATTTGGTTGGTTGAGTTAAGGCAGGTTCCATGAGCGTCAATCCAGAGGACTCCGGAGGAACCTTTGATCGGGTTATCCCTGTTGGCCACCCACACCACGGTCTTTTCGGGTATTTGGAGGTACCAGTTAAACATATGGATAAAACAAAACTGCCAGAGCGAAACTACTTCGAAATTATTTGTTTTCAGGACTAAAATGTTTGCTGTCTGGAGTGGTTTATCTTCAGATATCAGTTATCAATACGGGGGAAGTGCAGAATGGGAACAAAGACTAGAAACAATAATTTAGTAAAATGATTTTTCCGTGTTCCATATCTTCAGAGCATGTGGAAGCATTACAGAAGGCAACAAGTTATACGCCTTGACTTACCTGTATGCTCTGACGTCTATTACTAATTTACTAGGACTTCCCTTAATTTAAAGTACATTCTCCTTTCTCTTGAAGACTTCCATGATGAAATTTTTATTTATTTCTTTCACAAAGAAAATGCTTTTCTGCATCATTTAAATATACAGTATGACTTGGCCCAGTGATTATAAGTGTATACGGGGAGAGGGAATTTACTTGTCCTATGATATATCCCTGCTCACAATCTGCTGAATATTACAAGAGTATTTTGGCAGCGTATGCATATGGACCAGTTTATATACATTGCTCCTTATCAAAACAAAATCATCTGAGTCTGCCAATGATGGAAAACCGCCAAGGAGATGCGACGGGAGTTTATTACCCAGATGATTAACAAAATATACAAAAGTTGCAGAGGAATTTAAGACATTACTAACTCTGTTATCTATCGACCTTGTGTATATTATATACTTCATTTAGTGTAGGGCTGTTCCACAGTTGATGATGAGTCTGTTTCTGCAGTATCATCTGCTATTCTGTAAAAACCAGGCTGTTGGGTTGGAAGGCATTGGGTATCAGTGACCATGTATTACGAGCAGATGACATGGATGGTCTGTATAGGCTGCATTGACCACACAGGGCCTGCTGGGTAAATCTCAGCACTTGTGAATCCGGTGACGGACCCTCAGAAGACATCCACTACTTCATGAGCATGCTATATTTTCCATACCTGGAACAACAATTCCCACTTGTTTGTATCAGCTGAGCTAATTAGAAAATTAGATAGAATACAGGTTTGAACTTACATGTCCTAGAAGATTGAGGTCGTGGGCGGGGATGATAAAATCTCTGTTTTTTGCTCACTATCTGCAACACCAGCACTCCAAAGCTGAAGACATCTGATTTCACAGGTAAAGACCATCTACTGCATATTCAGGAGACATATAATGCTGGATACAATCCAAATAAAAAAGTAAGATACTCGAAGTTTATTCTTGTCTGAGAGACACAGAGAGAGAGTTTTCATATTTTGTACTCACTAAGTTCCAATGACCCTATTTGTGTTAACTTCTGTTTGATCACTTTTAAAAGTTCTTGCTGGCCAAGTCAGATTTTGGGATTCATATCGTTGTCAAGGAGATGTTTACTTCAGCGAGAATCTAATAGATGATTATAACCTTGAATCTTGATGAAGGTAAGAAAGTCACTCATTTAATCCACGCATGATGTCGGCGCCTCTGCATATGGCGAAGTACCCTCTTGTGATCTGGACCAGTTGATTCGTTAAAAATCAAAGAAAAATCGAACCTCTGCCAATCAATGAAGTAATCAGAAGGATGAGTGGTTTTACTGAAAATAAATTTGTCAAGCTATTATTAAACCTTGAGTACTCATAGGTCATCTCTCTTCTCCATGATGCTTCCCAATGATTGTAAAGTTACCGGTGTTGAAGCTTGGCAATCTTATAACCTCAGTTCATTGACTCTTGGACCTTTGCCTTGAATCTTCAGAAAGCCTCTTTACAGTAATTTCTTGCCTGTTGACTTCCCCTGCAGTTTATTTATCATTTGGTTCTATATTATTAATGGAGCCCAGTAAAAATTATGCTTATGACTTGATTATAGAAAAATATTGAAAACTATTTAACATTTTCATACTGAGTGCTGCTATAGAAATTACCTTGTAAAACAGGACCAAAACCACCTATTAAAATCTTGTTTTCCAATGAGAAATTATTAGTGGCCACTCTAATGGTGACCAAAATCAAATAAAGGCAACTCTGGTCTTCCTCTCAATGTCCTCACTGCTTTGGGTTTTATCATCTCTTTAGCTGTGTAGGAAAATGGTCAAATAAATTTTAATGGGGTACTAATATTTATGATTCAAAAGGCTTTCTAGATAAGGGATATCATCACTGAGGAGAGCAAAACACTTTACCTGGATAAACCTTTTACACGACATTGTAAGGGAGTTCATTAAACATCTCTGAGTTGTATATGGTGGAAGCATTAGTAATTGGAAGTTCAATTTTTTTTTCTTGAGTACAGGTGTGTGAGATCTCATTAGGTCATCAATCCTCTCTCCAATTTCAAAAGTGTCTCAACATATCTCTCAAATCTGTCTGCCTTGTATAAATTTAACAGGTACAGCAAAATATCTTTGCTTTGTGTAACAAATAAGCCCACATAAGTTGAGAAGAGAGATTTTGTGTGTTGCTGGAGGATTAGAAATTCAGCCTTTGACATCTAGACACATATTCAATGAACAGTGATATCTAATTCAGCCACAGTTAAGAAACAGACCACTTTCAGAAAAATTTATGTGGATAGCTGATAATAAAGTCTGTGAGATATCTGACATGTCAGATGATTTAACACTCATAACTTTGATAAAGAAGTTATGCTTATTTGAATCCCAATCATCCAGTGGGAGCACAGTTTCATTGGTGTCAACTTATAAACATTTAAAGGGTATTAACTGATGAATAAAGAGTACACTAGCAGTTCAATATTTACCTTTCCTCCTAGCAGTTCTCTTCCGGAAAGCATACCAGCTCAAGGCCAAACCAACAAAATAGCTGAATTAGAGTGCGTCATCAAGTAAACACAAGGTTTTGTTTATCAGATCTGGCCACATAAGAGAATACAATAACAACAACTTAACATGATCTGTAAAGACAATTCATTTCCATCCTACATAATCAAATAAAAGACAAAGAAAATAATTATCTTAGTTAGTTGACATTGGCTCACAGTCACCACTCTATTTCCTTCCCCAAAGTTTGGCCAGAGTCTCAAATTTTTTTATTGAGAGGCAAACTATTACCTCCTATATAGATCTGATTCACTGATGGACATACCATCCTTTGGGTTTGATGTTTTGTGATTATTTTGGTTAATTTTGATAAGGAAGCAGGGGCTGTGTCCACTTTGGGACAAGGGCCATCATATCTTTAAAAGTGTGGACATTCTGCCCTATAAAGTGGGCTAAATCAAATAAACAAACACCCTCAAGAGGTGAAGCAGGAAAACCTCACATAAGGTTGGGGGTATTGCAAATTTAAGCGAGCAGACAAACGCCTCGAGCCAAAGAATTAGCGGGGGTCGAGGATCGGTTTTGATCTCAGATTTATAATTCTGTGACCCAATCCACTAGATTTGCTTGCCTTTAATTAAAGGACTGTGGTTTAAAACTTGTATACTACGTTTGAGAGGAACGGCTCTTATATCTAATTCTAAAACTTTCTCTCCATATGATGTAGGATGCGACATCTGCTGCTGGGAATTAACTGTTGTTTTACAAAGTAGCTCTGTTAATCCAGGGCAAACACTTACCAGCTCAGAAGCAGCCATCCAGCGAATGTGAAGGTCTTGCCCTTTTATGTACCTTCTAATGTCTTTCAACTCTTCAAACCAATTCACCTAGCCTCTTTTAAGTCTCTCAAACCACATGAACAGTTATCATTCAGCCTTCCACTCTGCCCGGACTCACCACGGTCTGTTCCGTGCGAGTCTGAAGCTTCAGCCTTACTAATTCCCTAAACATCAACTAAACTCTGCATTTCTTCCAGGCAGCACACCCTGCCGAATTTTGTTGACGTTCAGTCTGGGAGTGACTTTAGTATGAACCCAGATGTGTTCTAAATGGAATCATCAATCGACTTACAAGATAGAACCACACTTATTATAGGTACCATCACATTCGTCGTTGTTTAGTGTTTCGATAAGCGCCTCACTTACCAGTCTTCCATTGATGTTTAGGAACAAGCCTGACTTTGGTTCAAGACGAACCATGAACCTTGGACATATCTTATTGAAGGAATAGTGAAATAGTTAAGATTGAATACAAAGGTGGTTCAAAGATACCTTTCACTTGCTCATATTCAATCAGTTCCCACCAAACCTAAGACCATCCCAAGGTCCACTACGAAACTGCAACTCTAGTCCTCCGAAAGAGACAATTGGGGAAGCCCTTGATGGTCAGCTCTGTAGGTGAATTCTCCGGTGATGGATCTTGTGGTACTCTTCATGACGTCAGATACCAATCCAGCCCAGTCACTAAATTGGACCCCAGTTTCATGCGGTAATAGAGTATATGGGGTCATCTGCCAAATATAGTTTCTGGTGTTACCATTCCCACCATTCTTAACAACGAGGTTTCCAGTGTAGAGTAGCTGCAAAACCGGATTGGCTCCGGTAGAATTCGATGACCATACAGCGATTCCGGACTGAGAATTTTTTATGACTATGTTGCCAGTGGAGGTGATGGTGAGGACACCGGATGGATCAGTGAACTGGTTTATGTTTGTTATTACCCAAGACTGTTTGTTCTGGAACATTCTTGAACCATATTCCTATCATAACGGTTGTGGAATTCAGGGGACTGAAGAAGCCTAATGCAAAGCTTTTCATCAATTGAAAAAAGTTTGACCATTCAGTGAGTGTCTGTTTAGGAGACATGGTGTCGAGGAGCAACCAGGGAGTAAGAAAAAAACAGAGGAGACCATGAAAGAAAGGAACTCCATGGTGTATCAAGTTGATGTAAAAATCATGGAGTTATACAACAAAATAGAAGAACTATGAGATTTATAAAATCAATATATTAATAAATTCCATATGGAAAGAAAAGTAAAGTTGGACAGAAACCTGTATCTTAGTTAACAGCTAGCCTTGGACGAAGAATATCAACCACATGGCCCAGAACTCCATAGTCAAAAAAGTGGGGTTCAATACATGTGCCCAATCTGATAACTGACTAGTCAGAATTCCCATAATGCTGGCGCTGTTCAACTCATTCGCCTTGATCCAGTATTAAAGAATATGATGGGCATTTCGAACATCCCAAGTTCCAATTCATAACAGAGTACAGCAAATATAAAGTGAATGGATGTACAAAAATAATAATAATAATAATCCACTGCTCAAATGCTTTTTCCTGCCCATTAGAGAACCGCAGATTCAACAGTAACATTTGAATATATAGTTAATGGATTTTTTTGTTAAAAATGTGAGTTAGGACAAAATGATCCTTTTGCACTATATATCTATCTAGGAGGTTCTAAAGGAATTTTTGATTTGTTTATCAGGCACATCAAAGGTTTAATGAAAATTATTGTAGACCGGGGTAATCAAAGTAGCTCAATGGTAGTGATTAGGTAATTAATCATGCACATCTTTGTGGGGTTTCTAATTCCTAGAGCATTGGCGCGGGCCACACATCTTCAACAGCAGGAGAGTTTGATGTTTTGTGTGGGTTTGGACTGAGTCAAGGGTTTGGACCAAAGTTCAGGTTGAGGAAGAGAGAGAGAAACACGTGCATGTCAAGCATTTATTGTAGTCACTTAATGAAGAAAAGAAATGTTTAGGGATTAGCTAGCCCTTAAACATGGGTAAACATGGGTCTTTGACCCAACTTGGAGAATGTCTGCCTGGGCTGGGTTATCTTCATTACTCCTTAATTAATTCAATTATATGCATATATAGGATTATTTTCCAGCTAAAAAGAGGAAAAAAAACCCAATAACTTTTATTTTGGAACGAAAATCATTTTTCAACAAGTCCAAAAGCACCTTAGAGAGTTATGCCAACCAATCAATTGTCAGTATAAAATTTGAAGGTTGTATTTGGTATGTCCAATTCTAGATATATTGATTTCTATCCTGTTAGATTCAGTTCACTATTTACTATTACAGGCTATTAACACGCTATTGGCTTTGAACCTTAAGAATTATTATTCTCTTGAATCTAATTGGGATTTGAACTTTAAGTATAGCGTTTATAAACACTTGGGGTTATTTTCACTATTGTAATCAGCAAGCAGATTTTAGTAAACCTAGCAAATCTTTAGGTTTATTCTCTTTTTTCATTTTCTTTTTTTGTTCTATTACAGTTTTTGTTGTCTAATTTGGACCACCGCCGGAACCCACCTGTAGTCGCTTTTAAATCGTGGCGCTCTTTTACTTTTAATTTATTAGGGTCTTACATTGTTATTATAAGCGTCTCGTGATCTGTCCCAAAGTGAAGCATCTAATTTATGTTTTAACAGAAATTGACTTTTGAGATTTAAATTTAAAGTTTTAGATAAGAAGCGTCTCGGCCGGTGTGTATAAGTTTATCCCAAATAATCTATTAAATTTTACCACTTTCTCTTATTAATAATTACATCGTATCTGCCATTCGTTTATACTCTTTCAATCTGCTATAAATTTTGTTGTTAAGAAGCCCAATGGAATTTTCACCTTCAAGCACTTATCTTAGTGAATAGTGCATGAAATATTCTTGAGAAATGACCATGCATAATCTTCTAAATTATTGCTCATTTCTTTTGGAAATTTAGTTTCAATTAAAAGCGTATGTTGAAACTTTTTAACAAATTTTATTGGAGATCTTTCTTACATCCCAGTACAAAAGTATTACAATTGTGAGCAAATACTAGCCTTTATACCCTACGAATTAAGGTGGCCTCTTTGGACAAAAATATTCTCAGAAAAATTTCATTATTATCTACATAATGTATACTAAAATTTTTAAGTAGCAAAGTAGCAGAAACGAAATTGTCAATTATATATGAAACCATGGGACCACCACTACAAAATAATTTTCATGGATGCTCTTACATACAAAAAAGAAGAAAAAATAAAATTGGATCATGATACCAATAAGTGACCACTAACACCCTATTGGAAAGATTACCAAATTCTAAAAATGACATTTCCTTTTTTATGTTCCAAAGTAGTTCAATAATCAAACTAATCAACACAATAAAACCAATCAAGCAATAATTTTTACGAAAAAAACCTCAAATGAAGGGTAAAACCATGTAAACATTAAAGCTATTCAACAGTAACAATAATTTGTTATCTCGGCTCTTTCTCTCTCCTAAACCCTTCCCATCTTTTCTCCTTTAGCAACCCGACACCCTCATGGCTAACTTTTTTTTGATGTCTCAGGCTTTGCCGTGGCAAATCAATCTAGTAAGAATGGCGGACCCAACAAATATCTTCCTCTCTACCTCATGTTGTGGGTTTCAGTAAACCCCACTCTTTGCTTATAAGCTTCCAACTTTGTGTCTTGAAATGACAACCCAGTTAACTTGTCTAATTCGTTCTCATTTGTATATATTTTCTCAACACTTAATTGCTTTGACTCATACACATCACCAATCAGTGATGTCTAACGTCAAATGTTTCAATCTAGAATGGAACATCAATTCTTAGAGATGTGGATGCATGGCGCTCTAGTTATCACTACAAACAACATGCTTACTCTTGTTTGCAACCTACTTTCTTAAAATTTTCCTTCATAGCTTCCTCGATGTGCAATGTATGCTCAACATGTGGTGGATCTTGTAATAGCATTCTGACAGATTTTGAGACAACTACATCAGCAAAAGTCATCAAGAATTACCAATTATAACTTTCTAGAATCAACATCATCTGCCATATTTGAATATGTGTATCCATCTAGAATAGGCTCACCATTTCCAAAACAGAAGCACACCTTCGAAGTGCCTCTTAAATATCTCAGCATCCACTTCACTGCTTCCCAATGCTCCTTCCTAGGTGAAAGTTTCTTTTGGGAAGGGTTGTGAGAAACAAAGATTTTCTTTTATTTTACCTTCTTGAAGCATATACTTTATTGATGATAAGCGTGATTGTTAAAAACTAATCATGAAGAAGCAAAAAAAAAATGCGATAAATGCCTTCACATTGCTTAATAGAATCTCTTATAAAATAATTGAAGACTAGATTATATAACATAAAAGATTAGAAGATTAAATCAATCTAATAAGATTTTAGAACTTAAGCTTCTGCTCATGTATTGACTTACGAGACACATAATTCAACACTCCTCCTTGGTTTTGGGCTCTGAGCCCAAACCTTTGCCTTAGAACTCATAGGGCTGAAGTGCAGCAGTAGGATCATTCAGCATTTTGATATTCTATTTTGCAATGGATCAAAAATTTACGTAATTTCCTCCTTCTCTTTGTACCTTGATAAGTAATAAAATATAATTTTATCCCCATGTTTTGCTCATATTTTAGTAGTCTTATGAGGTAAATAAATTGTCATAATGCTCTTTTTCTCAATTTTGTGATTAGGCCAACCATTGAGCAAAAATGGCCCGAGAAATCGAAGAAAAAATCGGCAAGATCATCATGTAGATTGCAAAAAACATGATCTGCACTATGTGATGTCCTTTTATGGCTCCCTCATTGGCATGGACAGATTCTAGACTTTGAGGGCTTCAGTGAATATGAGATCATGATTCGAGTACAAATAAGCGAATCACGACATAAAGTGTGAGTGCTCTCACGTTAAGGAGTGGTTATACTTCAGCTCATTTAGTAGCTCCCATTTTTGCCAGCTCTGACATCGGATCATGTTTATAGCGTGGATGTCGAAACCCATGTTTTTATCAGAAGCCCGTCTCCCTCTCTCTATTGGTTTTTGGCTTTATAAGATAAGATTATGGCTTTTAGAAGAGAGGAGTTCGTGGAACATGAGAGGAGGGTTCTGGGTGAAACCATGAGGCAAAAATCTCTCTTGGGGAAGAAGATATTGAAGAAAAATGAGAGGAAGATTAGGAAGAAAGGACTTCCAATCAAATCTAGTTTATTTCTTCTTCTTTTTCCTATTTTCCTCATTTCATTATGGTTTGTGTTCTCATCATGAGTTAATCCCTTTTTCTAGGGTTTTGATGTAGTCTAAACAATGAACCATGGTGTTTAGCTTGATTTGTAATCTTTGACTTTTGGATTTTTGTATACATTGAATGTTCTATTCAATTTCTCATGTTTGTTGATGATTGATCACCATTAACATGATTTGTGACCTAATTTGAGGTTGAGAAACAATAATTAGTTATTATAAATCTGAATATAGTGTTTCATAGAATAGAGATATTTGTGGGTTACATATAAGCTTGTTGGATTTCAATTACTTAATGCATCATGGTTATGATTGTTTGGGGTGAGTCTGTTCAACCTTTTAGAGGTAGGTGTTATTGTGAAATAATAGCATGTGTAGGTGAAATCCTCCATTAATATATATAATTTGTATCATTGGGACCATTTTAAATCTCCCTTTATGGGCATTTGTTAGATAAAACCAAAACCCAAACTCTTATAATTACTTTTCTTTTTGCATGTCAAAGACTTTAGTTTAGGATTTCTTTAGTTTAGTTTGCTTTCCATTTCAACTTCACCTTTTTGTTAATCCAAATAAAGCTAGGACTATACTAATTTCAGTAATTAATAACCTAATCCTCGTGGGACGATACTCATACTTCCATTTTATAACTTGAGGCTATGCGTGCACTTACGCACATAGGTGTACACATTTTACATAGCACAAAATCAAGCCTATCCTTGTACCTCTAAGTAGAGATAAAAGTTTCAACTTGAAATGCTTTTGTTTTGTCATGAAACACTAGTAATTTGCAATTGAACTTGCAGCCATCCATATTTTATATGTTCTTGCCGTATCTTACAAAATATTTATATGTAATTTGCACCTCTTGTAGATAAAGAATTGCCTTCAATTCTCAACGAGTTCATCACCACTATGTTTGTTTTGCAGACACTCAAGTTTCAAATAATTTTCCTAGTTCCAACTATCTAACTCAAAGAATTGAACATCTCTACTAACAGTTACTTTGTTGTCTTATGGAAGATAAATTTTGTAAGCTTTTGAGGCGAGTACATGTGATGAGTGAGTTTTCTTTCTTATCGATTTATCTCTTAACTTGAGGAATATAGAGAAACAAAGATAATAAAATGTTTTAAATTTTACGGCCTTGGTTTTATAGCCGTACCATAGCTGTAGAGTCTCACTGTTGCAAGCCTTGTGGTAATGTAGTAGAAAAAAATTTGTTGTGCTTGTAGCCTCGACCCAGTTTCTTTGTTCTTTGCTTTATCCATCTGACAAACACCTTGTTATCTCCATAAGTGTTTGATTTTTTCTCTCAACCACCCATTTGTGGAGGGTATAAGGTGTTGTTAATTGGTGTTCAGCCTGCCTCTCACCAAAACTTATTAGAATACAAAGTGTATTCAATTCCATTATCGGATCTGATCACATGAATTAATTTTGCACATACTTTGATTTTCAACCCAAGCTTTAAACTTGCAGAAGATATCAGCAACCTCATATTTGACTTTCATGAAATAAATCCAACACATTCTAGTGTAATCATCAGTAAAGCAATGTAAAGCTTGCCAGGTTCAAGTGATGGGGTTTTACAGGGTCCTCCCGACATGCAGTGTGTACTAGCTGAGTTTTTTGTGTAGCCCTCCCAAGCCTGCTTTGAGGAAGAAGCCTTTTTCATCTTCTGTCTTGACAGGTGTACAAGTAGGAGCTCATATTTTAAAATAAGGCAAGCCCTCCTAAGATTGTTCTTCTTCATAAGAAGTAAAACCTTATGATGAAAGTGCCCCGATCTCCTATACTAAAAGCATTGTGTTTGTTGTCTTCTTTAGTAGCCCTCGCTGTCATCCTCGACATGTTTAAGATAAAGATTTTACCTTCATTCAGACACAGCACTTCTCACATTTGTGCATCAATATTAATCAAGCAATTAATAATACCAGACCTTTATGCTTATCCATTTTTTAATGTGTGGCAACCTCAGGAAATCATTTTGGTTAATTTTAGAACATAAAATGTTCTAAATTATTCAAACCTAAGACCTTCTATCGCTATTATTGCTTTGCCTTTGCTTCCAAGATATGCTCCATTTCCAATTAGACTTTGAAATGATATTTTTGTCAAAGATTTTTATCACAAAGTCATTTGACTTACAGCACAAAGCCACAATCAATAAGCCAACTTTTGAAAAGGCTGTTTGTGAAAGCGAGCATGATGCCATAAACAAGTTGATCCTCTTGGGGTTGTTCAGCCGATCTTGCTTCTCCTTGTTGTTGAAATTTGCATATTTTCCTTATGTCCCTTGGCCACACACTTAGGCATCATATATCAGGTCTCTAGCAACACCTTTTTTGTGGATGATTAGTTTTTTTTACAGTAAGGACATGATGGAAAGGTAGTATTCTTGCTGCTACTATTGAGGTTTCTTTTCTTGTACATATTGTTCTTGATATGCGCCCTCCGCATATCCATCTTCCTCTATGGGGAAATGCGCTTAGTTCTAACGTGCAATGCCATTTAATAGTTCTGCCAAGGTAATACTTGACACATCTTTTGAGTTTTCTAGAGATGATATTGTGGCCTCAAACTTTTCAGGAATTGTTACAAGAATTTTTTGAACTATTCTAGAATAAAAAAATAAATACCAAGAAGCCTTACTTTCTTAACAATGTCAAAGGTCTATCAAGTAGTCCCTTGATTGTTATGATCCTTTCATTCTCTACATCCTCGAGATTCTCTAATTAGGTTCAGAACTTGGATGACTTTGATAGTTATTTTATTATATCACTTTTCAAGAAGTTCGATTTCTGTTTGTTGTCTTTAGTGTCATGATTCTAGTGAAAATTGTTGATTCGTCTCTAAATCAGCTAAGATTTTGCCTTTGATTCCTTTGCCTCATCTCCTTGTGATTTTAATTGAGTCATAGTCGGGTTATGGCGAGGAAGGAACATGCCTCATTTCGACTACTTCCCTTTCAATCATTTGCATCAAGGTAGGCTTCCATTTAGACAACCCACCTTGATGGTCGTTCCATGAACCTTTGAGTGCTCAGTGCATTTAGTGGAAACTCACGAACTCCTCTTAAAAATTTGGTTGTAGGCTTTTATGTTTGAATAGGGCAGTGGTGATATTAAAAGTGGTTTGGCTCCTTTACTTCACAAGTCCTCTCGAAACGAAAATCAACGATACTAGATTTAAGTTTCTTTTGGGAAGAGTTTGAGAAACAGTTTTCTTTCTTTTTTTATTTGCTAAACATGCTGTGATGATAAAAATAGTTATTTATAAACTAATCTAAAATAGAAGAAGCAAAAAAAAATGCAACCAAATCTACTACACATTGCTTAACATAAATCTCCTAAAAAATAGTTGAAGACTATATCATAACGAGAAGAGTAGAAGACTAAGTCGTGCAACTGATTTTTGACCTTCAACTCCATGTCAGCAACTCTTGAGACACGGAATTCAACACCAGTATTAGAAAGAAACTGGCTAACAACTCCAACTGTATGAGCAATGTCTGACCTAGCACACACCATAGTATACATCCTACTACCAACAACAAATGCATAAGGAACTTTTCTCATCTCTTTCATATCATTCTCACTTGTAGGACATTGCTTAGAGCCAAGCTTGAAGTAGCATGTAAGTGGAGAACAAAATGCCTTAGTCTTGCTCATGTTGAATCTTTCAAGAACCTTCTCAATAAGTTTTCTTAATATAACCAAAGCTTCCTCTTCTTTCTATCATGGGAGATCTTCATACCAAGTATCCGTTTTGTCAATCCCAAGTCTTTCATGGCAAAAGACTTGCTAAGCTCTCTCTTCAACTTATCAATCTTATTACAATCATGACCAATTATCAATATGTCGTCAACATACAAGAGGAGGAAGAGAAATTTCTAGTAAACACACAATGATCAAATGTGGTTCTGTTGTACTCATGACTCATTATGAAATAGTCAAACTTCTTATACCATTGTCTTGGTGCTTGCTTGAGTCCATACGAGCTCTCATTTAACTTGCACAGAAGATTTTCTTTTCCTTTGACTTCAAACCCTTTAGGTTGCCGCATGTAGATTTCTTTTTCCAAATCACCATGAAGAAATGCAGTTTTTACATCAAGTTTCTCAACTTCTAAATTCAAGCGAGCTGTAGGACCAAGAGCAACACGAATAAAAGACATCTTTACCACTGGATAGAAGATTTCTTCAAAGTCAATACCTTTCTTCTAATTGAACATCTTCGCAACCAATCGTGCCTTGTACCTGAGTTGTGAGCCATTGTTTTCGGTTTTCAATCTGTACACCCATTTTTTTTAAATCTTTCTTTCCTTGTGGCAACTTCACCAAGTCATAGGTGTTTTTCTCAAGCAAGGATCTCACTTCCTCTTACATGGCTTTAACACACTCTTTCTTACTCTCATGTAAAATGGCTTCTTAGTAAGCTTCTAGCTCTCCCTCGTCAATAAGCATCACATATTCATTAGGAGGGTATCATGTAGAAGATTGATGTTCTCTAGTAGATCTTCTCAATGGTGAGTTCATATGGTGATGAGTAGAATTTCTCCATCAACTTGTTCATTGCCTCAACATCATCAATTGGCAGGTCATCTTCATTTTTAGTGACACCATCACCTTCTATAACTCTCTCATGATTAATACACTTTGTGGGGTGGAACAATGGATCAATTCTAATTGGATTTTCCAGTAGAGGAACTAGCTTTCTCAACCTTGTCACCATCATCAACAAGTTGGTCTTCAAAACACAACATCTCTACTTTTGAAATCTTCCTACTCATTTGATCCACATAGCCTATACAGATTCTCCATGTGGCTAGTACCCAGAAAATACATGGTTGGCCTTAACATAAAGTTTTGACCTCTCATCTTTATGGATATGAACAAATGTTCTAAACCAAACACTCTCAAATGGTCATATGAAACATCTTTCTTTGTCCACACTCTTTTAGGTACATCACCTTTGAAAGGAACTGACGAAGAGAGGTTTATCAAGTCAATTGATGTTCTCATAGCCTCTCCCTTAAAGGACTTGGGTACCTTAGATGAGAAAGCATACACCTAATTCTCCTCAATGGTTCTATTCATCCTCTCTACTATACCATTTTGTTGAGGAATTTAAGGTACAGTCTTTTCAAGTTGAATGTCATGAAGTTTGCAATAACTTTCAAATGAACCCTTATATTAACCACGATTATCTGCTCTGACAGCCTTTAATTTTTCTTCTTGTTTCTATTTCTATTTTGTCATGGAGTTCATTGAAGGAATCTAGCTCTTAGTCTTTAATTTTCAAAGAAAAATCCCAAACTTTTCTAGAGTGTTCATCAATGAAAGTTTTCTAGAGTGGTCATTAATGAAAGTTACAAAATAAAGTACACACCTATAGTTTGCATAGTACAAACATCAATAGGAATTAAATCAATAACATTTGGCCTTCTATGAGGTGGATTTGTGTGAAATGCAACTTTATGTGAATTTCCAACTAAGCAATGATCATAAGTTGTAAGAGGCATACCTTGTAGATTTGGAAAGAATTGCTTTCTAGTAAGAGTTTGAAGTCCTTTCTCATTGATGTGACCAAGCCACCTATGCCAAAGTTCAATGTTTCCATTTCATTGAACCGCATTGAGATCTCCTTTATGTAGCTTAGCTTCCATGGCATAGACAGGGTTTTGTTTCTTTCCTCTTGCCACTACTAAAGAGCCTTTGGTGAGCTCCATTTACTTTCTTTAAAAGAATTTGTGAATCCTGTCTTGGTTGCTTGTGGATATCAAGTTGAGATGAATATCTGGAACATGTCTAACATCCTTGAGTACCAATTTATCTCAATATAGTCTCTAAGAAAATATCTTCAATACCCTGTCTAATATACCACGTTTCCCATTCTAACATTACTAAAATCACCAGTTCTGTAAGAAGTGAAAAAGTCACTATGTAATATGGAATGAGGCACCATGATCAATTACCCAGTTGCTATCTTGGATTGCAAGACTTACACGACCATCAATCACAATCATAATATCATCTTGGCCCATTAGTTGTATAAGTCTCTTTATTTTCTTTCTTCACATCATTCTATTCCTTTTTCCAAATCCCACACTCTTTCTTCATGCCCAGCCTTGTTGCGAGTATTAACATTTGATATTTTTTGGTTGGATCTTCCTCCTCTAAGAAAAAGAAAAAATTCAACCATGATTTCTCTTTGACTTCTCCCATGTCTTGTAACACAAAAAAATACTGGAATTTTATAATAAATTGTATATATTAAGTATAATTAGGCCAACTTAGGTATTTTTAAAGATTGTTAGGCATATTGATTAAATGATTATTGAATCTGGAAATAAACCCAAGTGAAAAGAAAATATGGAAATTGAAATATGGACCTAAGGGTCAATTGTAAATAAGTTATATGTCTAAGTGAAAATAGGAGACTTAAATGAAAAATAACGAGAGAAATGGAGGGACCTAAATATAAAAGAAATAAAGAAAATAAGAAAAAATCAAGGAAAGAATATGTGGCATGTGAAAGTGGGAGAAGTTTCCTCGCACACAAAATACGATTTAGAGTGATCCATAAGAAGGAAAAAGCAGAGAAAATTGGAGGTATTTTAGAGTGAAAGCTCCTTCTCTCTAGATTTTCCAACTGATCGGGCCATAGGTGAGCGAAACAAGAGGAAAGTCCTTCCTCTCGTGACCCAAGAGCTGCAAGTAGAGACCGGAATCAGGGAGTTTCGACAAACTCCAGAGTGAGTCTTCCTACTTTGGTTTCTACCTAAGCTGCCACATTTGTGATGAGTGCATTGGCGGACATTAGAGCTGAATTTTGGGTAAGAAATAAAGAGAATCGGGTAGTGAGTCCTTCTGGTAAGCTGTAGCCACATCAATGAACTTGATGTTAGGCTTTTGAATCTCTTAATTTGGACCTCTGTAGACTAAGTTATAGTCCTTTTATTGAAATTCATTGACTAAATCTAATTCGGGTCGATTCTGCCAATTCGGGTCCAACTGCCGGACATAGATGTGGAGTTTTTGAGTAAGAAATAAAGGGAATTTGGCAGTAAGTTCTTCTAGGAAATTGTAGCCACATCAATGAACTTGATGTTAGGATTTTTAATTTCTCAATTCGGACTCATGTAGACCAATTTATGGTCTTTTTACTCTGAATAGTCAAATGGGTGAGAGTTCGTGTGCCAGGGTCATGCAACCGAGAGGTCAAGCGGACCTATCATCACGTGGCTGTCTATAGGCTCAGCTCGTCCTGAAGAGCTCGAAAGCTTGTCTGAAGGCTCGGCTCGTCTGAAGAACTGGCTCGTCCTATAGAGCTCAGCTCGTCATGTAGAGGTCAACTCGTCAGTTCAGTCAGCTCGTCTAGGATGACTATGTATGACCTCCAACTTCGGAAGGTCATAACTCCTCCGTCCGAACTCCGATTTGGGTGTTCTTGGACTCTATGGAAAGCCCATTGAGTCAAGAATCCATCCATATGCCTGAGGAAGATAGAAGGTGTCAGACTGAGGTGTTAGACTGAGCTCATCACTTCAGTTCAGCTCGTCGGTTCGAGATGAAATCGTGGGTTGACTACGCATGACCTCCAACTTGGAGGTCATATCTCCTTCGTTTAAGACTCCGATTTGGGTGTTCTTGGACTCTATGGAAGCCCATTGAGTCAAAGAATGCATTCATATGCCTGAGGAGAATATTAGATGTCAAACCGAGGTGTTGGAGCTGAGCTCGTCACTTCAGTTCAGCTCATTTAGTTCGAGTCGGCTCGCACAGGTTGACTACGCATGACCTCCCAGCCGGAAGGTCATATCTCCTTCGTTGAACTCCAGGATTTAGGTGTTCCTTGGACTCTATGGAAAGCCCATTGAGTCAAGAATACATTCATATTCTGAGGAGTATATTAGATGTCAGACCAAGGTGTTATATCGAGCTCGTCCAGGTCAGGCCAGCTCGTCAGTTCAGTCGGCTCGTCGGGTAGCGGACGGATACCATACGACCTCCAACGAGAGGTCATATCTCCAGCCGTCCGAACCCCGATTGGGTGTGTGGACTCTATGGAAAGCCCATTGAGTCAAGAATACATTCATATTCCTGAGGAGGATGGGAATATGTTTTGACCGAGGTGATAGATCGAGCTCGTCCAGGTCGAATCATTTCGTCGAGTTCGAGATTTGGCTGCGTATGACTCAACCCGGAAGATCATAACTCTTTCGTATGAACTCTGATTCGGGTATTCTTGGACTCTATGGAAAGCCCATTGAGTCAAGAATCCATCTATATATAGCTTGTCCAATTTGGAAATCATATTAATCTCTGAAAATAAATCCTAACCAAAACTACTAGTACGCAAGAATAATATTGTTCTTTAATGGTTTTGGAATAGGGGTAGCGGAGGAAAAGCCAAGGCGAGATTGAGATTCCGGGGATTGGAATCAAAGTGCAAAGATTTTTGGGGTTTGTTCTGAGCTCTATTTACCTAGTTTTCAAAGTTTTCATGTTTGTTCTAAAAGCATATTGAATTGATTTAGTGATTTGAGAAAAGTGATTGTGAAATGTTTGCATATAAAAATTGCATAATTATTGAAAATAAACTATTTATACAAGCGTACATATTGTACTATATTTTTCTATAAAAGATTTGAAACGCCCTTAATAGAATGTTAACGCACTATTTTGAAACAGGATGAGTGGTATATACCGATAAATTCGAATAAACGTCTGCGAACTAATATGATGTGTCACTCACGTCGACCCGGTAGGCTGTATCGGTAGTGTTCACTATTTGATTGTTTATAACCGGTCAAGCGACCAGTAGGACAATGCTTTGTGTTATAAAACCATTTGATACCGACGCAGCCCAGTAGGGACACGTCTGCCGTGGCTCACGATATCACTGTATATCGAAGACATAGGTTAAATTCGTTAAGGGCATAGCCCAGATTGATTGTGAGCTAATTGATTGGCATAGTGAATTGATTAGCATAAGCGAATTGATTTTCAGCTGATTGATTTTGAAGCTGGAGTGATTTAAGTGAATTGGATGCGAAGGCGGCTGAATTTGTGAGCATAATTGAATTGATTGAGATTCTTGAAATATTGGATATGAGTGTATTTTTGGGATGATCAATGAACCATAAAGCGATTGTATATAAAACAAGTATATGTATTGTATTTATATTGATCATGCATAATGGTTTGAAAGTTTTAATTGTTAAATTGCATAATTTGATTTAAACGAAAGCGAGAATGGATTTGTATAGAGCCGCTAAGCATGAAAATGCTTGTATTCATTTTACCAATGCGGTGCGGAGTGATAGATAGTGATCGAAGCGGACCCAAGATCGGGAGCATCGAGTCATAAGAAGAGAGAATTTCGAATTGTGCTCCGACATGTGCACATTCATTCCATGTTTTCTTTTGGATATTGATATTTTTGTAAAAGCAAATTAGAACTACGAACATCTATTTTTTGTAAATCATTTTGAAAGAGCTGAATGCCTTCATTGTAAATGTATTTTGTTTAAGTTAAATGTATTTTGTTAAATTTTTATGGGCTTGCCCAAATTTTATGTCGCTTAGCAAGATATGATTTTGAGTGATTGAGTGATTTTAGTGGCATCCGGTTTTTCGGTTGGATCGGCCCCAAGCAGATTCGGGTCGGGTAAGGGTCCCACAATTATATTAGTATCGAGCCTAGGTTTAGGCGGTTCTAAAATGATTTTGAAATTTTTTTCTTTGCAAATGATTTTGAAATTGTTTGTAAATGATTTTGAAATTGTGTATAACATGCATTTCATTTGCATATTAAGGATGACATGGCTCTGACGTGGATCTTGCTGGTCTTAATAGGATAAGCATGGACGGTTCAGCTTCCCTTAGGGTCGAGGATGACCAGGGGACTCGCCCAAACAGTCCTGCTAGTGTGGAAGGTGGGTAGCATCCATGCCCGCTGATGAATGAACGAGGAGACAAGTGGCGGGAGGTACTATGGGTATCCTCGACTAGTTCGGGCATTGCAAGAGAATTTGGGCAACCGGTACCAGTGCTCCAAAGCGATCAGCCATTGAAGAATAGTACCGACACAGTAGATTTTATGGGAAAGAAAGGGATGGGAGGCACACATGGCGAAAATTGGCTCGAGAGAGGAAGCAGAAGCGAGATGCTTGTGGAAATGCATTGCTGGCTTGAAGAGAAGTTGGAATGTCTGCGACCTCATTACTACGGGATGGGGCTTATCGGTGGGTTTCCTTGACTAGGATCGCACCATCGAAGTTACATGGGGTTCTTCTTGGATGAGTTCAAGCCTTGATATGTGAGTCGCATTTATCTTAACAACATGAGACGGAGTTTCATAATGCGAAGCAAAGGCGGATGGGTGTATTAGAATATCAAAGAGAATTCACTGCGGTTGAGTCGTATGCTCCCGAGATACTTGTGAGTGAGGAAGAAAAGTACCGTAGGTTTGAAGACGGCCATAATGACTGATGAGCTTAAAAGTCATCCATTTTTAGTCCATTTTTCTGATTGATTTTTATCTAAAAAGACTGATTAATGTGTAGAAATATGGAAAATCTCACCAACTTGCTATGCAGCAGGGAATTCAAGAGAAAGAGGAATTTTTGCCGTAGAAGGAGCAGAAGGTGGCTGAGCATTACTGATATAACTGGCTGAAGAAGCTATGCAGCAGGAGAGGCACACAAAGTTCAAGGACACGATGTCGTGAGAGCCTTGGCCAATGATGAAAATTCATATCAAGGTCGCGATGACAAAACTCGGTTAATAGCAGGAAGAGTGAGTGAAGGCAAAGCAGGCTGGCGCGACGAAACTTAAGTCAAAGCAACTATGAATTGATGAAGAAAAGACATGAGGTCGCGACATCAACTTTGAGGTCTCAGCCAAGGAATTAAACCAGTCTGGAGTGGACAAGGTTGTCGTGACACAAATAGAAGTCGCGACATAAGATGCCTGAATTGATTTGAACAGCATTGTCGCGACATCGGTCGGAGAATCGCGACATCAATAGACCGCGAGCAGTTGTCAGCGACATCGATCGGCCGATCGCGCGACATCATGAGCAAAGGAAGAAATCCAGCGACAACACCTAGTCGTCGCGCTGACGCCAGTTGCGCGAAGAGGTCGCGACATCATTTAAGCTGTCGCAACAAACGAGCCGCGGGAAAGAAGGGTGCGACCGCGATGAAGTCGCGACATCGATGAACTAGCACCAAAGGTCGCGACATCAACCGATTTAATAGCAACATCGAATACAAAGGGTGGTGCGACAACGGTCGGAGAATTAGCGACATCATTCTGAACCCGGAGGTCGCGGCCAACACCTAGTTGTCGCGACATGATTACACTAAGGAGATTGGCGACAACAAGAAGCGGTCGCGCATGAGCTAGAAGCGGGTTCGCGACCATCATTGGCGAATTGGCGACATCAATTAATGAATAACTAAGGTCGCGGCGTCATTCGGCTGTCGACGCCAGACCGCAATAGCGAAGGTCCGCGACATCATTTAGATGTGAGGCAACTCGAGATAATGGCGACACGTCCGCGACCAAGAAACAAAGCCTGCAACGATATAGCGAGACAACGAGGGTTGCGACCAAAGAATCGATGTCGCGACATCAACAACCAAGCAGGCGGGTTAGCGAAATCGAAAGAGGTGCATGAAATTAGGATTGACAGGCCACAGCAAATACCGCAGTGGCATAGAAGGAGCGCGGCTCTTGGCGACTCAAAAGAGAAATGCAGGTAGTGAGGCTCTTGTATTTTAGTTTTTCTTTTCTTTTCTTTTCTTTTGTTTTCGTTATTTTTAGTTTTAATATTTTCGAGTAGATTGTTCTTTCTTTTGAATTTCTGGATCTGGACGTTAGTTTTTAAAGTTGAAGCTGAATGCAGATTTCAATTTCTTCAAATTACTGTCTGGATAGTCTGAATTCCAGACAAATTTTGGAATTCGAACTTCCAGTTTCCATTTTACAGTGGTTTACTTGATCAGCAAGCCATTGTTTGGTGTAGTCAGTGTTTAGGAACGCCGGTTCCGTTGATTATACTATTGTTAGAATTTATCTTTTACTGCGCTAAATTTATCGAAGATGTTGAACTTGAGTTTGTAAAAATCTATATATTTGGTCTTGTGTATTTTAAATAGCAGTGATCCCAATATCGATTAATCTCATACCATAAACGGGATTGTCTCAAGCTCACGATTTCGAGGCCCTCGAGTGACCTGAGAGAAGGCATTTCGGAAGTAATGAACAATTTCCCGAAAGGTATACTAACACGATATGAAGATCTAATATTCTGTGTGATTAAATTGATAAATCCTCTTTTCACTTAGGCAGAGAGAATAGGTTGAACTGATTTATCAATTTAAACATGCAGAAATTCCACCTCGATTCAGATAGTGAATTTAATCCCGTGTTAGCAAGGATCCCAATCAAGGAAGGATGAAATTTATTCTAATTTTGAGGAAGAGAAATCAGTATAGTATAAACCTATGCAATGACTAAATCTAAGGAGCTAAGGTTTATAGTCCATGTTGTGGGTATGAAGTATTGAGAAAGAAAAATACCCAGAACAAAGCAACCCAGATTAAAAGTAGTTATCTAACACTCATCTTGAAGCAGTGAAGATTAGATAATAGATAGAGTAGAGGTTTGGAGATCATTTGCACTATCATATTCCTTGGACTAGTTTTAAATGCAGTAGTTCATTAACAAACATCTGATTGCAATATGAAGAAAATTGATGTTTCACAATAATTTGTATTTTCAATGCTCCCTTTAGATAAGCACATCGATCCCGAATTTGTAATTTTATCATTTCAGTATTAGAAATTCATTTGTTATTAATTAAATTCTTTTAATTTTCATTATTTTAAGGCTTTGAAAGCTAATTCCAGAATTGTCTATCATAGTCGAATAGTATAGAACTTGAGTAGTCGGGGTAGTTGATTGAAAGTGCCAAGAGATCTACGTGGGATCGATATACGGACTAAAATCCACTTTGTGCTTGTTCGGCACGTGCGCGAGGAATCATGGATCAACATTAAAAGAAATGTATCTATTCTTGAAACCATTTTACATGAGTATGCTTGCAAGGAAATATAATCAACAAGTTTTGGCACTTGGATTCAGAGTTATACAATAGTCCTTTGGTAATAGTGTCATAAATTTGCATATGTTCTTTGGTCCATCAACAAGTTTTATGGCGCCGTTGCCGGGGATTATACAATAGTCCTTTGGTAATAGTGTCATAAATTTGCATGTTCTTTGGTCCATCCAACAAGTTTTTATTATTTATTCTGAGGATCGAAAGAATTTAGTAGATCAATATTCAAACGAAAGAAGGAAATACTAATTTGGACATTTAAAAGAAAAAGAACAAAATTAGTTTTTCAAGCAGTGGTTATTTTTAGCCACTAACCTTTAACAAGCCATATTGAAAATATTTGTTGGCTTGACTAATCCTATTAATGTGAGTATGTTTTGATTTCAGGAAAAACTTTAATGCATAGGAAACGAACAACGATATGAATTCGGATATTGAATTAGAGAGAACACTTTCGGAAGCTTGAGAGAAAAGCGAAAGGAATGAGAAAACTCAGCTATGGCGAGATGAAAGGCAAGACCCGGTGAAGGACAAAGAGCAGTGACGAAGGCCTCCGATCCAGCGTCTGATGGAAGACTTTTGGAGACCTATTGTCGGGATGAATACTGCGCAATCGAACTGGCCTCACAGTTGATGCAAAATAACTGTCTTGAAGCCAACAGGGCCTTACAATGGTTCAGCAACAACGATTTTCTTGGTCATCTACGAAGACCCAAATGAGCACACAGGAAGGTTTCTCGGGATGCGACTCAGTGAAGTTGAATGGGGGTGAGACTAGAGGTCATAAAATTGCATTATTCATTTTCTCTAAGTGATCTGGCAGCCACATGTTATGAATCTCTACCATATGGTTACGTTGATACTTGGGAGGAGCTTGTAGAAGCCTACTTGGGTAGATTCTTCCCAAATCCTTTACATGCTCGAGGAGAGGAGGGAGATAATTGTGTTCAATGAGGGGGGAAGATAGAGAGCCTTTATGTAGCATGGGAGGTGAAAGGTTGTTGAAAAGATGCCCTATGCATGGAATAGACTTGAAGACCCAGATGGACATAGTATATCATGCCAGATGATACATCTAAGGGCATTATTGATGCTTCATGATGTGGAGCATTCAAGCGCGTAAGAGTGTTGAAGCGAGAGATCTGATTGGGGACTGGTGAAATCACGATATGAAAGCCATCGGAGTTTCAAGAGTAATTAGCGGAGGAAGGAGTCATGGGTGAGCAAGATGACGGCCATGGAGGCAAGGATTAGATGCCATCATGCATAGAATGGACAAGCAAGAGAGGGAAGGTCACATTGCTCATGAAATAGGAGGCGGTCGGGGAACTATTGAGAGGAAGTGTGATGTACCTTTGAAGCGTTTTATGATGCGAGGAGGTTAAATACTTGGGAGCCAAAGTTATCACTTGAGCGAATCCTAACCTGCGACACACTATCATCAACAACTGAGGAACCATGAAAATTTTCATATAGTGGAGGGCTCATGAGACGAGGCATGGACGGAGATCCTCAGCGGGGATATCGATAACCACCCAGGTTCTGCTTGGCGGCATCAAGGAGGTGAAAATAGAAACGAGTACCAGAGTCAGAGGAGGGCTCAACCATTTGAAGATCAAATCTTTGCAATTCATGGGGACAATAGAAGGTACATTAAACCTCCATGAACAAAAGTTTCTTGGTGGAAGCCTTAAATACCAATTCTCAAATTTTTTGAGAAGACCCTTAATGCCTCTCAGAACACAGGGGGAACCCGCAAATAGAGACGGCGGCCCACTCCAAAGCACCATAAAACCCGAATTTGAAAGATGCAGCTCCAGTGACACGAAAAAGAATCCGAAGGACTGCATGGATGTGCAGCTCAAAAGTGGGAAAAACTTGGTAGAAAAGACAGAAAAAGATGAAAGCAACAAAGGGAGAGGAAGGCCCGGACAATCTTTGAAACGGAAGGAAAGAAGAAGGAGCAGTGTCGAGAAGGAAGGAAACGAGAAGAAAACCCGAGAACAATGCACTGCGGTCCCATTTCCACCGAAGGCTGCGAGAAATCAAAGATAGAGGAACGGTTGCAAGGTTTTGAAACCTTTTCGAAGAATTTGGAATTGATTATGCCTTTCACGAAGTGGTGACTGGATACCACTTTATGCAAAATTTTGAAGGAACATGCGACGAAATAGGAAGATTGCCCGAAGAAGAATTGTGAACTTATGCGCAGCTTCTGATCTTTGTGATCAGAAAAGACTTACGAGGAAAAGATGAAGGATCCAGGGCTTCACCATTCCTGCACCATTGGAGAGTTTGGAGTTTGAAAGCTACTCTATGACTGAATGCGTATCGATTTAATGCCACTGATACGTTGCGAAGTTAAGTTTAGGAAGCACTCCCTCCTGTTACCCTCAAATGAGCGAGATAGAAACAGCAAAACACGAAGGAATCATAGAAGATGTGCTGGTAAAGGTGGGAAATTTTATTTTTCCAGTTGATTTCATCATACTGGATATGGAAGAAGATTCACAAGTCCCTCTGCTGCTGGGAAGGCCATTCCTTGCAACTGGAGCAGCTCTAATCGATATGCAGAAGGGAATTCTCACTCTCTAAGTTGGAGAAGAGGCAGCTGACTTCAATTTGTCAGAAGTTTGAGAATTTAGACATAGAAGGGGAAAGATATCAAGTCAATAGAAGATGTATATATCAAACAACTCTGATTTTACTATGATTGTAATGATGACTTTCAATCGATGAAGAGATGAATTTCAGAACATCTTGAAGGTTTTGATTTAGATTTTACGCACATCAATTTATTCTGCGAAAAAGTGTGAGTCACCCAGACAAAATGGGATGAAAAAAGGAGACAAAAATGAAGAAAATTTCATCAAGAAACCAGTGAAGAAAGGGCTAGTTTAAAGGAGTTGCCAAGTCATTTAAAGTATGCTTACAGGCTGCCAAAAATAAACCGGTAATAATTTACGCTAGACTAGTGATCTTTGAGGAAAAGTTCTTTATTTTAAGGAATCATAAGGAGTCTATGGCTTAGTCTATTGAAGAGTTAAAAATTGTCGATCCATCAATATGCATGCACAAAATACTGCTGGAAGAAAATGCAAAGCCAACTGTTGAACATCAAAGGAGACTAAATCCAGTAATGAAAGAAGTAGTCAGGAAGGAGGTGCTCAAATGGTTAAATGCTCCTGCTACTTTCCAGCGATGTATGATGTCAATGTTCTCAGATTTGATTGAGGAAGTCATGGAAATTTTTATGGATGACTTCACAGTGTATGGGTCCAGTTTTGAACAATGTCTGGAACACCTTTGACTTGATTACTTAAAGATCTGAGGACAACATTCTTAAATTGGGAAAAATGTCATTTCATGGTAACGAAGGTATTGTTCTTGGTCATAAAATTTACGCTCTGAATTTAAGTGGACCAATCCAAGATTTCCATTATCAAAACCCTTGCCTCCACAACGATAAAGGGGATAAGGAGTTTCTTGAGGCATCTTTGGATTTTATAGGAGATTCATGAGACTTCTTAAAATAACCCGGACCTATGCGGTGCTGGAAGGACACAAGTTTAATTTTAATGATTCTGTAAGGTTGCCTTTGAAGAAATCAAGATCAGTTGGTCGAGCACCTATCATGTTTGCACGAGAATGGGATCGGGGATTCGAAATAATGTGATACCCGGTGATTTCGCGATGGGGAGTGTATTAGAGGCGAAAGAGAAAATGTTGAGCCATATACTATGCTAGTCGAGACCTTCAATGAAGCCTGAAAACTATTCCACAACTGAAAGGAGATGCTAGCCATAGTGTTTGCTTGTGAGAAATTCGGGCCATACATTTGGGATCCGCTAGTTCACACGGACAAATGCGACCATCAAATATCGATGTGTCAAAGGAAGCTAAACCCATTGATAAGGTGGGTGCTGCTTTCACTAAGAGTTTTGATATGGAAATTAAAGATAAAAGGGGTGTGACAATGTGATAGTTGATCACTTGTCGAGTAGAAGGATGAAACGAGAAGGAGGAGGCGAATTAACAGGAGAACTTCCCCGGGATGAACAAGCCCCCATTTAGGTGTCATTCCAACTTCCATGGTATGTTGATATTGTGAATTACCTAGCTTGTGGGTAGTTCCTCAGAATTTAGCTACCACTTGAGAAAAAAGAAAGCTCGGGGCGACGAGTGCTACATATGGGATGACCCACTTGCTATTTAAAGAGTCTTGCATTTGATTATCGGAAGATGTGTGCGGAGAGTGAACAATGTAAAATCTTGAATGGATGCCATGCATCACCATATGGGGCATTTTCTGGATAAGAACAGCTCACAAGATACTCCAATCACGGATTTTATTGGCCCACTATCTTGAGATTGTCTTTGAATGGGTCAAATTGTGTGATAGATGCCAAAAGATTGGAAATATTAGCAGCAGAAATGAAATGCCCCTAAAAGGTATAATTGTGGTGCAAATTTTTTATGTATGGGGAATAGATTTTATGGGACCATTCCCACCATCATTTGGAAACACGTATATCACTGGCGCGGTGGATTATGTTCCAAATGGGTGGAAACTTGATGTCTTGTCAAGGAATGATGCTAATACGGTTGTGAGTTTCTTACAAAAGAATATTTTGAGAAGCGATTTGGAACACACCGGGAACTATCATTAGTGATGAAACCATTGCAAACAAAATATTTGCAAAACTCATGAGCAGGTATGGGATCAAGCATATAAGGAGTCTAGCTTATCATCCCCAGACCAATGGACAGGCAGAGATTTCCAACAGGGAGATTAAAAGAATCCTGGAAAAGACTGTAAGTTCAAGCAGGAAGGATTGGTCTTCCAAACTTGATGATGCACTTTGGGCTTACAGGACTGCATTCAAAACTCCCATTGGAATGTCCCCATACAGAGTTGTCTTTAGCGAGCCATGTATCCTACCTCTTGAAATGGAATACAAAGCTATGTGGGCCATCAAGAAGATGAACTTTGATTTTAAAACTACAGAAAAGGAAGAGGGTGCTCCAAGCCCAGATAATTTGGAAAGAGCGAAATGAAGCCTACGACAATGCTAGAATATACAAGAGACAAAACAAAATGGCATGATCGGGGAGGATTACGAGAAAGAGTTGAGACGAGGAGAACATGTTCTTCTTTTAACTCAGTTGAAGTTATTTCGGGGGAAGTTAAAATCGAATGGAGTGGGCCATACACAATAGTGTCAAGCACTACATTTGGAGCAGTGGCAGTAAGGCGTCTTTGAGGAAGAATTTAAAGTCAATGGACAAGGCGAAGCATTATCAAAGCAGGGAGGAAAGAAAGGAAGAGCTCCAGCTGGTTCATTAAGAGAGAAAAGAATCAAACGACAAGTCATTAAGGACTGGCGAGCGGTGATGGGAGGCATCCCATAGAGATTTAGTTTACGATTTTAGACTTTGATTTTTATAATTCACCTTGATTTTGTTTTCTTTAGTTCTTATAATGATTAGTAGTACTTGAGAGACTAATTTTGTTTAATTAAATCCTTTCTAGAAATGTTGCGAGTGCTTATGTAGAAAGCGAAGTAACAACTTCGGAGTTGCTCAGTGAATTCACAGGGGAAAGAGCTAATTTGAAAAAAGGGAGCATTCTTTTCCCTATACAAATTCTGTGAAAATTGAATAGTATACATGTTTGAATTGCTGTGTGGAAATGGTTTATTTGATGATGAGAATCTGGCCCCAGTGTCAGAGTGAAAACATCTGTTCATTAAATTTGGGGCAATTCTTGGACTAAATTCGCGACAAAACTTATGTCGCGGCTGAAGCTGAAATCATATGAAGTTGATGTCATTGACTCGATCGGAAGCTGAAGGAAGAAAGAGGCGTGGTCGCGACCAAAGGTTATGTTCTTGTGAGAGTGAGAGTCGCTGACGGAACAATTGGGTCGCGTGAGGTAATTCCTTCAAAATTGATGAGGTCGCGACAACAATGATGTCAGCGGCTGATGTCATTTACTGGTTGACTTGTCCTCACGGGTAATTCGTATCGCGATAAACAATGTGTAATCGCGACATCAAAGAAAAGTTTGCGGTGGGCAACTTTTTAATTTGCCTAAATTTAATGACGGCGCTATGCAGCATGAATTTAAGTCGCGACAAGCGCGAATAAATGAAATAATAAATAACCCCACAATAATTGGTGCAACTATTGAGAATCTCTCTTCACTATAGTCTCCCGTCCAGTGAAGAAAATTCAACTTTTTCATCTTACCGCATCTTCCTGATTTTCGATTTTGCAAACCACTAAATCCTAACCACTTCCTAAAAAAAACCTTCGATTTCTCTAAATGGCGAACAACCGAACCTCATCCCAAATGCGAGCGAAATCATGGAGGAATATATTCAGCCCGAAGGAGGTTCATCTGGAACTACGAGAAGAAAGCAGGTGTCGGAACCTTTGAGATTCAGCCGATTGCAAGGCAACGAGGAAGAGAAAAAGAGGAAAGAAAGGCGTGAGAAAGAAGATGAGTTTGTCTCGGATGAAGCCTTTTCTATATGGAAGAAGCATTATGCGGGCCAAGGGTTTGTAGGAGAAGGGGATTCAGCAACTCATCTCCCCTTTTCAAGAATTGATAGAGCAAAGAGGATGGGAGAAATTAACGAGCATCAAAAATTTGGTTATGCTTGATTGTTAGAATTTTACTCGACCTTGTTGGGAGAAAGGAGAACTACATTTTGTCGGAGGTTTGGGTTTCATATGGAGGCGAGGCTATAAATGCAATGTACGGAATGGAGGGTCAAGCATGGATCCAAGTACAAAAGTTAGTAGACGGCCCAAACATGAAGATAGCTAGAAGGCGACGGACGAGTGAAATGGGGCGAAATTCGAGAGAGAAAAAGATTATAAACGAGGGGGAGATCGACGAAGAAGCAAGGTATGGTTCTATTTTGAAAAGCCTGATTCTGGTTCCTACAAAGCATGTTTGTATTGTAAGAGAATAGGAAGCCATCATTCACATATGCCATCTTGAAAATTTATAAGATTAATCTTGAAATTTGTGTGAAAACTCAATAATGAGAAATATCACGAAGGAAATAGAAGGGCTGATCCCTCGGCCCATTCTACATCACAAGGTTATGTATAAGAGAATTGGTGTGAGAGGGAGATTGGGAAGAGGAAGAAGAGTGTCAGTCTTCACCATTAGCCTAACGGGGTGAGCAAGGGAGCCAAGAAATTTGAAGAAGGGGACAATTGGAGCTGGTCACGGAAATGAAGAGGAGAATGCAAGAAAAGAAGAGGACACCCTTCGAGGTTGAAGACAAGGAGCAAATCGAAACACACGACCCGAGAAGGAACACCTCTATTTTTGCGAGGACATAGAGCGAGATGAAAGAAGTCTACTTGAACACAGCGGCTCTCTGATGAGAAGCGGGAATTCGGAAGAATAGGGAGAAAGCTTTAGAGAGGGCCACAAGAAAATAACCAAATAATAGAGATGCTCCTTTCTATGCGAGAAAGTATGGAAGAAAGAGAAGAGAAATGGAGCACTCCTTGAAATTCAAAGAAGATGTGTATGAAGCTGAATTGAAAGAAGAGAGATCAGCAGTGGGAAGAGGAATTGAACAAGAGGGAAATGTATGAAGAAGAGTTGAAGAGAAAAGAGCAAAAATGGGAAGAGGAGTTGAGTAGAAAGGAGGAGCGGATAAAAAGATCTTAGAGCACCCGAAGAAAGTTCAAAAAGGAATGAGGAAAGAGATCCGAGATCTTCAGAAAAAATTGCGGCTTAGCCATGAATCATTCTGCGTGATCAGTATGATCGAGACTCTCAGCTCTAAAACTTATCAAGAAAGGTTCGACGAAGCCAAGACAAGGGAGGCGAATCAAGAGTTTAAAATTTCTCTATATGTCATTATTGCGGGACTTGAGAGAAGATAAGGACGAGAGATAAAGTGCTTGATGACAATGATGCTTATAGAGAAGAAAATGGCAGGAAAATTTGGATTTGATTAACAACAATCTATCAATTTTAGAGTCATGAGAAATGGAGTGTACATGAACACATTAGATTGAAAGGCAAGATGATCAGATACAGAGGTGGTCTCACGATGGCTTGTTTATTGAAGAACAAATAGAAAGGGGAAAATGTCAAGAAGAAGAAGAGGACAGAAATGAAGTTCCCCAAGTTTAACCCCAACCTGGCTACCCTTGATCTGGATTCCCCAAACATCTTTGTTCCTCCTCAGAAAAGAAAAAAATATACCTTCTCATTGATTTGTCAATCTCTCCCTCATTCCTATCCTGTTGTTCTCAACATTTGCACATTCTCATGAATAAAATCATAAATTTGTTTGATGTGTTTGAAGTCAAATTGTGTGTTTACTTTTGCTAATTACTGAAGGAATAACGGTAGAATTGAAGTGAGGAATGAAATCTTCGACATATCATAATATGAGCTAGTTAAGGTAATTGATTAGATGATAGGATGAAACACAAATAATTGCGAATAAAAATTTGAATGGCACATAATTGAATTGAAACAAAATTTGCATAATTGACTTGAATTTAGGCGATAAGTCCGGAGTTAAGGAAGTTATACAATTGAAGGAGCCATAAGAGAAACATATTTTTTGGGTTTGAAGTATAAACGATGGCTTGAAAGAACTTAGTGAACCGATCGGGTAACCCCTACATCAAGCTAGATAGTCAAGAACATCCTTAAGATTATTCTGATTAACCAAACTGATTCCTAGAACTTGTTAGATTATTGATCAGGCGAAATCCTAGGTGGTCTGACCAACAGAAATGATGCAGGCCATCTGTAGCGACGAGCCATTCTAGCCACCATTATTTATATGTACGCATACACCTTAGTTCTGAATTTGAGCCAAAAATATTCCCTATCTTCAAAACAAGCGATTGAAAATCCCAAGCCATCCTTTATAATAATCCTCGATAAGAACCCTGAATTATCCAAGAACTCGAGGAGGGAAAGAGATAGGGATTTGGGGGAATTAAATTTTGGAGAACTAAGAAATACGAAGAAATTGAAGAAGAAAAAATCTAAGCGGAAGGATACAACGAGAAAACTTAAGGAAAGTTTTGTCTTGTGGCCTAATTCTCTTGAACAATTAAGTTCTTAGGGGTGTTTCAACTAGTACCACTAATGCAGTGGTATGGGAGCCCCTGCGACCCACAGTTCGCTAGAGTGTTAGAAGCCTAAAAGACCAGGAACATTGCACTATTCTGAATGGTTTGCAGAAAAAGTTCAACAATGAGAAGTACAAATGTGAAATTGGAACAGCAATTTTAAATAAAGAAATCAAGAAAGATTCCCCGAGGATGAAGTTTGGGAATCAAATAAAGAAGTTGCAAGGAAAAGGAAGGAAACGGTTAAGTAAGAAAGAAGGAAGAGTTTGGGTAATCTTAGCCTAAAGTTCCATCCATCCTACCCATGACCCAAAAGCCTAACATTACAAGCTGAAAGACTGATTGGTGAAGGTCGAGATTACCTAAATTAGTGAGTCCCAGTAAGGCAATGACATATGGAATTTGGAAAATTGAAAGGATCAAAATTGGAAGAACTCGGAGGATTAAGCCGACTCACTAAGAAAGGAGAAAACCAATCTACTCTTGGCCAGGATCAATTGGCTAAACTATTTTAATTCCAATTCCAACAATCTAGTTTTTGTACACACGATTTAGTAGAGACTAAACTTCATCTGGACTTAAAGCTAGATATCACGAGAAAAGAGAATGCAATTCTTGTATTTCAATTAAATTGGTTGGGCTGCGAGAATGTCTGAGGAAAAATGTCCTTTTGTTTGAGGACAAACAAATCTTTCTCTTATTTCCTTGGGGACAAGCAAGGTTTAAGTTTGGGGGAGTTTGATGAGCTTAAAAGTCATCCATTTTCAGTCCATTTTTCTGATTGATTTTATCTAAAAGGCGATTAATGTGCGAAATATGGAAAAACTCACAAACTTGCTATGCGTGAGAATTCAAAGAGAAAGAGAATTTTTGCCGTAGAAGGAGCGAAGGTGGTGAGCATTCTTGATATAATGAATTTGAAGAAGCTATGCAGCAGGAGGCACACAAGGATTCACAAAGGACTGATGTCGTAGAAGCATGACGGCAATGAAAATTCATATCAAGGTCGAGGCGACAAAACTCCAATTGAAGAGTAATTGAAGGCAAAAGCGGTGGTGGCGACAAAACTCAAGTCAAGAACAACTATGAATTGATGAAGAGAAAAGAACACAAGATGCGGCGACATCACGGTGAGGTCGCGGCGAAGTCGCTTTCAGTCTGATGGACAAGGTTGTCGTGACGCAAATAGAAATTACGCGACATAAGATGTACAATTGGCCCGAACCTGCTGTTGTCGCGACATCAATCAGAGGTCGCGACATCAATAGACCGCGAGCGATTGTGCGACATCGGTCGTGATCAGCGACATCATGAACAAAGAGAAGAAGTCGGCGACTAACGCTAGTCGTCGCAACATCGATTACCTTGAAAGGAAATTCGCGACATCATTTCTTATCGCAACAACGAAGCAAGGAAAGAAGGGTCGCGTCTTGTTAAGAGGATTGCGATAGCGATGAAATTCGCGACATCGGTGAACTAGCACCAAGAGTCGCCAACATCAACGGTTGCCGCGACATCGATTACAAAGGGTGAAGGGTACATTGACCATACGGTGGTCGTGACATCGGCGCACGGACCAAAGGTCGCGTGACACCTAGTTGTCGCGACATCGGTTGCACCCCTAAGCGAAATTACGACAACAAGAAGCGATTGGCGACATCGGAAGCTAAGCGGTCGCTACATCATTAACTGGTCACGACATCAATTGTGAATAACTAAGGTCGCGACGTCATTCAGTTGTCGCGACATCAGACACAAGTAACGAAGGTCGCGACATCATTTAGCTGTCGCGACAACAGCTCCAAGAGATAATGACGACACGTCACGACCAAACAAAGCCTCTGCTGATATGGCGAAGACAACGGGGTTGCGACAAGGAATCGATATCGCGACATCATGACTTGACTGGGCGATTAAGCCCGAAATCCAAAAGAGGTGCATCGAAATTAGGGCTGACAGGAACCCCTATAAATACAATTTGCTATAAGAAGGAACGCAGCTCTTGGCGACTCAAAAAGAGAAATCTGGGTAGCTGAAGGCTCTTGTATTTTAGGTTTTCTTTTCTTTTCTTTTCTTTTGTTATCGTTATTTTAGTTTTAATATTTTAGAGTAGATTGTTCTTTCTTTTGAATTTCTGGATTTGGACATTAGTTTTTAAAGTTGAAGCTGAATGCAGATTTCAATTTCTTCAAATTAGCATGCGGATAGTGAATTCGGACAAATTTTAGATCGAACTTCCAGAGTTTCCATTTCTGATGGTTTACTTGATCGGCAAGCCATTATTTGGTGTAATTCGTGATTTAGGAACCCAGTTTCGTTGATTATACTCATTATTTAAGAAATTTATCTTTACGCATAAATTTATCGAGAAGATGTTTGTAAATCTACTTCTTTGGTCTTGTGTATTTTACGCAAGTGATCCCAATATCGATGTCTCCCATATACCCATAAAGCGGGATTGTCTCAAGCTCGGTTCTATGGGAAGCCCTCACAGGTAACCACTAGAAGGCATTCACGAGTAGACAATTTACAGAAGGTATGCTAACGATATTGAAGATCTAATGTGCTACGTGTGATTAAATTGATAAATCCTCTTTTCACTTGGAACGAGAGAGAGAATGAGTTGAACGATTTATCAATTTAAACATCGCGAAGGATTCACCTCGGTCGAATAGTGAATTTAATCCAGGTGTTAGCGAGGATGTCGAAAGGATGAAATTTATTCTAATTTTGAGGAAGAGAAATCAATATAGTATAAACCTATGCAATGACTAAATCTAAGGAGCTAAGGTTTATAGTCCATGTTGCGGGTATGAAGTATTGAGAAAGAAAAATACCCAGAACAAAGCAACCCAGATTAAGTAGTTATCCTAACACTGTCTTGAAAGCAGTGAAGATTAGATAATGAATGGTGGGAGTTTGGAGAAGTCCAGTACTATCTTATTCCTTGGACTAGTTTTAAATCTTTGGTTCATTAAAGCAAAACCTCTGGTAATCTACGAAGGGTGATGTTTCACAATAATTGTATTTTCAATGCTCCGCTAAAAGATAAGCTATCCCGATCTGAATTTGTAATTTTATCATTTCGATATTAAATTCATTTGTTATTAATTAAATTCTTTTAGTTTTCATTATTTTAAGGCTTTCAAAGTGATTCAATTGTCTATCATAGTCCAAATAAAGTATAGAACTGAGTAGTCGGGGTAGTTGATTGGTACTTGAGATCTATGTGGGATCGATATCTGGATAAAATCCACTTTGTCTTGTTCGACTGTGCACTTGCGAGAATCATGGATCAACATTAAAAAGAAATGTATCTATTCTTGGAAAACCATTTTATCATTATGCTTATGAAATATAATAAACAAGTTTTTGTACTTAGATTCTTGCAGGGATTATACAATAGTCCTTTGGTAATAGTGTCATAAATTTGCATATGTTCTTTGGTCCATCAACAAGTTTTTGGCGCCGTTGCCGGGGATTATACAATAGTCCTTTGGTAATAGTGTCATAAATTTGCATATGTTCTTTGGTCCATCAACAATGACCATATTCGAGCCCATGTCACAGCATTTTGCCATGAGGATTTCTCCAAAATTGTGACATGTGCATTGAATGTGGAAAGAGTAAAGAAAGAGGAAAAGAGAGGATAAAGACGAGGAAAGAAAAATCCGAGGTCGGTCCGCTCACAACAAACAAGGGAAGAAATTAAGGGGACCACCCGGGGTTCGATCGACTACGGCTCGAGGCTGCCGGTAGGAATACTACTCTATAGCACCATCGGTTGAGAGTACACCGAGGAGGTCCTTCTAGAGGAGACCCAGTTGCTCCCCCATTGCTCCATTGTGGAGAAATCATAAAAAGAGGAGAATGTTGGGGACTTATGAGATTCTTGTTTTGATTTGTGGATCGAAAGAGCATAGAGCAAGAGAGATTGTTAGAGGCTGGTTCCATTCTACGACACCACGGCCCGGGGGTACAGCTTTAGTGTACAAAGGCAACAAAGTGTTGTATCACCGAGTGTTCGAGATAGGGGACACAAACTTTAGGAGTATGAGGCAAGATGGTCGTGCTCCATTTAGAGCATATCGTGAAAGCGTGGAAGATCACCAGGCGCTCTCGGATGTGATGGTCGGTAATTTCCAAATCTTTTGATACTCTTGTACATGCGATGGTCGGCCCCGGTTCAACGCCATATATTTGCACCAACATACCCAACGGGTAAATTCTTAGGAGTAGAAACCAAGTATGACATCTGGTGACCGAACCGGCTCGGCCATAGTGTTGTGTGAACATAGTATGAGATTGTCCACGTGAAGCTAATTATGAATTTTGGGAGATTTAGTGCATTATCCTTCGGGGAGTTGGATGTAATATTGGGAATGGAATTTGGTTGTCTAGACACGAGGCGATATTAGGCGCAAATGAAAAGAGTGACCTTAAGGACAGGATGAAGATGAGTAACTTTCATCGGTGGGGGTCAAATCCACGTCTAATGATATACGCGGAGCCCTTTGCTAGAACATGGTCTTCGAAAGGATGTGAAGCCTACTTGGCTTATGTGATTGATACGGTAAAAGCAAAATTTCAGTGTGTCCAGGTATCCTACAGGTTAGCAGCTTTCGGGACGTGTTAGGAAGAGTTACGGATTACCCCCATGTGGAGATTGGGGTTTGCTATTGGCGTTGCCTTTTTGGTGCCACAGAAGCATCCATTACACTGCGTCTGGGCTCCTCTAGAGCTAAAGGTGAAATTGCAGTTTGCAGGGCACTAGAAAAAGGGTTTATTAGACCAAGTGTATGCACCACATGGGGAGCTCCGTGCTTTTTATTAAAGAAAGATGGTACATCGGCTATATATTGATTACTAGACAATTGAACAAGTTAACAGTAAAGAATAAATATCAAAGATTTCACTAGGTCTGATGATTGTTTGACCAATTAAAAGGTGCAAGTATCTTTCCGAATTGACGTCCCCAAATTATCATCGAGTTGAAATTAAAGATCTTGGAGTGTGCATAAGGCGGCGTTTAGGACACGATATGGACGTGGTTCCATGTAATGCGTTTGGATTGACCGTGCTCCGGCGGCTTTCATGGACCTAATGAATCAGCATGTTTAAGGCCGTATGTGGATCGGTTGTCGTAGTGTTCATAGGCGACATTCTTGTGTATTCAAAGATCGAAGTCATGACACGCACCTTAGAGAGTAGTGTTAGAGACTTTGAGAAAAGCTGTTGTATGCGCGAGCAAGTGTAGTTTGGGGAAGAATGAAGTGTCCTTTCTTAGGCATATAGTATCGAAAGAGAAGGAATCGAGTAGATCCAAAGAGAAAATAGAAGTGGTTGTTGAATGGAAGCCACACAGAAGTATTACGAGTGCGTAGTTTCACAGGGACTAAGCGGGATACTATAGAAGAGATTCATTAAGGGTTTTCTATGCGGCTGCGCGGCCAGATGTGGTGCTCGAGAAAATGTAAAGTATGAATGGAGTGAAAAATGTCAAGAAGTTTTGATAGTTAAGAAAACAATTCTTAACGACTCCGGTTCTTACTCAACCAAGCCGATGGGGAAATATGTGATTTTTAGTGATGCGTCGCTAAATGGACTTGGATGTGTGTCCTAATGCGAGAGGTAAGTGGTAGCCTATGCTTCAAGGCAGTTGAAGCATGAAAGAACTACCCCATGTGATTTGGAATTAACCGCAATTGTATTTGCGCTGAAAATTCTGGAGACATTATTTGTATGGAGAGAAATTGTTTCATCTACACGATCCTTAAGAGCCTTAAGTATTTGCTCACGTGAGAGCTTAACTTGAGAGGCAACGAGGAGATGGATGGAATTGATAAGGTGCCATTGCGTGATTGATTATGCTGGGAAAGGCGATGTAGTGGCCGGCGCTTTGGTAGAAGTCAATACGAGCGCTTGAGCGTTGAATGCCCATTGTCATTATATGTGATGAATGCTGTAGTGTGAGTTGATAGCAAGACCTGATTTTGTTGAATCGAGTGCTAGAGCACAAGATGAGAAAATTCTTTGCCACGATCATCGGATTGGAAATGGTAAAGAGGCGAGTTCACAGTGAACGAAAATGGAGTTTTGTATTATAAGGATCGGGTTTGTGTGGGTGTAATGAATTGAGGAAATCCATACTGAAAGAGGCACATAGTGGATCTTTTGCTATCCATCCTGGTAGCACAAAGATGTATCGAGATTTAAAAATGTCATTATGGTGGTCCGGGATGAAAAGAGGCGTCCCGAGAATATGTAACCAAGTGTTTGGTGTCAAAGAAGTAAAGGCGAGCGCATCGAGTTCCTTCGGGATTATTCATATTTCAGGTAAAGAATACGGGAGTGGGAAATGGGACCGAATCACCATGGATTTTTGTAGGATGATTACCATTAACGGGAAGGCTGCTTTCGGTTTGAGTCGTAGTAGACAGTTGATGGTGACTCACTTCCTACGGTGAGAACCGACTATTCACTTGACAAGCTACAGCGAGTGTATATAAAGGAAATAATTCGGTTACATGGGTTCACAGCTATCCATTATTTAGAGCCCAGAGTCCAGAGGTTTGCCGAATTTTGGGGAAAATTGCAAGAAGGCTTTGGGCACTCGGCCCGAGATTTCGATCTGGCGTTCCACCTGAAACGGATGGACCGTGCGAGATAGTGATCAGTTACGGAAGATATGTTGAGGAGTTGTGTGATCGACCTTGAGGGTAGTTGGGATCAACACATTGCTTTAGTTGGTGTGTACAATGACAATTTCCAATCAAGTATTGGAATGGCGCCTTATGAGGCTTTATATGGGAGAAAATGTAGAACAGTTGTGTTGAATGAATTAAAGCGAAAGGAAATGGTGGCCTGGAGCTTGATCTGGGGCGAAAAGTGAAATGATTAAGAGAGAAAGATTAGGAAATTGGCCACCAATGAAGCCCGAAATCATATCACTAGACATGAAAGAAAAAGATATTACGATGTAGAGATCGGCGAAAAAGTGTTTTTAAATGTCTGTGGAAGAAGGTGATGAGATTTGGGAGAAAAGGCAAGTTGGGCCTAGATTTATTGGCCCCATGGAAGTGATTGAAAAGTGGGTCCGATTGGCATATAGATTAGCGTACCTCCGGACATGGAAAAGATCCATAATGTATTTCATGTGTCCATGCTACGTACCCGATCGGACTTGAGTCACATGTAGTCTCTTCGGAACAATTGAAATTTGAGGCGGATTTGTATGAAGAAGAGCCGAGTAGAGATTTTGGCTCGTGAAGTGAAGAATTACGGAACAAGAAGATTCAGCTAGTCAAAGTCTTTGTGGAGAAACCATAAGGCTGGAAGAAGCCACTGGGAAAGTATGAAACAATGCGGCAACAATATCCATGGCTGTTGGAATAAAAGGTAATTTCGGGACCGAAATTTTTTTTTTAAGTGGGGGGGAGAGTTATGCGCCCAATACCACAGGATTTTTATAATAAAATTTATTATATATTAGAGTATAATTGGGCCAACTTGGGTATTTTAAGAGATTGTTAGACGCATATGATTAAATGATTATTGAATGAAATAAACCCAAGTGAAAAGAGAAAATATGGAAATTGAAATGGGGACCTAGGGTCCAATTGTAAATAAGTTTATATGTCTAAGTGAAAATAGGAGACTTAAATGAAAAATAGCAGAGAAATGGAGGGGACCTAAATATAAAAGAAATATAAAGAAAAGAAGAAAAAAATCCAAGGAAAGGGCATGTGGCATGTAGGAAAGTGGGAGAAAGTTTCCTCCTTTTAAAAAATGTCTGATTTAGAGTGATGTAAGAAGGAAAAGCGAGAGAAAATTGGAGGGGTATTTTAGAATTTGAGAAGCTCTCACTTCTCTCTGATTTTCAACGATCAGGCCATAGGTCGGGCGAAACAAGAGAAAGATCCTTCCTCGTGACAAGGTACATAGTAGGGACCGAATCGGGTTCGATGAACTCGAGAGTGAGTCTTCCTACTTTGGTCATTTTCTACCCTAAGCTGCCACATTGTGATAGTGCGCATTAGCCGGACCTTAGAGCTAAATTTTGGGTAAGAAATAAAGAGAATCGGGTAGTGAGTCCTTCTTGTAAGCTGTATCCACATCAATGAACTTGATGTTAGGCTTTTGAATCTCTCAATTTGGACCTCTGTAGACTAAGTTATAGTCCTTTTATTGAGTCGGCCGGCTAAATCTGGTCGAATTCGATTACGCAGTCGGGTCAACTAGCCGGACCTTAGAACAGGTTTTTGAGTAAGAAATAAAGGGAATTTGGCAGTAAGTTCTTCTGGGAAATTGTAGCCACATCAATGAACTTGATGTTAGGATTTTGAATTTCTCAATTCGGACTCCTGTAGACCAAGTTATGGTCTTTTTACTTTGAACAGTCAAATGGGTGAGAGTTCAGCCATAGAGGTCATGCAACAAAGGTCAGCAGACCTCATCACGTAGGAATCAGCGAGCTCGTCTGTGAAGCTCGTCCTGGGAAACTCAGCTGGAGTCTGAAAACTCAGGCTCGTCTGAAAACTCTTCCGATCTTATAGAGCTCAGCTCGTCATGTAGAGCTCAACTCATTCGATTCGGTCGACCGTGCAGGATGGCCCATCATGTGACCTCAGCCGGAAGATTCATGCGCTCTCGAATCGAACTCCGATTTGGGTGTTCTTGGACTCTATGGAAAGCCCATTGAGTCAAGAATCCATCCATATGCCTGAGGAAGATAGAAGGTGTCAGATTGAGGTGTTAGACTGAGCTCGTCACTTCAGTTCAGCTCGTCAGTTCAGGTTAGCTCGTCTGGGTTGACTACGCATGACCTCCAACTTTGGAAGGTCATATCTCCTTCATTTGAACTCTTATTTGGGTGTTCTTGGACTCTATGGAAAGACCATTGAGTCAAGAATACATTCATATTCCTGAGGAGTATATTAGATGTCAGACCGAGGTGTTATATTGAGCTCGTCTAGGTCAGGTCAGCTCGTCAGTTCAGGTCAGCTCGTCTGGGTTGACTACGCACGACCTCCAACTTTGGAAGGTCATATCTCCTTCGTCCGAACTCCGATTCAGGTATTCTTGGACTCTATGGAAAGCCGGCAGGTCAAGAATGCATTCATATTTCTGAGGAGGATAGGGTGTTTGACCGGGGTGATGGAGTCGAGCTCGTCCAGGTCAGGAGTCAGCTCGTCGAGTTCAGGGTGACTGCATATGACCTCCAACTTCGGAGATCATAGCTTCTTCGATCGAACTACGATTCGGGTATTCTTGGACTCTATGGAAAGCCCATTGAGTCAGAATCCATCTATATATAGCTTGTCAATTTAAATCATATTAATATCTGAAAATCAATCTAACCAAAACTACTGAGTACTATGAATAATATTGTTCTTTAATGGTTTTGGAATAAGGCGACGAGGAGGAAAAGCCAAGCGGGGTGAGATTCAGGATTGGAATCAAAGTGCAAAAGATTTTTTGGGGTTTGTTCTATCGACTCCTATTCCTCGTTTCAAGTTTTTGCATGTTTGTTAAGCATATTGAATTGATTTAATTGATTTGAGAAAGTGATTGTAAAAATGTTGCATATAAAAATTGCATGATTATTGAAAATAAACTATTTATACACAAAGCGTACATATTGTACTATATTTTGCTATAAAGGATTTGAAGCATGTAATAGAATGTTAACCTTTTATTTCGCATTAGGATAGATTATTCAATAGGGTCAAATAAGCGATCTGCGAACTATTGTATTGATGTGTCACTCCGATCAGCAGCCCAGTGGGACCGTATCGGTAGTGTTCACTATTTGATTGTTTATAACGATCAGTGACCCAGTGAGCTATCTTGTGTTATAAAACCATTTAAATCTGGACTGCTGACCCAGCGGGGGCAGGTGACGGTGACTCTTATATCACATGCTCGAAGACATAGGTTAAAATTCGTTAAGGGGCATAAGCGAGATTGATTGAGAACCGAATTGATTGGCATAAGAATTGGTGGCATAAGCTGAATTGATTTTGGAGGCGGAATTGATTTTCGAGGTGGAATTGAATTGCGGCTGAGCCCCGAATTTGCGGCATAATTGAATTGATTGGTGCGAGAAATATTGAATATGAAAGTGTATTTTGGGATGATCAGTGACCATAGCCGATTGTATATAAAGCAGTATATGTATTGTATTTATATTGATCATCCATAATGGTTTGAAAGTTTTGATTGTTAAATTGCATAATTTGATTTAAGAGCGAGAATGGATTTAGTAGCAGAACCACTAAGCAAGAAAATGCTTAGGCGTGTTTCTGTCTTGCGAGGAATCCAGTGATAGATAGTGATCGAAGCGGACCCGAGATCGAGGCGTCGAGTCATAAAGAAGGAAATTTGGATTATGCTCAGGCATATTGCATTCATTCCATGTTTCTTTTGGATATTGATATTTTGTAAAAACAATTAGAACTACGAACATCTATTTTGTAAATCATTTTAGAAAAGGCTGAATGCCTTCATTGTAAATGTATTTTGTTAAAGTTAAATATATTTTTTGTTAAATGTTTATGGGCTTGCCCAAATTTTATGTCGCTTACTTAAGATATGATTTCGAGTGATTGAGTGATTTTAGTGGCATCCCGGACTCGGTTCGGATCCGCCCAAACGGGTCGGGTCGGGTAAGGGGTCCCACATGTCTGGTTTTCTTGTTTTTCATAAACAAGTACTCCAGAAGAAGATTCACTTTTTTCTTTCCTTCTAGTCTCTTCATTCAGCGAGTTATCTTTAATAGGGATGACAACGAGGCGGGTTCGAGACGTGTCGACCTTGTCCCAACCCTGTCCCATCATTATATAGAAGTTCCAATACCCGCATAAACCTGTAGAGGAGCGAGGCGGGGGGCGGGGCAAGACTGCAAGAATTTATAAACCCGTCCCCACCTTGTCCAACTCCCTCCCTAAAACCTCCTCTCCCTTTTTCTCTAAACCTAACAATGCTATCCTTTCACGTTGTTGGTTGTTAGTGATGAAGCGATGAGTGAGAAATAAAATGCTTGGTTGTTGGATATGAAATGATGTGTGAAATAAATCTGAAAACAAAGCATCCTTCCGCCTCCACCCCTACTCCTTCCTCCTCCCTTGCCTCCTTTATTTCTTCCCTACGAACTTTCAATGCCCCTTCCCCCACAAAAATCCTTCAGTTATTTTTCAGGGAACCCAAAGATGTGAAGAAAGAAGGAAAATTGAAGCCCTCCTTAAGACTTTACCTACGACTATGTCTAAAAGGTTTCAATTTTGATGATTTTGAAATCCCTTTTTCTCAAAATCTTTCCCTTTTGAACTGGTACGCTAATAATGCCCTTGCTAGAGGAGGAGATATGGAGTGTCTTGGATGGAGAAATTCCTAGCGAATGTGTTTTAAGAGAAATCCTATTTTGTATCAATGACGGGGCAACCGAGGTGGGGCGGGGCGGGCAAGAATTAACCAAACCCGATTCGGGCTTTACACATTTTTTCTAAACCCATAAAGTACCAGTTTACATGCATACCATACCCGTCCCATTAGGGGTAGGGCTAGGCGGGTACTTGAAAAAACCACATTGCCATCCCTAATATTTAACACTCACCATAGTTAGAATCTCATTTGGAATGAAAATACTAACTATTACCACCAATGTCTTCCAACTATGAATTAAAGAGTTAAGAAGCAATGATGTTTGCATCCTATCATCAATGTTCATTTTCATCACAACCAACTTGTTCACAATACCCTAAAAAGAACCGATATGCTCAACCATGTTGTTCTCATCCTTGTACTTCAAATTGACAAGTCTTTTAATCAAAGTAGTTTTATTTCCTGATGTTTTTCCTTGCAAAAAGGTTTTCAAGCCTTTTCCAAGCAACATATGTTTTCGTTTCATAATAAATGTGTTCATGTAGAGTTGGATCCATCCACCTTCTCATATAAGCTAGCAATGACTTTTCTGTGTTTAACGTCTCAATCGTCATCAAACATGTCAGATGGTTTTTCTTCCAGTTTAATAGGCTTGCATAAATCTTTACAGTAGAGAAAATATTCCATCATATGCTTCAAAGTGGAATAATTCAATTAATGTAATTTTATCATGTCATCATCCATTTTAGCATACAGAAAAAAAAAAAAAAAAACAGATACCACTTTGTTAGGAAAGATTACCAAAGACAATGATTCTAAAAATGAAATTTCCTTCATTGTGTGCCAAAATAGGTTCAACAATCAAACTAGCTAACCAAACAATCATAAATCAACCACAATGAGACAATAATTTATACTTGGAAAACCCCTAAATGAAAAGTGTAAAAAACCAGCTCGTGAGTCACTTAAACTTCAACTATTTCAACAATAACAATAATGGATTACACCAAGTTCTTCTTTCTCTAAACCCTTTCCCCTCTTTTCTCCTTTGCTATCTGACACCCTCAAGCAGCCCTAACTTTTGTTTTTTTATTTTTGGAAGCAATGTGCTTTGACCATTAATAAAGTCCAGCCCACTAAAGAAATAGATATTGACACCCCAAATCGACCTCTTTTAAGCGATGCCTTTGATCGAAGACTTGGAGGTATCGAGAACAACGATGATTGGAGGTTTCTTCTTTAATAATATGATATGATATGCGGTTGAGACTTAAGGGACTGTACATTTTAGACATGGCGGCAATCAATTTCAAATCCTAATTGTGAGTACCATGATCTTTAGACCCACTACTCAATAAGCTCAAGGCCCACTTAGTCTGCATTGTGAAACGGCTCAAGCCTGCTTATCGTATTAAAACCAAGTGGATGTTATCCAGATAGGAAAGCCTCAAAGACCATTTAAAAAAACCAGGGTGTCTTCTCAAAGACTTACTTTCTGACGTCAGGTAAGTTTCAAGTCCTACATTGCATCCTCGCGTATAGGAAGTTCATTATGAATAAGCATATGAAGGTGGAAAATACGCGAAAGAGATATTTATCATCGGATGACCTAGTATCCAAATACCTTATTTCTCGGAAAGTTAATCCTTAATATGGAAGAACATAATTTATCCCTAAAATTAAGAGATTTTATCCCTAAAATTAAGAGAAGATTTGTGAACCATGCTCTATAAATCGAAAAGATATCCCACGAATAACAGTTCCAATTATGTGAACTCTCTGCTTCTTCTTCTCCATCTTATGCTGACTTAATCATCGGAGAGCATGGTGATTGCACCGTATTTGGATCACACCATTTTGCGGGGTTCCACGTTCGCGTTCATGATGCTCGGAGGTTCACTGATCAGGTTCTTTACAATTGGTTCCGTTTGTGGGGTCGGGCAAAGTCTCATCTACAGGCTGCAAGGGCTTGGCATCAACGATTGTCTAGTAGCCCTTCATCCCTTGGAACTCTGTCGATTCCCCCTTCCACGTCTGATTCGCCCAAGGCAATCACAATGTCAAGCAATCCGATGAACCAATCGCTAGAAGATCAATTCCTCCATTGGTATCGGGAGATGGAGAAGAAAAATGAGGAGCAAGCGAGACAAGTGGAAAGGTTTCAAGGTCATATCGAGCGCTGTGGCGAAGATGATGGTTACGAGCCCAAATAGAAAAAGTCGTGATCTTGGAAAATGTATGGGGAATGCGGTCGAGTTGTGCATCCGATCACTACATGATAGGGAAGGTGTAACACTTAATTATACCTAGTATTTTTTATTACATGTTTAGGGTATAATATAAGTAAAAGTTGCATTTTTCGGAAATTTAAGAGTCAAGGTTAAAATGGAAATTTGAAAAATGAGGACCCAAAGGTCATAAAACAAGAAGATGATATGCTATTGTAAGAATTTAGATAAGTTGGTGTGTAAAGGGGATAAAATTAAGGGACTAAAATGCAAAGGGAAAATTGGGTCTAAAAGAGGATAAGGCCAAACATGGCCTTATGATAAGAGAAAAATATCTCATTTTTAGCTTAAGAGTGTTAGGGTTTACGATGAAGGAGAAGAGAAGATCATTGGCTTTGGTGCAATCCATTGTTTTGGTTCAAGTAAGAAGAAAGGAGGAAAACGAAGCTAGGACGAGATTACAAGAAATCCAGGTTTGGACATACTTGTCTATGTTTGGGTTAGGAAATTTTCCAACCTCCTTCTTTGTTTATATGTAGGTTAGGAAAACCCTAACTTATAAATGTGTTTTTGGTTGGTTTAGTTCAATTTTGTAGTTGGTTCCGAGTTGGTTCAGTTTTGGTTGAAATAGTTCGATGAAAATGGCCAGCGGCCATTTACATTTCTACTCAGCACCCTCTACGCCTAGGCATAGGGTGCAAGCCAAGAGTGAGGCTCCGCCCTAGGCAAAGGTCCTATGCCTAGAGTGAGACCCGAGGCTAAGTTTTCAGTACTACGTCAGCCTAAGGCTAGGAACCCACGCTGGCGTAGCACCTTTATACATTGACATTTATAGTTTGGATTTGTTCTTTCTTCGGTTAATTCTAGAATCCGTTACTCTTTTGTTTGGACTTCCAATGGAAGATATTTAGGCATAAAATTTTATTAATAGAGGATACTAACAAGTGAATGAAAGGGTCCATACAAGTATAAAATTTATATGAAAAATGTAACACTACCGTCTAGATGAAATTGCAGTGCATATAAGCATGGGGCGCGTATGTGCCTTAAAGTGCCATTGCAAAGGATAAAATTGTAAAGTTTTCAAAGAATTGTGGTACTTTTGCAATTAAGGAAAGTAGAGGGGGTGAAAGTATAATTATGGAAGTTTAAATAGTAAAATAATATTAATAAGTTGCCATAATTTTTCAGGGAAGTCTCGAAAATTCTCTAGATCTCGGATATTGAAAGCGGCTGCGCCGTTAAGTTCGTCTCATGGTGTCTAGTGACCTAGAAAAGTTTCGTTGAATTAGAGACGGTCGAATATTTTCACAATTTCTAATGATGGGTTTAGAAGTGAAACACAAGAAGCTTGGGATTTTAGAAAAATCTCGAACAATTGCAAGTATATAAAGAATATTCATTTAGGATAAATAAAATTGAAACCGGGACAAAATAAATTGTTTCGGGGCTGAAACGGACAGACAAAGAAAGAAAAAGGATATGTGGGTCCCACATAAAGAAATTAAAAAAAAAAAAAGGACAAAACATCAAATGAATGGCGAGGCGGTCGGGCTGGAAACGAGCGCGAGAGAGAGTTTTTACTTTTATTCTTTTAGTTTCTTTCTCAGATTCCCGAGTTTCTAACCATCGGATTTTGTTGGGATAAACACGAAAAGTGCTCTACGCGACGAGGGCTACGCGTGAGTACCAAAAACACATTATTTCACCGAGAATTTAGGTAAATATGCGAAAAACCCAAATTTTTAGTTTTTCTGCATCTACGCCATTCTAAAGGGTCCGCGACTCTTCGTATCAAAAGAGGTAAAGTTACCTCTACGCCGACGAGAGCTACGCTGCGGACACCAAAATTCGCTTTTCGTCAAACCGAAGAGGGAGAAATTTTCCTACTTGCGTTATTTCGAGCCTAAAGACTATATAATGGCTTGAATATTCTTAGAGGCCAGTAAATTTCAGTCCCAAAATTTTAGGATCAGTTTAGGAATTTTTAGGAAATTTTGGGACTATTTTGGGACAAATTCGGTCGACTGTGACTATTTAAGACAGTTTTGGTTAAAATTTCAGGATTTTATTCAGACAGTCCGGACATAATTTTCAGAAATGTTTTCGGGTGTTTTTAGACTATATGGAAAGTCCCTTTAGTCTAGAATCTAGCCATATGCCTGTGAATGGCATTTGGGGCCCACATATTTTCTGAAAATTTTAATTTTAGCACTAAGTGTGCAAATTGTTTATTAGCTGACAAAGGATCTAATACATCGAGTGTGTAAAGCAAAAGCAAAGGCTGAAGTCATGAACTCCAAGGTCAAGTTTATAAGCAAAGAGGTGAGTGTTCTAAACTCATTTTCCAAATACTAGTGTATTATTATTATTATTATAAACTGCTTTGCACCGGGTATTTCACGGTTTCGGTAGCTCAAAACCATCTTTCAAGGCAAGTAAGCAAATGGTTTCTGAAGTTAGACCATTTTTGAAAAGTAAATGGTTTCAATAATTAAACCATTTTTCGCTAGCAAGCAAATGGTTTTAAAATTGTAAACCATTTTTCAAAGAGCAAGCAAAGAATGTTTGTGAGAAAACAAATTCTTCCTTGCTCCTAAGCAAGAAAACCGGTCGAGGTATTCCGCACGCACTGGGTGGCGGTTGTGATTCATACGCATCAGCTTTGCCTGGGCTTCAAACTTAGGACATACATCATGCATTTAAAGGAGACCGTGGCACGATTGTGAGTATATAGTTAAGGTTATGAGTTTAATTCAAATTATGGTGATGGCGACCCAGTCAATTCCACCATATTCCACCTAAAAAAAAAAAAAAGGTGATGCGGACAGTCCTTCCTCCACCTAAGACGGCCGCCCAAAGCTCCGTGTTCACTAGGGTACAAAGTAAGCAAAAATAGGCCTCCAAAGGGTTGACATGTTTGATAAGATAATATACGCTTTGAAAAATCAACCATTGGTTCCCTACGCTGTGCTTCCGGAGAGTTTTAAAGCAAAACCTGGCTGAGCCTGTGTCTCGCTTTATTTTCAAAGCATGCTACGGTTAAGCTCCTTATATGAAAGTTTTGAGAAACTTAGCAAAAGGTTTGTGAAAGGTTTTAAGAAACTTTTCAAGCAAGATAAAGGCAAGTTAAGAGAATTTTGATAGTTTTATAAACTTCTAAGCAAGCAAGAAATGAGAGTTTTATAAGCTTTTAAAGAAAAGTAAACAAAGCAAAGAGCAAGTATTAAAAGTTTTATAAACTTTAAAAGCAAGTACAAAGCAAGTGAAGCTAAGAAAAGCTGAGAAACTTTAAAAGCAAGTAAGCAAAGCAAAGTAAAGCTTCTGGAAAATAATTGTAAAAGAAAGTTTTACAGTTTTGAGATGTTTTTCGGAAAAGAAAAACATTTTATAAAACATACACTCACTGAGCTCGTTTAGCTCATTATTTTGTATTTTAAAACTATTTTCCAGTAATGCATACTCCTGACGGAGCAGACAGATTCTCCGACATTTATATCGTTGTCGTAATTAAGAATATTGTGTAAGGAAATACTTTGAACTTGTATAATGGAGCATATGTATGTACATAGAGTAGTTTTGTGAGAATGTGCTGGTATGTCAAGCTGCCATATTTTGATATAATGTAAATCGATGTATACAGATTTGGGATGTCCTATAAGGCAAATTGCTATGTCACAAACTTATAAAATCATAAGTTTAGAATAGAAAATTTTTATAGGAGGTTTTAGCAGCAATACGGCTTCGCTTCATAGAGTTTCTAGTCGCTAAGAGGTAACGGCTGTGGATTTTCGTGTGGAGTGGCTCGCACGCCCGCCACCGGAAGCGGCGGGGTGTGACAAAATGCTCGCACCTCGGCCGCCAAGGTGAAGCCTGTCGTTGGCAGACATCGCGCCCTCACTGCTAATGTCTTAAGAACAATATAACAAACTCGTGAATAGATATAATTGTATTCATACCTGAGACCGATATGACCAAATAGCACGCCTCGCTCAATGCAACGACACTCCCGCTGCTACGACACTTCTATTATGCAAGGTGCATCGTCGTTTCAAGACTATACCGCATCTTCGTACCTATTGTGTCAAAGGCCTCTCATTCATTGTTACTGGTCTATACATGCAAACATTTATATGATAAGAATCTAAATAATGAACAAGAAGAAAGCATAAGAAATCAGTTATGTTCTATAATGTACCTACGGGTACCTTCTGTACAAGATCTCTGTTATGAACTCCTACTTCGAGATATGAAAACCCAAGATAGAATTCATGTTATACGTAAACTCCGACATATGCATTATGTTATATGTATCCTCGTAATTGTGGACCACTCTGGGCTGGGTCATATCCATATCCGCTTCCCCACTAAGTTATGTTTAGCAGGTTTCCATCCGCAGAAAGACCAATATGACATCCGGCGTGATTCAAGATCCGCTAGGGCCAACACAGCAATAGTAGTCCACCTGGTGAAGGTTTTTTTTTTGGTTTTTGGAATGTAAATGTAAAACTTTTTGTAAAAGTTCAATTTATGTAAGTACAAGTAAATAGGACTCAGGCATGTGTATGTACATGACAATTTAAACACCACTACGGTGGTAATTTTAGAAGTTATATTATGATATATGGATTTGTTTATTGAAATGGACCCACTAATGCCAGAAAGTCAGGTAAAGGAGTCCTAGTCTAGTGCCGAGCCCCCTCTCTTCGCCCAAGCGGGGGTAGGGGCGTGACAGAAGGAGCTCATTATCCTTGATGATCTCGATACCCCAACAAATGACGAGTCATCTCGTGCAACTTCCCCATCTTTGGGTCTCTCACCGGAAAAGAATGCCCGAGACAGCACAATGGCCATATTGTGCAAGAGAGGCTCGTATCACTCATGCCTTCAAGTGATGCCGTTATTGCTCATCTGCCAGTGGCAAGGAGAGAGGCAAGGTGGAGGTGTAATCCAACAAATCATGCCCTACAGTGGATCGCATCCAGTTAATCTCTTCCACCGACCCGATCGTGGGTCCGAACCGATTCGAGGCTTAGTCGAATTCATTTACCAAACATATTTCATTTAAACATTTAAAAGCCCCTTTTTTTTCTTTTTTTTTTAAATCAAGGGAAGCTGCCAATCATTTCCCAAGAGTTCATACAATTTTATATTTAACAAAATATATTTACAATGAAGGCATTCCATGCCCATTCAAAATAATATACAAAATCATTTCAGAGTTTAACTCTTTTGATCACAAAACATCAATTGTTCAAAAATATGATGGATGTATATGACGGAGTATATATACTTTACTCCGCATTCTCGATGACTCGCACTCGATCTCGGGGGTCCCACCGCTAATCACTGACACTGCACATCGGGTAAACAATACGCTAAGCATTTTCATGCTTAGTGGTTCTATGGAAATTCTCTCTTCATTTCATTTTAAATCGAAACATGCAATATTTATAAAACAATGCTTTTGTACAATTCTCAATTACCAATGCAGTACAATATGTATCTATATATATATATATATATATATATATATATATATATATATATATATTTCAATAAATCAATTACACCATTGGTCATCTTGTTATGCATTTTATATGCACTAAATCATTCAAACAAATCGTGCACTTTTTCAAACTATTATCATTTTGCATTTTAGCCCTTAATACAGATAACAACACGGTACCCATCCCGCCGGGTTGCAAGCCCGTATGTATATATATATATATATATATATATATATATATATATATATATATATATATATATATATATATATATATATATATGTACTCGACAGTTGTATTACCACGATACCGTCCCATTGGCTACGACGGCATGCCACAATAGTACGTTTGTTCAACTCTTATTGGTATACCAATTTATCCTTAACTTGAATTTAATAGTTAAAATTCTATTAAGGGCATTCAAATCATTTTAGAAAATACAAGATAGTATGTAATTCTTTATACAAACAACCATTTCAATACTATGCAATTTTCATGTCAAATATTTCAAGAATCAATCAATTTCTCAAATTTCTAACTTAAATCAACTTGCAATTCATTTCATAATTTATCAGATCAAATCAATTTAAACAATTCAACATGCAATTCAAAATTTTGGGAGAGTAGAGATTCTAAACATCGAGAGAAAGGTGTAGAACAAACCAAAAGTTTTGTACTTGATTCCAATCCCTTAATCTCGATCTTAGTCTCTGGTTTTCCTCTCGTCATCCCCTATTACAATACAATTAAAGAACAATATTATTCGTGGTGTGCTAGTGATTTTGGTTAGGTTGATTTCTGAGCTTAATATCGTATTCTTAATCTCATTAACAAATAGGGGCAAGATACAAGCCCGGTATGGTTGTTTGTTTCCCAAACTTTGATCCATCACATAACCAAAATACTAAAATTTTTGCCTTGCCTTATAATCCTTTTCCAACGGTAGTACTCTTGATCAACTAAACCATCCCCAAAGGAAGATTAAACCTCAAAATGTACCCACTAACACCATGCAAGGACCGTTATTTTCCGGGGCTTTGTACTGGATCTTTATTACCTAAAAATTAATCAAACGGTCTTCAAAATTATGAAACTTTCCAGTTTAGTCCTTTTTATATCCAATGACATCTCTAAAAATGTTCAATTTAAAATTCCTTCTCTAAGGCCCTCAACCACATAACACAAACAGGGCAAAACATGCTGTTTTTTTTCAGACAACAGTACTTTTAAAACGTGTCACCTAAACCAATCCTAATGTTGTCCAAAATTAACTTCAAACATTGATTTGATTAGCTTAGACCAAGGCCTAACCAACCCCCAAGCACCCAAAATCAGATTATAAACCAATTGGTACAGTTTTTAACTTAAATATCTAAACTACTCTAATTTGTAAAGAATCTGCACATAGCCCCACTTTGATAGATTTTGGGCAATTTTGGGGTTACAAATTGCATACACTTCCTTCAAGTAAATTATTCCCTAGAATTCTAGTTTACTCCATAATTTTTAATCACCAAATTGATGAGTGAAACTCATTTATTTGGCCAAAACACCACAACTACTCCCAAACAGCATACCCATGAGCTACCTGAAACTCACTTTTTAAGCCCATTCGGAGCCTTAGTACATAATTCTTGCTCCTTTAGTTCCTTCTATAAATTTGTAGCTCTATCTCTTGGTTCTTTACTAATAGAATCACTTCATTGGATGATTATAACTTAATCTATAGCCAAAATAAGCAACAAGGGTTTTGGACAAATTTTTGACAGCATTTCTTTGAAAACCAAACATTTCCTTTTACAAACACTCTTCTAAAAACCAATCCAAACCAATACTAAAGCCCATTTACAAACCAATACAAAACATCTTTATCCACATTTAGTTTTCCCAACCCAAAACACAAGAGAAAAGGGGTTAGGTTTAGTTTCTTACCTTTGAATCTCTCGATTCTTCAACACCAAGCCTTCTTCTTGATCACATGGAATCACAAATGGGAAGATCTCCCACCAAAACCTTTTCTCTCAGCCCACACAGCTCTCTTTTCTCTCCCTTTGCTCTCGAGAGCGAAAATACAAAATGTGCCTTATCTTAAAATACATTTGGTCTTAACCTCATTTAATGGTTAAGGCCTTGTTTGCTCCTATTCTTTGGCTTTCAAAATAAGTCCCATTTCTCTTCTTTTTTTACATTTAAGTCTTCTATTTCACTTCATTTAACTCACATTAGCATTTAAACTTATTCTATTTTTGGCCCTTAGGTCCTCATTTTACAAATTCCAAATTTTCCCTTTACACTTAGGTAAATTCCGGGTTGTATATAATTTTTTTCATTCTTAGGATTTAAATTCCAAAAAAATTTCCATTTACTTTATTTTATACCCTAAACACATAATAATAATAAAAATATCATAAAAATACTAGGGTATTTTTGGGGCATTACAGCATCAATATTGCCCATAGGTACGATGCCACCAGTATTGCCCGTAGGAACGATGCCCCTAGTATTGCCTGCAGGCATGATGCCACCAATGCCACTTGTACATCCTGTCTTTAGTACAGGGCCAACATTCTATATGTCGCCTACAGCCTTGATTCGGAGACCCGATGACATGCTCTCTTCGCTTTTAGGGCAACACATTCTTGACTATAAGCCACCTCGTAGGTTTGTTATACTAGCTTTCGCCTCGTTTGATGGCTCTGCTCACCCTTATGATCATATGCTCCACTATAATCAGGCAATGATTGTAGCGCCTTTGAGCAAGGGTGTCAGATTGACTAAAGTCGACCGTGGAAATCTACATGTCTCACGTCATGAGACCCATACTTGAGTAAAAATAACCACATGGGCCTACACATCATACTCACAAAATGTATATTTTATACAAAAATGATTTAATTACAATTTGTTCACAATTGTATTTATTACAATTATACAAAGCGTAGGTCTCTTACTTGAATTTTTACAAAATACAAGATAAGGCCATCTCCGGCGTTTCTTCGCCTCTAAGGCCCCGGGATCGTCCATCCCCAAGTGCATCTTCGGTGCACGAAAAATATATTCCCTCGACCGGGGTGAGCAGTACCCGTGGTGGAATTTCCCACACACTTGGATTACTCCCGCTAAGTGCGATGCAATGGCACAATGAACATTCAACACATACTAATATATCACTCATGCATATGTGTAGGTAATTCCATAAATCATGCTATTCAGTTTACAACAATAACATAAGATTAGCTCACATGGACTAAGGCATAATCCGGCAATTCGTCTTAGAACAACCCACAAAATCACAATCAGCATGTTATTCACTCATGTGATAACCTGACATCATCTGAAATCAACATGAACGGTCAGTGGACACGCCCAAGCTCGCTCACAAGGATTTCTTTACTCTGTCAAATCTTTTTGGGGCAGAAACCACGGCCATCAGGGCCTCAACAAATCCCCATCTAACACATATTGCCCAAGCAAAAGTAAAGCAAGTAGGAGAAAAACCCCTACATTTTTTTTTTGGAGTTTGTCGAAACTCCCCAAGCTGGTCTTGTGAAGCTCTCAGTGAGGATCATCAGCTCCCTGTATCAAACAGGATTTTTTGATCCGTCGTCGGGAGAAACTTAGAGAGAAGGTAGAGCTTCTCTCTGCCAAAAGATCCACACTCTCCCTCTCTCTTAGGGTTTGACTGCATACCACACTCTCTTTCCTCTCCACGATCCATTTTAGTGAGATTGGAGACGAGAAAGAATATATCTGTTACCACATATTAATTCTATTGGTTGAGAGGATTACACCTATCCTCTTATCAACCTTGAGTTCTATAATGGCATGATGCCATGTGTCACATGTGAGCCCTTGGAGCTCAAGTTGGTATATACACCTTTAGACACGTGTCATGCCTCTTGGCGCTAGCGTGTGTACTTTGATTATACCCATAGGTCTTATCGACGTGAAATTAGTTTGTCTCGGAGTCGACGAAGATCGACGTGTGTAGCTAGATTTGTGGAGCGATTCAAGCGATTGGTCAGTTTAGGTCATCGAAATCTCTAGAAAATTCTAGTTTTGACAGAAATTACCATTTTATCATTCCTTAGAAAATCTGGATTTTAAAGGATTCTCTGATGATATAATCAGGGGTAATGACCGGTATTTGTGCAAGTATTCCGTCTTTAGTTTCTGAAAATGCATTAGCCTGCTTTCACAAATTTCTTCAATGAATTATGGGCTACATTCATATCATAGTATCTTTGCTCGATGGGACAAAAAAGGGACGTTAGCTCTTTGCAAACTATTCTACAACAGAAATGAGTCTATTCGAGATTCCTGAGGGTTTAGGCAAGCGAGATCAATGAGCGATCATATAGCATGGACAAGGTCCTCCAACACTTTAGGAGAAGTTTTAGACTATCTACTCCCTTCTTCCAGTCGTTATTTTTAGACTCACCAGCGATAATGGAAGAGTTATACAGACAGGCTAATAAGTACTTAATCTTTGGAGACCCGATATCAGTGCGGCAACTGACTGTCATGATTACAAACCTTGACTAAAGGAAATAAATGGAATCGGGAAGAACTGTCGAGTCGAAGGTGAGCGAGTAGAAGCGGTCCCATGATCGATCCACGAGAAGGAGAGATCCCAGTTCACCCCCCTTGAACATCTCATACGAGAAGTTACTGCCTATCATTCGCGACTTGCCAAAGTTTAAATGGCCTACACCGATCTAGGCGGATCCTTCCCAAAGAAACAGATTCTTGTGGTGTGATTATCATAGAGATCATGGGCATGAGACCGACAAGTGTCGAAGCCTAAAGTTTTTGGTGGAAAAGCTTATCAAGGCTAGACAACTCAAGAGGTATGTCAAAGAAGGTGACCATAGAGAAATATCGGCAAATGGGGATTACGATCCGGACCGACAATCCCGACATAATTCAAACCGGCCGTGAAATTACTATTTTAGTGACGGATTGATAACTAGCATCAAGTGGCGCAATGAAAAGCTCTTAAAAATTACCATGAAGTCGGGGGTTAGCGATTATCCCACACGAGAATTCAACCATGAAGAAACCAAGCCAATAGATGGCCCTATATCCTTTCCTCCTGTCAACCCGAATACGATCATTGTGCCCCACTATGATGCATTGGTGCTCACCTTATGTATTAACGGTTTTGATGTCCATAGAATACTAGTAGACCACACAGCGGTCTGACAAATTTATTGCGGCTACCGACCTTGAAAATGAAGCTTTCGACAGGTATGCTGAAGACTCATTGACGAATCCTCTCATGTTTCAATGGAAGTGACTACGTGCAGCTAGATGGTGCGCTCCACTGTAAGCGGGGCGATCCTTTCGACAAGTTTTATTTATTCTCAATTGTCGAAGACTTGAGGCCTTATAATGCCATAATGGGGAGGGCCTGGCTGCCCTCGATGAAGATTGTCCCTTCGACCTACCACCAAATGGTCAGCTATTTGACTAACGTTGGGCAGGTTAACCTTTTAAGCAGTCAGCTAGCCGCACGGAAATGTTATCAACTATCCATGTAGGAGTAGAGATTGAGAAGAACTCTGAAAATCCTTCCCTCAAAGATTAAAACCCTGCATAGCAATCACAGGTCGTCACTCAGATCGGGAAGGAAGAGAAGGATTCGCTGGTTGTGAATCCCTTGGAAAAAGTGACGTTGGACGGGCTGGAAAAGTTCACTTACGTCAGTTCTCTTCAATCCAATGAAAAAGGGAATAGTTAGAACTCGTACTATCAAATAATATAGATGTATTTACTTGAAGCCACTCAGATATGGTTGGGTGCTTAGACGGTGGCCTCTCACAAGCAATGTTATTCCCACGGCCCAGACAAAGTGCAAGAGCCAAAAGTGGTTTCCACCCAGGCTTCGCCATTGGATTATTCAAACGAGCGTGAATGCTGCTGAGTAGGTTTCATCAGAGAAGTGAAGTACCCCGAATGGCTAGCCAACATGGTGGTAGTTCCAAAGAAAGGCAATAAGTGGCGAGTATGTGTAGATTACATTGACCTCAACGAAGCTTGCCCAAAAGATAGCTTCCGCTTGATATGCATAGATCAAATTGTTGATGCCGTAACCGGGCACAGGATACTTTCGTTTCTAGAAGCTTTCTTTGGATATCATCATGTTCCCATGAACTCGCGCTGAAAAGCGACCTTCATTACCTTTGCATGGATTTATCTTTACTCTGATGTGATGCTTTTGGCTTGAAAAATGTCGAACCTTATCTAAAGGTTGGTAACTAAAAGATCTATTAGGCGAATTGTTGGGAGGAACCATGGAGGTTTATATTGATTATATGATTGTAAAGTCCAAAAAGCGCTTCGATCAAGTCGAACATCTGCAAGAAGCCTTTGTGAGTGTGCGAAAGTGCAAATGAAACTCGACACTTTTTGAAATGTGCGTTGGTCGATTGAAGGGAAAATTTTAGGCTTTATGGTGATCGAGAGATGGATAGAGGCCAATCTTATTCAACTTCCAGCTATAATGGATTCTCATATTCCTGCCTCTGAAAGAATTAACGATTGGCGGCTGGTAGTGACTCTTGGCGGGGTTCATATCTCGTTTCACAAATCGATTAAAACCCTTTTTTATCACTCTAAGGGGGGCAAAAAGAGTCGATTGGAATGAGGAATGCGACCAAGATTTCATGGCAATCAAACAATATTTTACCGAACCACCAATTCTGGCTAGCCCAGAAGCAAGCAATACACTCTATCTCTACCTCGGGGTTTTAGAAGTCTCAATAAGTGCAGCTTTTGTTTAGGAGGAGGTGAAAACAAAAGCAGGAGACCCATTCTTCGTAATCAAATCTGTCTTAAGTAAGGCTTCGGTATACCCATGCTGAACAAAGCGACCTTTGCCACTCGGAATGTGGCAACTAAGTTCTGCCCTTACTTCGGGCTACCCTATCAGTGCTAACTTGATCTCCTTTACGAAACCTTTATACACAAGCCTAACCTATCATGGAGGATGGTCCGGTGGGTGATTGAGCTAAGTGATATTCAATATAAACCTCGCTTGGCATTGAAGGGGTAGTTGTTGGCAGACTTTTTAGCAGAAATTCCCAACAAGGTGTGGACCCGGATAACACTGGCTAGTGGATCCTTGCTGCAGATGGTGGCCTATCAGGGAGGCAGGTCGGTTCTGGGGATTCCCAAATTTGGAGAAATGATAGAACATGACGTCTATTTGGACTTCCCTACGTAACCATAAGTGAATATGAAGCAATTCTGAATTTAGATTGACTAGCAACATCAGTATCTTGAGAAAAAATCATCGCTCTTGAAGTGACTCTCAAGCTGGTAATCACAGAGCGGAGTGAAGCATCTGAAACGAGACCGAGTGCATGATCAAAGTATCAACATGTTTGGTTAAATTCTGCCTTTGAGTTTCACGGCTTGGAAGCAAGCATATCTACTTAGGTTGGAATGAAAGAACCAAATACTTTAGCAATAATTGGCTACATCCTCGATAAAAGAAATGATGTTCCTCACATTTTGTTGCATTGACATCATCAATTACTACTTGACGAGTAAATGACATAGATGAAGCACGTTCTTCTTAGGTGAGTCCAATAATGCATTATTTGAGCTCGGGAGAATTTCCAGATAATAGGATTGAAACTTACAAGATTCAGGTCTAAGTGGCTAGATTTTCCTTTGTGAATGGGCAATTATATAAACGGTCTCTAGACGGGTCATATCTTAAGTGTCTCACCCCTCAGCAGGGATAGTATATATTGGTAGAACTACATGAAGGAATATGAGGAAACCATCCAAGCGACAGAACTTTGGCTCACAGGGCCTATACATAAGGTTGTTATTAGCCAACCATGAGAGCATATGCTATAAACATGTATGGGAGTACGACCCATGGCTAACGACAAGCCCCATCTCAAGAATTCCAGTAGGATCTAACCATCATCATGGCCAACCGCTACTCAATAGGAAGAATCGTCTCTCGTTAGACCGCTACCTACGCCCCAACTTCGAAAAGTTATTGTTAGTTACCATCAACTATTTCTTCAATAAACCAAAGGTCATATCACGCCAAGTCAAAGATAAAGATGTTGTCCAATTTGTGTGGAAGAATATAGTCTTCCGATTCGAAATTCCTCAGTCCATTGTAACTGAAAATAGGCCACAATTTGATAGCGAAGTATACAGAAATTTTTACCATGAGCTGAAAATCAAAAACTTGCATTCAACCTCCGCATTTCCATGAAGCGGCCAGACGAAAGTCTCTAACAAAACTCTCTTGTGGCTTTGAAAAGCGTCTGACTAAACTTAAAGGAAAATGTTGGAAACGAGTACTAGGAGTTCTTTGGGCCTATAGGGCGGCTTGATGAAAGCCAACCAGTATCCCGTTTGCCCTACCAATGGGATGGAGGCCATAATTCCTACTTGAAATTAGGGTGCCCACGCTTTAGAGCGGAAATCCTTGAAGGCTAATACTAAACCGTGCAAAGGCTTGAATCTGGCGGGCGAACTCAGTGAAGTGCGGACATCTATGGCATCGTCTTTGAGGCCAACAAGCGATACATGTATGGGCGAGCGTGCATTCAGGGCGAATATGTCTTGAGGAAGAAGAGTCTTTGAAAGTGACTGACTGATGTAGACCAAGTTCCAGCCAAGTGGGAGGCCATCGTGAGAGTAAAAGTGAGAGTTGGATCGATGTACATTAAATGACGACGGGATACCGGTCTTACGGATGTGGAATCAGTATGCATCTCAAGAAGATATTCAATAAAGTTCTCTTATTTATCAATAAAGTTTTCTACAAATATTTTTAAATTCTTTGAAGGAATGATGTTTGAAAGGTTTATCAAGTGACCACTGTTTCTTTGTATGCAAGACCTTAAAAGAGTAGCTCAAGCCTACTAGCAGACAAATACTGGGTGGTTTCTAGCCCTCTTTGTGATGGACCAAAAGACATATACCAATTTATAACTATTGCAGAAGACTATTGTCGATCCCACAGCAGCTGCCATAAAACTTGTTGACCAGGATATGTGTATTTGATTCAGTTGAAGATTGTTTGATTGGGTAAATTGTTTACTAAGTGGTTTGATCCGTTATCTTTTGCGAAGTGCCACGGTGGACAAAAGTAATGAATTGGTTTAAAGTCCGGATAACAGTCGGAGATCTATTGTTTCAAATCAACTCTCCCAAACTACTCTGGCTCTATATTTGGACTATATAGGACAATTTAGTCCAGTGTGAAATAAATAATGAAAACTAAAATAACGCTTAGATGATAACAAATGAATGACTGCGAAATAATAGAGTAAATGATTAGATTAAACAGGTTATCTATAAAGAGAACAATGATAAAACTATTGTATGAAGAATCGATTCCTACGACATGCGGTAATTTTTGCTTTACAGGCCACGACACAAAAACTGATCCAAGGAATATGATGATAATTAAATTTGGATCTCTCAAACCATGGGTTAAGTATGTCTCCACCTTTATTGTTTCTCTCAGAATCAGGTGGGCTAGATATCACTTATGTCAGGTGCAAGCCTTGTTGGGTATTTTCTTTACAAATACTTCATACCCCACCAACATGGAGTACAAACATAGCTCCTTTGTATAGTCATTGTGGTTTACTTGTCTTACAGTTCCTCTTCCTCAAAATTAGAAACGATAATTCTTTCCTTGATTAGATCTGTTGCTAACCTGGGATTGAATTCACGATTCGAATTGAGCGAACTCTACATGCTTAAATTGATAACTCACTGGCTCATTTCTGGTTTCAAGTGAGAAGAGGATGTATCGAGTTAATTACCGCAGAGCACATTAGATCATCCAATATCGAGCTCTCATAAGCTGGATATTGTCATCACTCTCGGGGAATGCCTTCTCTAGTGTCACTCGAGAGGGCCTCTGGAAATCGAGCTTACAACAGCCTATTATGGGTATAGGGAGGCGACATTGGGATCGATTCGGAAATACGAAAAACCGACCGTCGATTTATATAGCCAAAAGTTTAACCAATAATGAATAAAATTCTGCGGGAAAGATAATTTACGACAATAGCGTCTCACATTTCAATGGATGGGTTTCTAAATCAACTGGATTACACCACCGCATTGAAACTGCGATCGAAAACCACTTGTAAATTAGGCTAGTAGTTAAATCCAAATTTACATATCTGGAATTCAAAAACAACAGACGATGTTGAAGAAATATAATCTGCATTCAAACTACCGCTACGGCTAACGTTTAATCAAGTGAAATGAAATACAGCTAATCTAAAAATGGCAGAAGAAAAGAAAAGAAAAGAAAATTAAAATCGGGGCATGACCTCCAGATCTACCTGCCGATGCTCGCCAAGAATTTGCGTTAATTGGTGCGGCCCGTATTTATAGGGTTACGAGTTTTAAATTCGATGCCACTTCCCTTTGTTTGCGAGTTTAAAATGGCCCGGGTTGGTTGTTGGCGTCGCGACATCAATTCTTGTCGCGACCTCACGACAATCTTCGGTCATGTCATGAGAGTCTTTGTTTGGTCGCGACATGTAAGTGAAGGCGGTGTCCACGGCGGCGATCTTGTCGTGACCTCTTTTCTCTTTGTATTTGATGTCGCGACAACTTAAGGACGTCGCGACCTTAACTGAGTGCATTTGATGTCGCGACAACTAAATGTTATCGCGACCTCCTTCTCTATGTAGTGGCTTTCGCGACCTCAAGTCTTTACAATTGATGTCGCGACAACCTGGTGTTGTCGCGACCTCTTTTCTGTGTAGTTGATGTCGCGACAGCTTGATCTTGTCGCGACCTTCTTTTTAGTGCATCTGATGTTGTGACCATTAGTTTCCTTGCAAACTGATGTCGCGACTATGTTCTGCCGGTGTTGAGAATTAAAGCGACTACTTCTAACTGGGGCGATGTGGCGACCTAAATGTTTAGTCGATTTTTTAGCTTACGTCGCGACTTCTTCGCGGTGTCGCGACATAATATCAGCATGCTTGGGTTAAGTGCAGTCGCGACCTGCGAATGATGTTGCGACATCATTCTTCTTCTTCATCAATTTACGGTTGTTTTGACCTTGAGCTCCTTTCACGCCCGGCTTGTTTTGTCTTTAATTATGCTTCAATTGCGGCCCGGACCTTTGTAATTGCAACCAGAAGATGCATTTTGATTGTTGTCAAGCTTCCGACATCAAATTCTTTAATCCTTTTACTGCCCTACTCTTATTGAAACTTCCTTGACCATTATATACGATGTTGCTTTCAGGCCACATTACGCTCTTTTTACTACATTTACTGCTTTCTTTTCAATTTCTGTACTTACAATGAGTGGGTGAAATTATTCCATATTTAAATGTCCCGATCCTTTTTATATAAAAATCAATCAGAGAAAAATGGACTAAAAATAGATGACTTTTAAGCTCATCAAACTCCCCCAAACTTAAATTTTTCTTGTCCCGAGCAAGAGAAAAACGTCACCTCGAACAAAAAGACATTACACGTTACGTTATGCAGTAGCAGCCAATTTAATTGAAATTGAAATTGCATTCTTTTCTTTGTATTCAGCTTTAAGTCCAGATAAAGGTTAGTTTCTACTCAATCAGGTGTACATAACGAAATTGTTGAATTTGTTTTACAAACAGTATAGTTAATTGATTCTGCTGAAATGTAAGTTGGTTTTCTTTCTCATTTTCTTAATGAGTCGATTAATAACAGAGTATGTTCACAGTTTGATCTTTTCCTGATTTTCCAAATTCCATGGAAGCGATGTTCATATTGATCCTCGTAATGTAGGTGATTACAACGCCCAGTGTCGAGGTCTTTTGGGCTTGTAATGTTAGAGTTTAGGTAAGAAATTAGGATGGATGAAATTTTTAGGTTAAGATTACCAATACTCTTTCTTCCTTTCTTACTCTGTCTCTTGTCCTTTTTTCCTCCTTGTAATTCCTTAATAAACTCCCAAACTTAGTGTTTGGGATACCCTATGATTTTCTTCTATTCAAAGCGTATGTTCCCATTCTCATTCATAATTCAGAAATTTGGGGAATTTTCCTTCTTGTCACCATTCAGGAATAGTGCAATGTTTGTCTTCTTAGGCTTTCTAACACTCTTAACGAACTTTGGGTTAGTAACTCCCATACCAGATGGCATTAGGGTACTAGGTGTTGAAACACCCCTAAGAACTTAATTGTTCCAAGAGAGTCGAGCCCGCAGACAAAACCTATTCCTAAGCTTTCTTTTACGTGGTATTTCTTTTTGCTCTTCATTCCCTTTTTTTGTATTTTCTCCTTGAGTTCCTCAAAAATTTACACTCCCCCGAACTTTATTTGTTCCTCTCTTTTTTGAGTTCTTTGGTAATCCACGGGTTCTTTGAAGTTGATTACGTAGAATGGGTTGGTGTCTCCATTGGCTTCTTTCGAGAATAAGGCTTGTTTTGGCTCAAATTTAAAACTAGAGTGTATGCATTAGCATATATAGGGATAGCTGGAATGGCTCAAACTTTCAAGGATAGCTGCATCATTTCTAGTTGATTATCACCTAGGATTTGTATGATCCATAATCTAACAAGTTCTAAATTTGGGTTTGATTAAGCGTGACTAGCCCAGGGGTTTTTCTTGACTCATATCGGTTGATGAGGATTCAAATGATGTAGATCCAACAAATTTCTTGACTCTCTGTTTATATCACAAACCCAAAAAATTTGTTTTGTTCCTTGAGTTTATAACCATCTTATTCCTGGGCACAAGCCGGCCCGATATTCAGTTATTACTTAATTTGTGTTTCAATTAAATTGCATGTTATTGACCCCTTATTCTGCATCTATTTGTGTTTCAGTCTATTCATCTAATCAATTACATCAACTAGCTCCTTTTATGATATTTCAGCATTTTTCTAACTATTAAAACAAAAAGTAAACACACAATTTTACTTCAAACACATCAAACAAATTACAAACTTTGGACATTGGGTTTTCAATGGAAGAAGAATAAGGGGATAAGAATGGAAGGGAAGGAGGGTTAAACAATAATGGGAGAAAGTTCTTTCAGTAAGACATTGTTTTGTTTGGAAGTAATATATGCAGGATCTCTGAGTCAAGGTATCAGGAGGGAGGGATGAAGGCTTTGTTTCCATTCTCTCTATTCTTCTTGGCATTTCTTTGTACAATTCTTACCGTGGATTCAATTGTGAGATCCACCTTTTCTCAGAATGAGTTAATACGCAATATAAATTAAATTTTAATTCTTCAGTTATGAAATCATGACTCAGTGATTCAGACCGGGATATTGTTATTGTCAGTCCCATTTTGTTGGGACCATTCTTCTATGTGAATCTGACGATGTCAAAGTTTATCTCTATCATCTTTTTCTCAAGAAGGTTATGTTAAACTTGAATCATACCACTTTATTTCTATGATATTGCTTCTTGATCACCATGTTGCCCCCTATTTGATAGTTTGGACAGATCTGAATCAAACAATTATTATAAGTGCTTTGGAAGGATTTTGAGTAGTTTGAATCTCTATTCCTCATTTACTTTCTCAGCTTTCTTCATGTTTTGCTTTGTGGATCTATTTGGAGGGAATGATTCTTTATTTGCTGTCTTTCACTTTCATCACACTTCTCATAGTACATTCTCTTTTTCTCTTCAAATTCTCTTCCTTCAGTGATCTATTTTCTTTTAATTAGCTTCTTACACTCTTCTACGAAACCTGTTATTCTTCCACTCTCTCTTCTCTTCTTACACTTTACCTGGAAGGATGACATCTCATTAATTGTTATACCAAAGCTCCTCGACTTTTGCAGATTTACTACAAAATTTCTTCTTTGTGGTGATATTAATTAATTGTTAATCTGCCAGGAACAATCTGTCAGGACCTAAATCTCTGGCTGAGTATTCTTGGCGAGTGCTGGAGGATCTCATGATCCCAGATTGAAAATTGTCTCTTCTTGTCTTTCATTCTCCTCTTCTTTTCCAGAATCTGCTTCCACCATGATCCCCTTTTTCTTCAAATTCGCCAGCCTTACTTACGGTCGAGTTAATGGTAAACCTTGGGGCAATAGCTGACTTGTGTTTGCTGGATTGGGCGACACCGACGGACACAATGATTATTGATATGAATGGAGGGATCAGGCCTGGCTTGTTTTCTCATGATATTATTGATTTTCAAATCATTGCTCTCAAATTGAGCTTGTACCTTCAGGATAATGCATCACGGGATGATGACTGTTCCATAATGCATATAGTAGGGTTGGAAGTCACCTGGGCGGATAAAACACCTGCCAACATATCCATCAGATCTCTCTACTGAACATCTTTGAATATTTATCTTGAACAGTTCCCATTGGACTTTTACCATCTTGTGGTTCAGAACAATCTTATCAAAGTTGGGATTTACTCAACAGAAGAGGGTTAAGCTTTCATGCCTTTTTGCCATATCCGTACATGGTGAGAGCATTTTCCGTATGGAACCCAAACTCCCCTGACAAATACAGAGTTGTCCTTTCTTCCTACCAAGTTAGAGTAGAATTCCCGGACCATTGCTGCATATCAGAGACCTGGTCCTTACTTGAAATTTTTCCCATCCTCGTTACATCATTTCCTTGAAAGGGGAAATAGGGTTGCTGAATCCTCTCTCTCCAACAAACCCTTTATCAGCATAATACCTCTGCATGTTAACACTAGCCTCTTCTGACACAAATGCATCTTCTTCTTCTTCTACCACCTTGTCTTTCCCCTTGTATGCTTGTTCCCTTGCAATTGGTTGACTCTCAGGTTGTTAGCCCGGCCCTGTTCTCCTCACGGGTTCTCGATGAGCATTTCAGCCGGCTCTGAGCATGTTCCTCGTAATTTCGTTCGGATTCGGGACAAGAGTCACCGGGTTCGACCGATGGGATGTCGGAAGGTTTTTAGGAAGGTTTGGATTAGGGTTTCTGAGAATCAGAGCCGGGAACTCTCATGCAGTGAAGAGTTGAATTCGCGTCGAGAAAGAAGATAACAGTGGAAAGAGTCTCTCAACAGTTGCAATTCAATTATTATGGTGGGCTCTTTATGATTTCATTTATTAATGCTTGTCGCGATTTAAATTTAGGCTGAGAATGTGCGCTGTCATTAAATTTAGGGCAAAATTTAAAACTACCCAACTGGCAATTTATCCTCTTTATCGCGACATATTTTAACCGTAGGAGGACAAGTCCTCCTAAGGTTGCGACATCAAGCATCTCCGGGCATTGATAAGTTGTCGCGACCTCTCTTCTCTTTTGAAGGGATTACTCTTGTCGCGACCCAAAATTTCTGTCGCGACCTCAATTCTACCTTGAGATTTTGGTTGCGACTTCATCCTTGTTCTTCCTTAGTATTGACTAAGTCCACAGTCGACTTTTTGTTGACTTCATTTTACGTCATGACATCGGTTTTATGTAACAGTGCAATTTTGCCTCGAGGGGTGATGAACATGATTCTCACTCTTAATCAATTAGCAGTTCTCATCATCAACCAAACCAATTTCACACGACAATTCAGAATGTATTCTATTCAATTTTCACGGGGGTATATAGGGAAAGGGAATGCTCCCCGTTGTTCTCTTCTGCTTGAGTTAATGGAGTGGTCTTTGAGTTGTCCTTTTCTCTCATTTCATACATTTACGTACTCAAGTACTCACCAACATTCTGGGAAGGATTTAATTAACCAAAAATTGAAAAACTTTTTAGGAGAGTACTAACTAATCATTATAATAGAAAACAAATCCAAGGTGAATTAAAAAAAATTGAGTCTAAGCGAGAAATTAAAGTCTTTATGGGTTGCCTCCCATCAGCTACTCAGTTTTGAGTCCTTAGCTGGACTTGCTGTTTTGATTTTCTTTCTCTCTCAATGAACCAGCTGTAGCTCTTCTTTTCTTTCCTCCCTGCTTTGATAATGCTTCAGTCTTTGTCCATTGACTTTAAATTCCTCCCTAGCACCAGTCTTGAGTGTTACTGCTCCAAAAGTAGTGCTTGACACCACTGTATATGGTCCACTTGATTAGTGCCCAAAAAGTGCAATTTTGAACCCTATATTAGATAGGTTTTGAGTGCTTTTTGTGCACTAATCATGTCATGTCTGATTGAAGTCTTGAGTCTTTTTAGTATCATATCTTGGGTTTAGAGGTTCATTTTGCATTTGTTTCTGGTTTTTCTTTTCATAGAGTTCAATGCTCGAGATGTGAATCATGAAGTTTGAACAAGAGTGTCGGCCATCAGCCAGCCCAGAATCTAATGAAAAACTAGGCAAAGTGAAGAAAAATTGATGCGGAGTTGAAGGCTGAGGATGAAATGCGTGGTCGACAAAGCACAGATTTTTCGCTAGAGTTGCGAAAATTTTCGCTAGGATTGCGAAAATTTAGCAACCTTAGCGAAATTGCTAATTTTCGCTAGACCAAACCAGTTTCGCTAGGCACTGTTCCTAGCGAAATTTTGTATTTTCGCTACTCACTAAAATTTCGCTAAGCTAGCGAAATTACAGCACAGCGAAATTTCACATTTTAATTATACGGTGATTTCGCTACCTGGCGAAATTCTTGACCTAGCGAGATTTACGCCTCGTCATGCTTTTGTATTTAATGCTAACCGACTTCAAATTTGGTGCATTACTCTTGTCCTTTAACTTAGCGAATTTGTAGGTTTTTTGGTATTTTCATGTAGTGAGGTGGCCATATGACCTCTCTTTTGTAATAAATATAAATTTTGGGGAGAGATTGGTAGTTTTATTTTGTCTCGTTTTTAGGTTTTGCTTTCTCTCTTCTCTCCTCCTCTGTCTCTTACTTTCTTGTTTGTGAACACCCTCTTGGGGATAATGACTCGAGATGCTTGGCCTAAGCCTCCTTTCTTGAGGAAGGAAGCTAGCTTGGTGGTGGGGCATATGCATGTGTCCTCTTATTAAAAGCCATAGGTACTGTGTTTTATGACCCATCTTCTCAAATTAGGGTTGAATAGCATTGAATGTTATTGATTTGGCCAATACTCTCCATGCTTTAGGATACGGTGCATACTTAATGCTAGATGCACTGTGGTTCTTTAGATGGTCTTTACGAGCCTCTGAAATGATATTTAAATGCTAGGGTTTCCAAGCAGGTAAAGGCCATAGATGCATGCTACTTGTGTTGACTCAAATAGGAGTTGATTTCAAGGGTGAGGTTTGCTAGTTAAACATAGAACCGGTTATGCCTTGGACTATAGGTTTCATGTCATAACGGTCATAGGACACTTGTTTGCCCTAACTTGCAAGTTAGTGACCTAAATCTTCAAAGTTAACTTTTCACACTTTATTTTTCGAGTTTTTACAATTTCTCAGTTTTCAACCTACTTCCACTGTTTTTGAAGCAAATCGAAGAGTCGAATAGAAAGCCTTGCAACCGTTGCATATGCAAATCATTTTAGGATGAAAACCCATCCCGAGTGTTCGACCCTAGACCACTATACTGCGGTAGCTTGACTACGGCGATGGGAGAACAGGTATATAAATTTTGTTGATTAGGATCACCTGTGACCTTGAATCAAATGGCGCCGTTAGGGATAATTGCCAAACTACTAATGGTAAGTTGAAGTGTACTTGTGATCAACATCACAAGTGAAGGTAACATTTTTACCTCTTTTTTGTCACTCGATTCTGATAGCAGTTTTCGGCACTTAGCGTGCTTGCCGCTGTTTGATTTTGGTCGATTAGTTTTAATTTTGTTAGCTAACCTTAACCTTTTATAAGCTTTGTTAGTTCTTTTTGTTGTCTCATAATTTTATAGCAGGTTTATGCAACGATGGGATAGAGACACATCAATTGAAGCGCATAGAATCGGTACACAACGACCGAGTCGATGTACATGCGATACCATGGATCCCATACGAGGAACAACGAGTCGACTGGAACCCCCATGAATCCAATGCTTATAGAACCATGAGGGATCACATCCACCTCCTAGAGTTGGTACCCCATCACGTATCATTCCTCTGGCGAAGAAGTAGCGGTGAGGCCTTATAGTACCCTACTCCCAGCGTATCATGGTATGGAAAATGAAAACCCATTACACTCATATTAGGGATTTTGAGGATGTTTGCACTACCTTCAAAGGAAGGTATGATGGACATGGATTTCTTGAAGCTGAAGCATTTCCATTGACCCTAAAGGACTTAAGGCAAGATTTGGCTAAACTCATTGAGACTAAGAACCATTCGAAGTGGGCGAGTACAGTGAATTCTGAAGAAATTCTTTAGTGCTCATAAGACCAATAATTTGAAAAGACAAATTTATACCTTTGCAGCTCAGGATGGTGAGAGATTTTACCAGTGTTGGGAGAGATTTATGGAAACCATCGGTGCACATCCACATCATGGGTTTGACACTTGGATGTTGAGTGAACCACTTCTATGGTGGTATGTCTCTGCCATGAGCGGCTTTTTGGAAACCATGTGTGGGAGAGGAGACTTTTAAGCAAACATCGGACCGAAGCCACATGGATTTTAAATTCGTGGCTGAAACTTCTAAGGGTTGGGATGAGCCCTAACCACAGAGAATTGGAAAGGATGAGACCCATAGTTAACTTGAAGAGATTAGGATGTATGCAACGCGGAGGAAATAGAAATGAGCTAGGATTTCAGCCACTGTTTAGAAGGTAGAGAGGAGCTTGAAGGTAAACAGCTCCAAGAGGTGCATGCAGTGACTGAAAATCCTACACAGTCCAATTCTTGCACCAATTTCCAATCCCCTGTACACCCAGTAGAACCATGTCTATGGCCTGGAGTGAAAGGATTTGATGTCGAATGTCACGAAACAACGTAGAGACAAATACAAGCCACAACAATCCAATGCTCCATGTGGTAATACCTACAATTCCAATTGGGAGGAATCACCTAACCTTGCATGGAGACCCAACCCCTGCCTATGTACCCCCCAGTGCCAAACCTCGATTTGGTACCCCTATAATCCTGACAACCACCATCCTCTTCTCGATTAGGAACAAGCCATATTGAATTTGAGTAAGGTGGTGGGCAACTTTGTTGAGGAACAAAAAGGGATCAATAATGCAAGGCGGCACAAAGGATTGACAACGTAGAGCACACTGAGCGAGAGAATAGATGGGCTTGAAACCGTCTCAACGAGAAAATTGACAATCTACGTGATATTCAATCACTAAGATCAACTAGTTGCTAGAGGTCTGAGAAGAAGGGAGGTTTCCATCATAAACACTTCCAAATCCCAAGGGAATTCATGAGGTGGGGTCATCCAACAATTCGGGAATGGATGAAGTTAAGGCTATAATTACCCTGAGGAGTGGAAAAGAGGTTGATCAACCTATCTTAAAGCACATTGAAGAATCAATCGAGGAGAAGAATTGCGATGCGACATATTCTCCTAAAAGGAGGATTGTGAAATCACAGCATACCACCTCCATTTCCACAAGCATAGAGGTAAGAAAGAAGGCAACTCAACAAGCGAGGCATCTTAGAGGTCTTAAGGCAAGTGAAGGTTAACATACCTTTATTGGACATAATCAAGCGAGTACTGCTTATGCAAAATTTTGAAAGATCTTTGCCTGTCGAAGGGATTAGGCATTGAGAAGAAAGCATTTCTTACTGAACAAGTTAGTGCCATAATCCAAAGCAAATACCCTGTCAAATACAAGGATCGGGATCTCCACGATTTGATCCAATATTGGTGAATTGCATAGAAAGAATCCTTGCTTTCGATTTAGGAGCGGTGTGAACTAATGCATATGCAATAATAATAAATGTATGTATGCCATTATTAGGTATACAAGCATCTAGGTTTAGGTGAACTTAAACCTACCAACATCACACTATCATTGGCCGATAGATCAGTGAAAATCCCTAAGGGGATAGTTGAGGATGTCCTTGTGAAAATAGACAAATTCTACTACCCAGTAGATTTTGTAGTGCTTGACACTGAGCCAATTACAAGTGAACCCAATCATGTTCCAATCATCTTAGGAAGACCATTTTACGGCCCTGACCAATGCAATGCAAATTGTCAGGAATGGAGTCATGCAACTAACCTTTGGTAACATGACTTTGGAGTTAAAGCATCTTCCATTTGAATATGAGAAAATTTTGTTAGAAATGAAATCAAATTTCGATGAAGTTTGGGCACCAATTAATCGGTGTGGGAAAATACGTGTGCGAGGGAAATGCAGAGTAATAAGCCATGGAGATGAGGAGATATTGGTCTTGCCATCGGCACCAAGCGCAAGCCAATTTCGATTCAAGCCATCGTTGAGGAGACGGATCAACATTTGGGCACCCAACACTATGGAGTCACCTCAGGCTACTGCAGGGGTTGAGGAGATCATTCTCTCCTTGAGTAATATTTGAAATTGGCCCAGTCAGGTGTTTTCAAAAACGGTTGCGATTCAACAATTTTGCTTTTGTCTTAATTTAGTTAATTTTGATAATTTCGATTATTTTTAGAAAGTTTCCTAAATTAAACGAGTGTTGTTTTTAGTAATTTTGTTTATATATTATGGTAATTTGTATTAAATTTCTAATTATAGTATCGTCTAATAATTTTATAATAATCTTTTATTTTTATATATTATCAATATTAAAGCTAAAATTCTTGAAGTACGAGGAGGTGTCAACGGCTTTTAAAAAAAAGTGTTAAAATGGCAAAATATGAAGAAATGACTCTTGGTTGCTTCATTAGGCTATAAGAAGGGGAGGGTTGTGGCTTGATCACTTCATATTTCCCTTCCACAGAAGCCTCTCCCGGTAGGCTGAGTCAAATCCTTTGCGCTTGCGAGTGGTCGCGCCCCCCCGCCCGCTGGGATTTGCGCCACACGGCGAGCCGGTTTATTGCCTAGCTGTAGCCACAGTGCACCTTAGCCTTGCACGTACTTGATCCTCAACCTCATTGCGCCACGGCCGGGCCTCCACCGCAGCGCGCCTGAGCCACGGGTGTTCCGCGATAGTGCTGGCGCGACTGAGCCATTTTGCCTTGCGAGTGGTTGGCTATTTACGCCTGCCTCGACATTTGGTCTTTTACTGCGAGCCTTGTTTGGCTATCCCAGAGCTGGTTTCAGCTGCAGCCAGTGAGCCTTAGTTATCAGAGTTCTGCTTGAGTGATTCGGTCCTCTGAGAGCCTCGGTTCGAGACATACAGGCTGTTCCACATTTCACGAGTGGAGTCGAGCCCTTTTTGATATTTTATTTCGATTTCGGATATGGATTCGTACTTCGAGTGGGTCCGTGTTACGGCCCATTGAGATTCAGTACGAGAGAGGCCCGACTCGGTCAGGCTGGGTACCATCACGGTCCGGCGCGTGCACGGCGAGCCTCGGTTCGCCTTATCGAACCGCGGATGGGACCGGGTGCCCCGTCACGATACCTCGGAGGAGAGTTCGGAGGCCCGGGCCCTCGGCGGGCCCATGCGTCGGGCCCGGGCGAGTCATCATCCTCTCGGCCGCAGCGCGTCACCGATCTGCTCTGGCTGCGGAGCGACTTCATCACCTCGGTTGTCGCTGCCTCGAGATTTAAGGCCCGTTGTTCGTAGGGAACCGAATTCAGGGAATGTGCGACTCCGTCGCGGGCTAGTTCCATCGAGAGTCGTCTTCTGACGTCCATAGCGAGGGCTGATCCTAGATGCAGGAATTATGAGGTTGATCGAGGAGTATTTATAATTACCTTTCATGACTCAGGCGGCATTACTGCCCACAGTGGTGTTGCGGTTACCGCTCGATGACCTCACAGAGGATCACCTAGTCAGCGTGAGCTTGAGTTCGAGTGATGATCGCCGTGGAGTACTTCGAGGCGGCCCGTGTCTTTCAGCGGCTCTTGGCTGCGATATACCGCGGCCAATGCGAGGATTCTGAGATTAGGCCCACCCGCCTCATCGCGAGATGGTTCCGGCGGCCCGGCCGGAGACACCTTCTTTGGACCCGATATTTTCTGGAGCGACTCAGCCTCGGATGCTATTGCCGACCATCTGTTCGGGACGAGCTTATTTTAGCTTCAGCATTACGTGCACGAGGAGGCCATCTTGGGCGCTTTCACCAGGATCTCGGGGGATTTGGTTCCAGTCCCTCACGAGTTTGGTGATGGCCTCTCTGTTGCGATTTGGGGAGAAGGTCCATAGGGACACGAATGCGACGAAGAGCATTCCCACTACTTATCTGGGACTCCTCTGCCATGTTCTCGAGCATATGGGTTCCGGAGGCCCGGGATTGGGATGAGGTTCGATGCCCCCTGGTCATGTCGGTGGAACGGGTGATGGCTATGCCCGTGTCTTTCCGCCACGACCACGGGACCGGGGAGGAGGAGTCTGCAGGGTCGGGGAGGCCGAGGACCGCCATCTGGGATATTCTCACCTTGAGCACGAGATGACGAGTCCGGTTCCACCGGATATCCCACCTCCATCCCCTCATCCACGGACTACATCACGGCAGCTGCGGTGATACTCTGGCCCATCATATTTAGCACACCATTCGCGGTCTACCGGTCATGTCATTTCGAGAGATAGGCCCCGGTGTGATGGATGCTATACACGCTCACTATGACTCTGTGAATGACCCGGGATCGAGAGGTTGACGAGTGCCATTCCATGCTGACACAGATTATGACCAACCTGGGTCTTCCCTCATGTTCCTGATCAGAGAGAGGACCCCACCACAGCCGCCGCTTCTTTGGATGTGCAGTGCGGCCCGTGACGACCGAGGCCCACCACCGCGCCGCATGGCGGTGAGGTGGTTAGTTCTCTTTATGATTTTGTATAGTTTTTAAGCTTTATCAGCGCCTCTTTGATTTTGATTAGGATTTATGTATTAGCCATAGTAAGCAGCGATATTTTTGTGTTTAGCTTTGTAATCATGTATTAGCCATTTTGGCTATATCAAAAGCTATTCAGTTTATATATATACAGCTTTTTGTACATATCATGTTTTGTGCCTTTACCAGGTGTAAATGTTTTTCTTTTCAATTGAACAATTGAATTGCTACAATTGGACAATTGAATTGCTTTATGTTGGGAAATTGAAGCACTGTTTGTCACCTCTATGTTAGAACAAATTCCATGCTTGAAACAATTTTTGGTCACTTACAGTTCCAGCATGCTCAACTTGAAATTTCTCCTTATCGCACAATTCACACACTTTACTCCAGTTATTTCAATAGAATTGTGAATTTGTTAAGCTTCCTTTCGCTGCATGGCCGGCCTTAAGCATGTTGGCAACCTAGGATAGGTTGTATTACCCATACTTGAACCAATGTTGTCTTCCAAAAAGAAAAAAGAAAAGAAAAAGCAAAAGAAAAAGAAAAGAAAGAAAGAAAAAAGAAAATAAAGTCGTGAAGTTTTTCCTTGAAACCCGAGCACGGTCAGGGGTGTATGGCGACCTTTGAAACGATGCTATGCCTTAATTGGTTTGAGATCATCGATTTAGTGTTCGATTACATGGGTGGATAGGTAGAGTCTAACGATTTGTAGGTGCTTGATTTCGAGTCATCACGGTCGGGGTGAAGCACAGTAGAGTTTGTGGTCGAGTGATCCTTTTGGCTTGATGCCACAAACCTTAATTGGTTGGGAGTCATCGGTGGACCCCCGTTACGGACTTTGGTGAAGTCAATTTTAAGCATTGCTTCCTACAATGTCAAGTTGAATAAAGAAAGAAGTGCGTAACTATCCTTATCACAGGTTGTTCAACGGCAAGGCCATGTCGGTGCTAGAGTTGGGGGAGGAGGCAGAATTTTGCAATTTATTGGCTTAATGCGGTTATATAAAACCATTAGACTTAGGTGGAAATTCAAGTTGAAGTCATGGAACCAAGATTGACCTAGAATTGTTCTTGTATGGTTTAGTTCTTTCATATCGAGTTTTACAATTGTGATGTCAATTTTTCGGTTTAAAAGCGATGTTTTATATGTCCATATACCTTTTTGAATCATAGGCTTTTTGCAAATCACTACATGCATCTCCTTTTTGTTTTTGCATTGCTAAGGGACTAACTTAGCGTTTGGTTGAAGTGTGATTAGTGCCCCGAAAGTGCAATTTTGAACCCTATATTAGATAGGTTTTGAGTGCTTTTTGTGCACTAATCATGTCATTAATGCCAATTGAAGTATTTCAAGTCTTTTAGTATCACTTAACATACCGTTTAGAGGTTATTTTAGTTTACATTTTGCATGTTTTTGCGCACTATGGGAGTTCAATATCGAGATGTACCAATGACCGAATCATGAGTTTGAACTCAAGTATCGATATCAGCGGTAAGAATCAATGAAAAGCGAAGGCAAAGTGAAGAAAAATTTGATGCCGATTGAAGACGGGGATGAAATACGGTGGAGATCAGCGACACAAGATTTTAAGCTAGAGTTTACGAGAATTTTAAGCTAGAATTCTTGAAAATTTAGCCTTAAGCGAAGAGTACTATTAGCTAGACAAACCGATTTAAGCTAGGCATGTTCCTAGCGAAATTTTGTATTTTAAGCTACTCACTAAAATTTACTTCAGCTAATGAAATTATTTAATGTAGTGAAAACTGTGAGAATTTCTGTTTTGTTATGCTGGTGATTTCGCTACCTAGAGAATTCTTGACCTGTGAGGAATTTTACCTAGATCATGCTTTTTGTATTTAATGTATGAGCTTCAAATTTAGTGTATTCTCTCTTGTCCTTCTTAGCCAAATTTGTAGGTTTTTGGTATTTTCATGTATTGAGGTGGCCTATATAAACCCCTCTTTTGTAATAAATGGGAATTTTGGGGAGTGAAGAGTTGGTAAGTTTTTATTTTGTCTCGTTTTTAGGTTTGCTTTTCTCTCTTCTCTCCTCTGTCTGCCACTTTCTTGGCTGCCAAACACCCTCTTGAGGATGACAACTCAAGAGATGTACGCGACTAAACCTCCTTTCTTTGAGAGGAAGGAAGCTAGCTTGGTGGTGGGGCATATGCAATGTTGTCCTCTTGTATTAAAAGCCATAGGTCTTTGTGTTTATGACCCCCATCTTCTCAAATTAGGGTTGAATAGCATTGAATGTTATTGATTTGGCCAATACTCTCCATGCTTTGGGATACAGTGCATACTTAATGCTAGATGCACTGTGGTTCTTTAGATGGTCTTTCTGAGCCTACGAGAATGATATTTAAATGCTAGGAGTTTCAAGCGATAAAGGGCCATGATGCATGCTACTTGTGTTGACTCAAATAGGAGTTGATTTCAAGGGTGAGGTTTTCTAGTTAAACATAGATCCGGTTATGCCTTGGACTATAGGTTGCATGTCATAACGCGAGGATAAAACCCGAGGACACTTGTTTGCCCTAACTTACCAAGTTAGTGACCTAAATCTTCAAAGTTAACTTTTCACACTTTATTTTCAGTTTTACAATTTCTCGATTTCAACCTACTTCCACTTTGTTTTTTGAAGCAAATCCAGAAAGAGTCAAATAGAAAGCCTTGCAACCCATTGCACCATGCAAATCATTTTAGGATGAAAACCCATCCCGTGTTCGACCCTAGACCACTATCTGCGGTAGCTTGACTACGGCGGTAGGAAGACATAGGTATATAAATTTTGTTGATTCGGATCCTTCTTTGTGGCGAATCCACCCTCCACCTTGATTTCAATTTTCACAGGAACAATCTTAATGCAGGTTAAATAACGGAGACACCAGTCCCCTTCTCTGAATTCTTTCCTAAGAATCCTTTGAAGTCATACCATTTCTGTCTTGTCTTTGTAGATCTTAGCATTATCATAGGCTTCATTTCTCAGGATTCTTCCGGTTCATTCGAGTTAGAGCAATCTCTCTTCCTTTGCCATTTGAAATCGAAATTAAAGCTTCTTGATGGCCCATGGCATGTATTCCAATTCAAGAGGTAGGTGACATGGCTTATAAATACCAATCTGTATGGGGACATCCCAATGGGAGTTTTGAATGCAGTCCTGTAGGCCCAAGAATTGCATCATCAAGTTTGGAGAAGACCAATCCTTCACATAGCCAGACTTACGATCTTTAGGATCACTTTAGCCTCCACTGGTGAAATTTACCTTGCCCATTAGTCTAGGGATGATAAGCTAAGCTCATTGCTGTGTTTGATCCCATATCTGCTCATGAGCTTTGTGAAATTTTTGTTAGCAAAGTGGCTTCCCCCATCACTGATGATAGTTCCTGGGTGTTCCAAATCTGCTTAATATGTTCTTTTGCATGAAACTCACAACTGTATTAACATCATTCACTAGGCAAGCTGTTACTTCCACCGTTTAGAAACATAATCCCTTTATGGCAGTATATACAAATTTCAAGTGAATTGGAAAGGGTCCATAAATCTACCCCAGCCACATCAAAATTTGCACCACCAAAATGCCTCGTAGGGGCATTCATTTACCCGCTCTTTGATATTTCCAATCTTTTGGCATCTATCACATAATTTGACCCATTCGGTATAGTCCACAGCAGTTGTAATAAAATCTGATTGGGTGTATCTTATAAGGTACATTCTTTCTCCGAGAAAATGCCACCATGGTGATGCATGGCATTCATTCATAATTACACTTTGTTCACCCTGGCACATCTTCTTATAATCCATATCATCTCCTCTTAAATAATAGTGGTCATCCCGGATATAATACTGCGATCAGTCATGAGCTTTCTTTTACATTGTTTGGCTGGTCGGAAGGAGGCCCACTCCTGACTAAGTAATTCACAATATCTGACATACCATGGCATTTTGGAATGTGATTGAAATAGTTGCTCATGCGGGAGCTCTCTCTTAATCTTATCTCCTCCTCTTCTGCTTGATTTCTTTCTATTATGGACAAGTGATCAGCTATCACGTTGTCACATCCCTTTTTATCTCTAATTTCCATATCAAACTCTTGCAGTAATAGCACCCACCTTATCAGTCTTGGCTTAGCTTCCTTTTTTGACATAAGATGTTGATGGTATAGTACATGTGAACTACAACATGGGATCCCAGAATGTATGGCCTGAATTTTTCACAAGCAAACACTATTGCTAGCATCTCCTTTTCAGTTGTGGAATAGTTTTCTTGTGCTTCATTGAAGGTTCTGCTAGCATAGTATATGGCTTTGAATATTTTCTCTTTTCTTTGCCCAAGCATTTCCCTAATTCTGCGAAATGTTGGCGTGGCTCATTCTTGGTGCAGTCCCATTCAGTGCGGCTATGGCCAGTGCTAGAACCAACTTGATCTTAATTTCTTCAAGGCAACCTTGCGAATCATCAAATTAAATTTTGTGTCTTTCTCCGATGTCGCATGAGTGATACGGCTATTTTGAGGAAGTCTTTGATGAATCTCTGTAAAATCTAGCATGTCCCGAGAAACTCCTTATCCCTTTTACTGTGGTGGGAGGTGCAAGGGTTTTGATAATAGAAATCTTGGATTGGTCCACTTCTAATACATGCTTGTAATTTTATGACAAGAACAATACCTTACTGTACCATGAAATGGCATTTTCCAATTTAGTACTTTATTTGCTTGTCCTTGCATCTTTGAAATCTTCATTTCGAGTTGTTCAAACATTGTTCATGGACCCATATAGCTGTGAAGTCATCCATAAAAATTTCCATAACTATTCTACCAAGTTTGAGAACATTGACATCATCGTCTGCGGAAAGTAGCGGAAACGTTACGACCCGAATGGCATCATACGAAGTGAGGTGCCATGGGAATATGAATGTAGTCTTCTCTTAGTCCTCAGTTACAGAGTGCAATCTGGTTGTAACTTTGAATACAGATCGAGAAACAAAAATGAGGATGTCTGATAATGCATCCAACATCGATCAATGAAGGGCAAAGGGAAGTGATGCTCTGGTTCTTGTGTTAGGCTTCACATGTCAATGCATACTCTCCATCTATCCACCAGTTCTTGTTGGAATTAATTCATTTTTCTTTGTTACGGATTACGGTAAATCCACCCTTCTTTGGAACCATGAATTTGACCTTGAGGACTATCACGAGTGCATAGATAAAACCTGACATTTGTAGTTTAGTACCTCCTTCTGACTACTTCTTTCATTCTTTGGATTAAGCCTCCTTTGATGTTCAGCAGTTGGCCTTGCATTTTCTTCTAAGTATTTTATTGCATGCATATTGATGGTGATACCTTTAACTCTTGATGAACCAAATATGGAGCTCCTTATGATTTCTCAAAATTTCCGGCCAACCTCTGTTCCTCGGCATCACTAAGTCTGCGAGAGAATTATTACTTGGTTTCTCTTTAGCGGCTCAGGTAAGCATACTTTAAATGACAAGTAACATGCTGAAACTAGCCCTTCTTTTGGTTTCTATTGATGAAATTCCTTTTCTTCAATTTGGTCCCTTTTTCACCTCGGTTGTTTCAGACCTCATCCCACTTTCTCGGTATAATGTAAAGTGAGTGTAAATACGAATCAAAATCTTCAAGATCTTTGGGAATTCATTTCTTTTTCATTGATTGAAAGTTGGGCATTACAATCATAGTAAAATTCAGAGTTGTTGACACATACATCTTCTATTGACCGTACATCTTCCCTTTCTATGTCTAAACTCCTCAAACTTCTGATTAAATTGAAGTCAGTTGTCTCTTCTCCAACTCACGAGGCAGAAATTCCCATCGCATACTCGATTAAAGTACGCTCAGTTGCAGGAATGTCCTTCCCGATGGCAGAGGGACTTGTGAATCTTCCTCCATATCGGTGCGATGAAGTCTTTGGAAAAATAAAGTTCATTTACCCGGCCACATCTTCTGGTTCCTTGGGTTTGTCGAGGTTACATACGCGTTTGGGGTAACCGTGGCGTGGGAGTAAGCTCCCCAGAGCTTAACTTCTTGGCGTAGCGAGAATAGGGCATTAAATTGATGCTACTTGAGTCAGAGGCTTTACGAAACTCAAACTCTCAGATTAGTGCGAGGGGAATGGTGAAGCTCCATGGATCAGCCGTCTTGCAGTAAGCCCCTCTTTGATCACGGCTTTATTCTGAGTTGCGGTCGGGTTCGTAATTCCTTCTTGACAATCTTCCTCTTTTTGCTCGATTATGTCTTTCAAAATTTTGCATAAAGAGTGGCATGCGAGTAACCGCCTGCATGAAGGCATGCGTCTCTGGCTTCCTAAAAGGTTTCAAAGAACCTTCTTATTTGTTTCTCTATCTTTGATTTAAACTCTGGCAAATGGGGCTATGACGAGTTGTTAAAAGTTTCTTCACTTACTTCCATTCTTCCTCGACAGCGTTCTTACTCTTTCTTTTCTCCGGTGTTTTACGCATTATGCAGGCCTTCATCTCCCTTATTTGCTTTCATCTTTTACATCCTCTTCTCGAGTCTTTCCCACTTAAGGCTGCCATACAGTCTTTTGGATTCTGCTGTGTATTCAGGAAAAATGCTTTTTCGTAATCCCCCGATTTTGCCGAGGTTTAGGGCCGGTTGCCCTATACGTAATCTCAGTTCTGAGAGAAGCATTAGTGGTCTTCGAAAAATTTGAGAATTGGCATTTGAGGCTTCCAGTGCGCAAACTTTGTTCATGGAGGTTTAACGACTTCTTATTTGTCACATGAATTGCGTATTTGATGCTGATGGTGGGTGTAACACCCCAAAATACCCTAAAAATTTTTATAATAAAAATTGTATATATTCCAGGTATAATTAGGCCAACTTGGGTATTTTTAAAATTTTTTTTTAATATTGATTAGATGATTGTTGAATCAAATGAACCCAGTGAAAAGAAAATATAAATTTGTAAATGAAAGGACCAGGTCAAATTTATAAATAAATTTATATATCTAAGTGATATTAGGAGAAATAAATGAGTAAAGGAAAAAAAAATCAAGGAAATGACATGTATGCATAGGAAAGAGGAGGAAGCTTCCTCCTTTTTTTAAAAGAAAAAAATACGATTAAAGTGATCCATAAGAAAAGAAAAATGGAAAAGGGAAAGTTAGAGAGAGGCTCCACCTTCTCTAGATTTTAAACGATCGAACCATAGGTCTCTCGTGACACGAAGAGAATCCTTCCTAGTGACAAGAGCTACAAGTAGAGACGGAACAGGGACTTTAGGCAAACTCTGAGTGGAGTCTTCTCCTACTTGGTCTTCTTCTGCCTGAGTTGTTGGGTGATTGTCGTATAGGGGAAAGTTTGGTTGCGTTTTAAACCATGGGAAAATTTGCCACATTGTGGTAGTGCAGCGATCTTGAACTTTAGAGCTGATTTTTGGGTATGAAGTGAAGGGAGATTTGGTAGTGTGTCCCTTCTAAGTAAATTGTAGCCACATCAATTAACTTGATGTTGGAAGCACTGAATTTCTCAGTGGACCCTGTAGATGATTATGGTCTTTTTATTCTGAATAATAGTCAAATGGGTGCAACTCAGCCATAGAAATTGCGTCAGAAACAAGAGTGTCGGTGAAGCGTTAGTAGTCCAGCGTTAGTCGTCAACGAGTCGTCAAACGAAAGTGTCGATGAAGCGTTGGCGTCGGCGAGTGCGTCAAGCAAAGAAATTGCGTCGGTGAAGCGGTGGCCGTCCAGCGGTGAGCGTCCGTCGAGCGAAATTCGTCGGTGAGCGGTGGTCGTCGGCCCGGTCGTCGGTGAGCGATGTTGCTTGGCGGTGTGACTCGTCAGGCGGCTGCGCGGACGCCTCGACTTGAAGGTCATATCTGTGGTTTGAACTCCGATTTTGGGTGTTCTTGGACTCTGTGGAAAGCCCATTGGGTCAGAAGAATACATTCCTTATGCCTGAGGAGGATATTAGATGTCAGACCGAGGTGTTTTAATGGGCTCGTCGCTTCAGTGCAGCTCGTCGAGTTTAGGTCAGCTCGTCGGGGTTTCTGGCATGACCTCCAACCCGAGAAGGTCATATCTCCTTCGTTTGAACTCCGATTTGGGTGTTCGGACTCTTATGGAAAGCCCATTGAGTCAGGGCTGCATTAATATTCCTAGAGAGTATAGAAGATGTTTGACTGAGGTGGTATGAGCTCGTCAGTTCGGGTCTGCTCGTCGGCAGGATTTGTGTATGACCTCCAACCGGAAGTCGTAACTCCTTCGATCCGAAGCTCCCGGTCGGGTGTTCTTTGACTCCATGAAAGCCCATTGAGTCAGAATCCATCTATATATATCTTGTTCAGAGTGGAACTCATAATAACCTCCAAATCAATCCTAAACAAAACTACTAAATGCATGAATAATATTATTCTTTAATATGGTTTTGGGAATAGGGGTGAAGAGGAGGAAAAGACAAGCTGATTGAGATTCCAAGGGTTGGAATCAAAGTGCAAAAGATTTTGGAGTTTGTTCTTCTAAATCCTATTCTCATTTCAAGTTTGAAATGTTTGTTCTCTGTCCTATTCCTCCTTTCAAAGTTTTGCATGTTTGTTCAAAAAGCATATTGAATTGATTTAATTGATTTGAGAAAGTGATTTATGAAATGTTTGCATATAAAATTACATAAATTATTGAAAATAAAACATTTATACAAGCGTAAATATTATACTATATTTTGCTATAAAGGATTTGAACATATAATAGAATGTTAACCCCGTTTATTTCGCATCAAGGATAGATTGGTATACCAATGAGGTCAAATAAGCTGATCTGCGAACTATTGATGTATCACTCGATCTGACCCAGTAAGGACATTATCGAAGTAGTGTTCACTATTTTGATTGTTTATAACCGTCGGCCCAGTGGGACCGTCTTGTGTTATAAAACCATGTGATCTGACGCAGCCAGGCAGGACCGTCTGGGTAACTCGATGTGCTGTATCTCGAAGACATAGGTTAAATTCGTTAAGGAGCATAGCCCAGATTGATTGGCATAAGCGAGTGGATTGGCATGGCGGAGTGGATTGGCATAGCGAATTGATTTCGAGGTGAATTGAATGTCGAATTGAATTGAATTTGTGAGCATATTTAGATTGATTGAAGTTGTAAAATATTGAGTTATGAAAATATATTTATGAGATGATCAATGAACTATAAATTTATTGTATATATATAACAAAGTATATGTATTGTATTTATATTGATCATCCAAATGATTGAAAGTTAGAGATTATTAAATTGCATGAATTTATTTAAGATTGCAGGCGGGAATGGATTTGTATAGAACCACTAAGCTTGAAAATGCTTAGCGTGTTTACCAATGCGAGTGCAGTGATAGATAGTGATCGATAAGCGGACGAGATCGGAAGCGTCGAGTCATGAGAAATCTCGTAGTATGCTCCGACGTGTGCACTCATTTCATCTTGTTTTTTGTTTTTTTTTTTTTTTATATGGATATTTTTGTCTCATGATTTGAATCTTGAACATCTATTTTGTAAATCCATTTTGAAAAACTTGGATGCCTACATTGTAAATGGATTTTGTTAAATATAAATGTTTATGAAACACTTAAATTTAAATGTCGCTTCCGCCAAAGATAGGATTTTGAGTGATTTTGGTGATTTTAGTGGCATCCGGACTCGGTTCGGATCCGCCCAGCGGGTCGGTCGGGTAAAGGCGTCTAAATTAATTAGTGTCGAGCCTAGGTTTAGGCGGTTCTACAAAATGATTTTGAATTGTTTGTAAGCGATTTTGAAATTGTATTTAACATGCATTTCATTTGCATATAAAGGATGACATGACTACGTGCAGCGGATCTTAGCTGGTCTTAATACAGGATAAGCATAGACAGTCGGCTTCCCTTAAGTCGTGACAGAGGACTCGCCGCAGTCCTCTTTAGTGTGGAGTGGGCAAGCATCCCACTTCCCACCCCCAGTGAATGAGCAGAACAAGTGGCGCGGGGAGGTACTATGGGTATCCTCCGGCCCAGCTAGTTCGGAGGCATTGCAAGAGCCGGGCAGCAGTGCAATTGCTCCACAGCGATCAGCCATTGAGAGAATGGCAAGGTACCGACGCCTGGAATTTTATGGGAAGAAAGAGGATGAGCCTTCTATGGCGAAAATTGGCTCGAGAGAGCCCAGAAGCGAATGCTTATGCAAAATGCATTACCTGGCGAAGAGAAGTTGGAATGTACGACCTCATTACTTCGGGGATGGGAAAAACTATCGGTGGTAGGTTTGATGACGGGGGTACGCACCATCGGAAAGTGACATGGGAGTTAACTGTTGGATGAGTTGGCTTGATATGTAGTCGCATTGCTCCCGAACAACATGAGGCAGGGTTTCGCCAATGCGAAGCAAGAGACGGATGAGTGTGACCGAATATCATAGAGAGAATTCACACGGTTGAGCAAGTATGCTCCCGAGATGCTTGTGAGTGAGGAAGAGAAAAGTGCCGTGGAGTTTGAAGAGGCGGCCTTGTGACCATATTCGAGGCCCATGTCACGGCCCATTTTGCCATGAGATTTCTCCAAAATTGTGACATGTGCATTGAATGTGGAAAGAGTAAAGAAAGAGGAAAAAGAGAAGGATAAAAAGACGGGGGAAGGAAAAATCCGAGTCGATCCATTTCGCAACAACGGCCAAAGGAAAGAAATTAAGGGGACCCGCGGGGTTCAGTATTCTGTACAGGCTCTGGTAGGAATACTACTCTACCGGTACCATCGGGTTCTTGAGTACACCGGGAGGGTCCTTCTAGGGACGGTGCTCCCCATTGCCCCCATTGTGGGAGAAATCATAAGGAGATATTGGAGACTTACAGTGCTTGCATTTGATTTGTGGATCCAAAGAGCATAGAGCAAGAGAGTTGTCCTAGAGCTGGTTCATTTACAGCACCACCAGGTGAAGTGCAGAGCTTTAGTGTTACAAAAGGCAATAAGAGTGTTGCATCTATAGGAGTGTTCCGAGACAAGGACACAAACTTTGGGTAAGGCAAGATGGTCATTATACATTCAGAGCATATGCAATGAAGCGGTGGAGGAGAAGAGTCTTTTTTTTCTTTTTGCGACGCTCGGATGTGATGGTCGGTAATTTACTATCTTTGATACTATTATGCATGCATTGAGTAGATCCGGGATCGACTCATTCATACATGTATCTTGACATACTTGACTTAGGTAAATTGCCGAAGTGAGCGGGTATGACATCTTGGTAGTGAACAGCTTGGCCATAGTGTTATTGTGAGACGAGTCTATGGGATTGTCCCATCAAAATCACGAGTATGAATTTGTAGGAGATTTGATTGGGTTATCCTTCGAGGGTTTGATGTGATATTAAGGGATGGTTGGTTGTCCGACATCAAGCAATAGTTGATTATCAGAATGAAAAGAGTAACCTTAAAGACACGAATGAAGATGAAGTAACCTTCATCGGTGAGAGGTCAAATCATCTAGCTAATGTGATATACGCCGCCCTTTGCTAGAACAGTAGTGCGGAAAGGATGTGAAGCCCTACTTGGCTTATGTGATTGATATGGTGAAGGCAGAGGCCTAGTGTATCGGAGTAATATCCCTCTTGTGCGACTTTCGAATGTATGTTTAGGAAAGTTACGGGATTGCCTCCACATAGGAGATTGAGTTTGCTATTGGCGTTGTACCGGGTGCCACGCGGCATCCATTACACCCGTCTGAGAATGGCTCCACTAAATTAAAGGAATTGAAATTAAAGTTGCAAGAACTAGAAAAAGGGTTTATTAGACCAAATTATCACCATGGGAGCTCCGTGCTTTTTGTTAAAAGAAAGATGGTACACTTATTTATGCTCTTATTGATTACGAACAAGCCCAGACAAGTTAACGAGTAAAGAATGGTATCGTTACGAGTGATGGTTGTTTGACCAATTAAAAGGTGCAAGTATCTTTTCAAAAGATTGACTTGCGATGCAGGTACCATCGGTTGAGAATTAAAAATGTCGATGTGCATAAGCGGGCGTTTAGGGCGATATGGACATTATGAATTCCTTGTAATGCCGTTCGGTTGACAAATGCTCGGCGGCGTTCATGGACCCATAATGAATCGTGTTTTAGGCCGTATGTGGATCGAGTTTATTAAGTAGTGTTCATAGGCGACATTCTTGTGTATTCAAAGATCGGGATAAGATCATGACACACACCTTAGAGTAGTGTTAGAGACCTTGAGAAAAGAACAGCTGTATGCAAAACTGAGCAAGTGTGAGTTTTGGAAGAATAAAGTGTCCTTTCTTGGGCATATAGTATCGAAAGAAGGAATCCGAGTAGATCCAAAGAAAATAGAAGTGGTTGTTGAATGGAAGCCACCTAGAAATATTCTGATGCGTAGTTTCACGGGATTAGCGAGGATACTACGAGAAGATTCGTTAAAGGGTTTTCCATGGCTGCGGCCAGATGGCGAGATTGCTCCCGAGAAAATGTAAAGTATAGATGGGTAGAAAAATGTCAAAGAAGTTTTGATAAATTGAAAGCATTCTTAGCAGAGGCTCAGGTTCTTGCCAGTGAGCCGGCGGTAGAGGAATGTGATTTTTAGTGATGCGTCACTAAATGGACTTGGATGTGTTCTAATGCAAGAGGGTAAAGTGGTAGCCTATGCTTCAAGGCAGTTGAAGTCGCATGAAAAGAACTACCCTACGCATGATTTGGAATTAGCCGCAATTGTATTTGCGTTGAAAATTTGGAGACATTATTTGTATGGAGAGAAGTGTTTCATCTATGATCATAAGAGTCTTAAATATTTGTCCTGCGATGAGGCTTAACTTGAGACAACGAGGATGGATGGAATGATAAAGATTAATTGCGTGATTGATTATCACCCGGGGAAAGGCCAATGTAGTGGTAGGCGGCTTTGCGATAAGAAAGTCAATCACGAGCGCTTAGGCGTTGAATGCCCATTTGTCATTACATGGCGATGAGTGCTTGTTGTGCGAGTTGATAGCGAGACCGGAGTTTATTTGAATCTAGTGCTAGAGGCACAAAGAAGATGAGAAAATTGTTGCCACAATAAATCAGTTGGAAATGGTAGAAAGCGAGTTCACAGGTGAGCGAAGATGGAGTTTTATTATAGATCGGGTTGTGTACCCGGGTGTAATGATTGAAATCCTACTAGAAGAGGCACATAGTGGATCTTTTGCTATCCATCCCGGTAGCACAAAGATGTATCGAGATTTAAAAATGTCATTCTAGTGGTCCGGAATGAAAAGAGATGTGTCAGAATATGTAACCAAGTGTTTGGTGTGTCAAGAAGTAAAGAAATGACATCAAGTTCCTTAAGGTTATTGCAGCCTATTAGAATACCGGAGTGGAAATGGGACCGAATCACCATGGATTTTGTGGTTGGGTTACCATTGACAGGGAGAAGACATGACTCAGTTTGGGTCGTAGTAGACCGATTGACCAAGTCAGCTCACTTCTTACCAGTGAGAACGGATTATTCACTTGACAAGCTAGCAGAGCTGTATATCAAGGAAATAGTTCGGTTACATGGGATTCCTATATCCATTATTTCAGACCGAGATCCGAGGTTTACTTGAATTTTGGGGAGAAAATTGCAAGAAGACCTTGGGCCTTGCGACTGAATTCGGTACATACGTTCCACCACAAGCGGATGGACAATGCGAGAGAGTGATCAGTTACGGAAGATATGTTAAGGGTTGTGTGATCGACCTTGAGGTAGTTGGGACCAACACATTGCTTTAGTTGAATTTGTGTACAACAACGGTTTCAGTCGTAGCTGGAATGGCGCATATGAGGCTTTATATGGGAGAAAATGTAGAACACCGTTGTGTTGGACGGAATTGAGTGAAAAGAAAATAGTGACGGACTTGATCTGAGGCCGAAGAAAAGTGAAATGATTAGAGAGAGAGAGATTGAGGTGGCCAACGATGAAACGAAATCATATCGACATGAAAAGAAAGATGTGATATGAGATCGGCGAAAGGTGTTTTTAGAAATGCTCGCCTTGGAAGAAAGGTGATGAGATTTGGGAAAAGGGCAAGTTGAGCCCTGGATTTATTGGCCCCTATGAAGTGATTGAGAAAGTGGGACCGGTGGCATACAGTTGGCATTACCTCGGGACTTGGAAAGATCCATGATGTGTTTCACGTGTTCGTGTGCTACGGAGGTACACCGATCAGACCCGTCATATAGTCTCTTCGGAACCTTCAATTTGAGCCCAGTTTGGCGTATGAAGAAAGAGCCGAGTAAAGATTTTGGCTCGTGAAGTGAAGGAATTCTGGGAATAAGAAGATTCCGTTAGTCAGTCTTTGTGGAGAAACCATAAGGTGAAGAAGCCACTTGGGAAAGTGAGGAAGCGATCTTGTGATATCCATATTTGTTGCTAAGGTAATTCGGGACGAAATTTTATTAAGTAGGGAGAGTTGTAACACCCCAAAAATACCCTAAAATTTTTATAATAAAAATTATTATATATTAGATATAATTGAGCCAACTTGGGTATTTTACTGGAAATTTTTTTTTAATATTGATTAGATGATTGTGAATCCAGAGGAAATGAGCAAGTGAAAAAAGAGAAAAATAAGGAAATTGCAAAATGGGACCCAGTCGATTATAAATAAGTTTATATGTCTAAGTGATATTAGGAAATAAATGAAGTAAAAAGGGAAAAAAATCAAGGAAATGACATGGCATGTAGGAAAGAGGGAGGAAGCTTCATCCTTTTTTTTTAAAAGAAAAAAAATACGATTAAGAGTGATCCATAAGAAAAGAAAAATGGAAAAGGGAAAGTTAGAGAGAGAGGCTCCACCTTCTCTCTAGATTTTCCGACGATCGGACCATAGGTCTCCGGTGAAGCACGAAGGGAAGTCCTTCCTAGTGACAAGAGCTACAAGTAGGGGACCCAGACCGGGGACTTCGACAAACTCTGGGAGTGGAGTCTTCTCCTACTTGGTCTTCTTCTACCCTAAGGATTGTTGGGTAGTTATCTGGCCTTAGGGGAAAGTTTGGTTGCATTTTAAACCATGGGAAATTTGCCACATTGTGGTAGTGCGAGTGCCAGACAAAACTGATTTTGGGTATGAAGTAGAAGAGGGATTTGGTAATTATTAGCCCTCTAGTAAATTGTAGCCATCAATTAACTTGATGTTAGGCTTTTAAATTTTAATTCAGTTTGTAGACGAGTTATGGTCTTTATTACGAGCAGTCAAATGGGTGCAACTCGGCCATAGAAATTCGTCAAACGAAAGTCGTCGGTGAGCGGTGGTCGTCAGCGAAGTCGTCGGTGAGCGTGGTCGTCAACGAAGTGTCAAACAAGGGTCATCGAGTGAGCGGTGGTCGTCGCGGTGGTCGTCAGCCCGAAGTGCCGTCAAACAAGAAGTGATGTCCGGTGAACGTTGATCGCCCAGCCAGTGTGGCTCGTCAAGGTGGCTCGCATGAACCCTCCAACTTGGAAGGTCATATCTCCTTCGATTTTGAACTCCGATTTGGGTGTTCTTGGACTCTATGGAAGCCCATTGAGTCAGAGCCATTCATATACTTACAAGAGAGGATATTAGATGTCAGACCGAGGTGTTTTAATGAGCTCGTCACTTCAGTGCAGCTCGTCAGTTCAGGTCAGCTCGTCAGGGTTTACTACGCATGACCTCCAGGCTTGAAGGTCATATCTCGCCCGTTTGAACTCCGATTTAGGTGTTCTTGGACTCTGGAAAGCCCATTGAGTCAGAATACATTAATATTCTGAGGATTATAGAAGATGTTTGACTGAAAGTGGTATATGAGCTCGTCCAGTTCGAGGTCTGCTCATTAGGTTCGGATTTGACTGTGACCTCCAGCGGAAGGTCATAACTCCTGCCGTCCGAACTCCGATTAGGGTGTTCTTTGACTCCATGGAAGCCCATTAGTCAAGAATCCATCTATATATATCTTTTTAAATTGGAACTCATAATAACCTCCAAGATCAATCCTAAACAAAACTGCTAGTACGTGAATAATATTATTCTTTAATGGTTTTGGAATAGGGCGAAAGGAGGAAAAGACAAGCGTGATTGAGATTCCAAGGGTTGGAATCAAAGTGCAAAGATTTTGGGTTTGTTCTTCCCTAAATCCTATTCTCATTTCAGGATTTGAAATGTTTGTTCTACCGACTCCTATTCCTCCTTTCCAAGTTTTTGTATTTGTTGAAGCATATTGAATTGATTTAATTGATTTGAGAAAAGTGATTGTAAAAATGTTTGCATATAAAGTGCATGATTATTGAAAATAAGTATTTATACAAGCGTAAATATTATACTATATTTTGCTATAAAGTTTGAAGCATATAATAGAGATATTGCGTTTATTTACGCATCAAGGATAGATTGGTATACCAATAGGGTCAAATCGCGATCTTGCGAACTATTGATGTGTCACTCACGTCCTGCTGACCCCGGTAAGGACCGTATCGGTAGTATTCCTATTTGATTATTTATAGCCGGTCGATGGCCCGTAGGACCGTGCGTGTTATAAGACCATGTGATCACCGACTGCGAAGCGGCGGGACCGTGCCGGTGACTCACGATATCACGTATGCTCGAAGACATAGGTTAGAATTCGTTAAGGAACATAACTGAATTGATTGGCATAGCGGAGTGGATTAGCTATAAGCTAGATTGATTTTCAAGAATTGAATTGAATGTCAGGCCAGATTGAATTTGTGAGCATATTTGAATTGATTTGAGATTGTGAAATATTGATTATGAAAATGTATTTATAGAATGATCAATGAACTATAATTTATTGTATATATATAACAAAGTATATGTATTGTATTTATAGTGATCATCCAAATGATTGAAAAGTTAAGATTATTAAATTGCATGAATTGTTTAAAATTTGGGCCCGAGAATGGATTTGTATAGAACCACTAAGCATGAAAATGCTTAGCGTATTAGTATTTACCAATCTTGTAGTGCAGTGATAGATAGTGATCGATAAACGGACGAAGATGTCGAGGCGTCGGAGTCATAAAGAAAGAAATCTCGGAGTATGCTCCGACGTGTGCACTCATTTCATCTGTTTTTTTTTTTTTTTTTTTATATGGATATTTTGTATAAACAATTTGAATACTGAACATCTATTTTTGTAAATCATTTTGAAAAGGCTTGGATGCCTACATTGTAAATGGATTTTGTTAAATATAAATGTTTATGGGCTTGCCCAATTTTCGTAATCGCTTCCGCTAAGATAGGATTTTGAGTGATTTTGAGTGATTTTAGTGGCATCCCGGACTCGGTTGGATCCGCAAAAGCGGGTCAGGTGGGTAAGGGGGCGTCACGGTGGGCTCTCCTCGAGCCACGATATTCATTTATGCTTCCTCCTCCTTGCTGCTGTTGTTGGAACCTTGGTGGCTATTGATATCCTTGCTGAGGATGCTGTTCATGCCTTAGGCCTTGTGAGGCCCCTCAGCATAGAAAAAATTTTCCTTGGTTCCTCGGAGTCTTTGGATGATAGATGTCTTTGACGAGTTAGGATTTGGTTTTGGGCGAAGTAACTTCTTGGCTCTCCCAAGTACTTAACCTCCTCAGCATCATAAAACAGTTCTTCAGTGGGTACCTCAGCACTTCCTCTCAATAGTTCCCTCTCAACTGCTCCTATTTCATGAACAGTGTGCATCTTCCTCTCTTGCTTGTCCATTCTATGCATGATGGCATCTAGCTTTGCCTCCATGGCTGTCATCTTGCTCAGCTCCATAACTCCTCTTCCTTGCCAATTACTCTTGAAAACTCTGATGGGTTTCATATTGCATTCTTAGTCCTCGATCGGATCTTTTGCCTCTTGGCCTCTTACGTTTGAATGCTCACGGCGCCAAACATCAATAATACCCTTAGATGTATCATTCAAGGCATGATACACTATGTCCATCACAGATGCTGAAGTCTATCCCATGCATGGACATCTTTTCAGCAGCCTTTTGAATCTCTCAGTGCTACATAAAAGGCTCGTCTTCCCTTCTTTGGAACACAATTATCTCTCTGTCTCTGCGGGGTGAGTGATGGGAGAGAATCTACCGTGGGCTTCCATAAGCTCCTCCCAAGTATTAACATAACCATATGGTAGTTCATACCATGTAGGCGCTGTATCTCTTAGAGGAAAATGGAAATAAGTGCAATTCAATGACCTGCAAGGTCTCACCCCCATTCAACTCTTGTGTTTGCCATTCTGAGAAACCTTCCCAGATGCTCATTTGGGTCTTACGTAGGATGACTAGTAAGTATTGTTGCTGAACCATTTATGTCCAGTGCTGGCTTTAGTTCAAAATTGTGCATCAAGCTGCGGTACATCGATTAGCTAGAGTATTCATCTGAATAATAGGTCTCAAAAGTCCTCCATTGTATCCAGGTGATTGGGGCCTCGGTACTGCAGCGACCGTTGTCAGCCAGTGCAGTGCAGCCTTTCATCTGCCATAGCTGAGTTTTCTGACCTTTTCGCCTTTCTCAAGATTCTGAGTGTTCTTTCTAGTTCGGTATGCAGCAGGTCGGATCGAGTGTTATTTCACAGCCATTAAAGTTTTCTGAAATCAAAAACACACTTACATTAATAGGATAAGTCGGGCCAACAAATATTTTCAATATGGCTTATATTAAAACTTAGTGGCTAAAAATAACCCTTTGCCTTGAAAAAACTATTTTATTAACTTTTTCTTTTAAATGTCAAATTAGCATTTCCTTCTTTTCCTTCGAATATTGATCTACCAAATTCTTTCGATCCGTGACGGCGCCATAAAACTGATAGCGGACCAAAGACATGTACAAATTTATAACACTATTGCCCGAGAAGACTATTATGCGATTACAGCAGCGCTATAAAACTTGTTAGTGGACCAAGGAACATATGCAAATTTATAACACTATTGCGAGAAGACTATTTAATACCGATCCACACAGTGACGCCGTAAAACTTGTTGACGGATATATGTAGCTATTTGATTAGTTCGAAGATTGTTTCAATTGGGTAAATTGTTTACTAAGTGGTTTTGATCCGTTATGCCAAGTGCACGGAGTCGAGACAAGTAGTAAAATTAGATTTAAGTCCGGATCTTGATCCCGAGAGATCTCAGGAGTGCTCAGTCAACTGCCCCCTTCTCAAGCTCTACTTTTCTTTGGACTATATGAGACAATTTGAATCATTTTATGAAAACTAACGGAAATAATGAAAACCTAAAATAACATGAATGAATAACAAATGAATATTCTACGAAATAATAGAGCTGACAAATTTAGATTGAGCAGATTATCTATAAAGAGAACATTGGAAATAAAGCTATTGTGAAGAATCAATTCCCTCGCGACATGGTAATTTTTGCTTCTGAACCACGGCTTTTAAAACTAGTCAAGGAATATGATAGTGCGTTTGGATCTCTCAGAAACCACACAGTTCATCATCTCACCTTCCCACTTAGTTCTCTCGAATCTGATAGGCCTAGATAACTACTTTTAATATAGGTAGTCTTGTTGGGTATTTTCTTTCTCAATGCACTTCATACCCATAACATGAATTTGTAAACGCCAAGCTCCTTTGTATAGTCATTGCATGGGTTTTACCTTTATGCGGTTCCTCTTCCTCAAAATTAGAACAGCTCATTCTTTCCTTGATTAGATCATTGCTAACACGGGATTCCCAGATTCACGATTAGGAGTGAAGCCCGAACTCTGCATGCTTAAGTTGATAACTCACTCAACTCATTCTCGGTTTCAAGTGAGAGAAGAGGATATATCGAGTTAATTACGCGAGCACATTAGATCATCAATATTGAGGCTCTCACTTACCTTCCAGATGTTGTTCATCCTCTGGGGAATACCTTCTGTATTAACCAGGAGGCCTCACCAAAATCGAGCTTGGAATGACCACTATTATGGGTATAGGAGGCCCGACATTGGGGATCAGTTCAGGAAATACATAAAACAATGAGTGGGTTATAAACTAAGTTCAGCAATAATGAATAAAATTATGGAAAAGATAATTTCGACAATAAGCGTCATTTCAATGGGATTTGGTTTCTAAATCAACTGGATTACACCATACATTGGCTTGCTGATCGAAAACCAACATCAAATCGGAAACTAGTAGTTCGAAATCCAAATTTATGCTGGAATTCAAACAGCAGACAGTAATTGAAAATATAAATGCGCATTCAACTACACCCTTTACGACTAGCGTTCAAATCCAAATTGAAATGAAATACAAATAATCTAAAAAAATTAAAAAAAAAAGAAGAAAGAAAGAAGAAAATTAAAATCGGGGCCTTGACCTTGGATCTCTCTTTACCGGTCGCCCAGGAAGGCTGCGTTCGTTGATAGCGACCGTATTTATAGGGTTCTGAAGTTGGGCCCTAAATTCGATGCACTTCCCTTTAGATTGCAGTTTAAAATGGCCCAGTTGGTTGTTGACGTCGCGACATCAATTCTTGTCGCGACCTCTATTCAATCTTCGATCATGTCGCGAGTCTTTGTTTGGTGCGACATGTCTTAAGTGGTAGTATCCTGGCGACCCCGATCTTGTAAATGACCTCTTTTCTCTTTGTATTTGATATCGCGATAGCTTAAGGGCGTGTGACCTTACGCGAGTGCATTTGATGTCGCGACAACTAAATGTTATCATGACCTCCTTCTATGTAGTGGGCCATGACCTCAAGTGCTTACAATTGATGTCGCGACAACACAGTGTTATCGCGACCTCTTTTACATGTAGTTGATGTCGCGTAGCTTGATCTGTCGCGACCTTCTCTTTTTAGTGCATCACGATGTGCGACCATTAGTTTTCCTTACTAAGCGATGTCGCGGCTGACTACCTTGATCTTTGAGGTATGGCCTGCCTCTTTGACGATATGGCGACCTAAATGTTTAGTCAATTTTTGGCTCACATCGCGACTTCTTCTTGGTGTCGCGACATCGCGCCATGCGGCAGTTGATGCATGCGACCTGCGAATGATGTTGCGACATCGATCTTTCTTCTTCATCAATTTGGTTGTTTGACCTTGAGCTCCTTTCCATGACTCGTTTTGTCTTCCAATTATGCTTCCAATTCTTATTTGGACCTTTGTAATTACAACCCGAAGATGCATTTGATTATTGTCAAAGCTTCGACATCAAATTCTTTAATCCTTTTGCACTTCTCTTGCTGCCTTCCCTTGATATTATATCGTTACTCGATATTATCTTTTTGTTGCATTTGCTTTCTTTCAATTTCTAGACGGGTTGGGTGAGATTATTCCATATTCCGGCATATTAATCGGTCTTTTTATATAAAAATCAATCGGAAAAATGGTTTGAAAATAGATGACTTTTAAGCTCATCACCTACTGGTATGCAAAGACGACGGCTTCTAGCCCTATTAACACATGCAAAGACGAAGTGAGACCTGGCCTACTTTATGCAGGAGACGAGAATTGGCTCCCCTTTCTTTGGCACATGCAAAGAGCGAAAGTGGCTCAGCACAACGCTAAAGCCAAAGCCTAGAAATGGTGCTTTGCCTATTGGCCCATGTGCAATCCATACCAACTTCTATCGCTAAAAAACTTAAAACAATGATATCTCTTAAGCAACTATCCTAGTCAAGACTCATAGCAGAAAAATGTAAAATAAAAGGATATCAATTGCATAAGTAAATCAAATATCAAATTTTAGTGAAATTCCAAAATACGCTAATGGCATCAGCTTTTCCATAAAAGTATATATCCTAGCAACCATGCAAGACATCTGAGGAGAATTAAAAAAAAAAAAAAAGGTGGGGGGGAAAGAAAAGGAACTTAAGATATTCCAATAAAATCTGATAAGAACACTCCTCGAGGTTCCTTCTTTTAGCTTCACTCGATCCACCTCGTGAATTGGCCTCGGTGTTTCATTGGGACCCGGGGCACCTAGGGTTCATGAAAAGAAACTCCTAAGTAGCAATTAGGAGGAATCAAGCATGTAAATGCAGAACTTTTGATTTGATCGCACGGATATTTATTAGAGCGACATACAACATCAGTAACCATAGAGGCAAAAATCAGCTCAAGGCCTTTTGATAATCTACGGTACATTTTTGTCCTTACCCACACAGTCAGAAGAAGACACTTCATCTTTGGTCGCCTCAACCTCCAGTATAAGTGAAGTTCATTCAACCTCCAAGGAAGCAACTTCAACCTTAGCCTTGCGCCTAGCTTCCTCCACAACCGCCAAGACGTCTTGGACCCTAGTCAGCTCATCCTCCACTCGTGCTTTCGCATCACCCGCTACGACGGCAACTAGTCGGGCGATCCGAGCTTCTTCTTTGACTTCGTCCCTCTCTTTCTTCGCACCGATCATCCTCTCTGTGCCCTCCTTGGCCTTCCATTCCTAGTGCTTAGACCTAGCCTTGGTCTTGTCTAGGGCGTCTTCTAAGGCGTGGTGCTTAGAGGTAGTAGATTGAGCATAATATCGCAACTTTTCGGCATCGTCCAGTAGAAGATGAAGTTCCCTATGCTGGGGCGCCATGTTCCGGATAACGGTGACAGCCTTTAAATCCAATCGCTTTAGGCGTTTGTCGCTTGGTACTCCAGAACCAAGGGTAGTTTCCCCTTGAGCACTTGTAGCTCGCTTGAACATCTGTGTAGCAAATCTAGCAGCAAGATAGACATGTCGTGCTCACTCTCCTCAACCTGGCTCACTAGCAATCTAGGGGGCAGGACGATCACCCCGAGTCCCTCATGTAGGAAGAGTTAGATTTACCCAATCCACAAAGCTTTCCAACCCCTTGTCAACAGGCTTTTCCTGTCTAATCTTCTCTCCTTTCTTTCTTTTCTTCTTCTTATTTGCCTGAGGCGGGCTTTGGATCTTAATGTGACCCAGGTGATTGGTCAGCCAGGCAGGTGATTGATCGGGCTAGCTAAAGGTAGTCAAGGCTCCTTGAGCGGACTCAACTTAAAGCTCTTGATTGGACTCTGCCTGTGAAGAACAACCCGGGATTGACTTCAAAAGATCAGCAAGAATGCAATGTTCACCCTTAATAAGCTCTTACGCGGCGGATGGGGATGGCGGGCACTATGTAAGGAAGGGGCTGGCGCTGCTCCTGGGTTTTTCGCATACAAAAGAAGCTCGTGATTGCACTCCTTCTCAATGATCTCGAGCAATCGTCTGATGCGATCCAGCTTGACCTTCTCCACCCAGCTAACCAGTCGGTCTCATCTACGCATACCTACAAAAAGTTCAGAGAGAAGGGGCATATCATAATACAGGCAGCTGAGGAAGTCTGACTCCGTCAAAAATTAAAACAAACACAGGAACATGAGGGGCTGATTAGATCAAATGGAAGCCCGAAACAGCGTCTCATACCTGGAACCTTTAACCAAAACAACCCCTTTTGGCAGTCTTAGAAGTGCAGGGCTATTTACAAATTGCATCGGGGTTATGGTGAGACATAGATAAAGGCCCCGACCTAAGCTTCAAAGTATAAATGGCTTGGCCAGTATCGGCTGTGGGAGGGTTTGGCGCGCGGCAGGCTGGCGAATCCGAAGACGTTCGGATGTTGAGGGAGCAGAGGTGCCCTAGTGAAGTGTAAAAGCGTTTCAACAAAAATTTGGACGGGAAGCGAAGTCATGACAAGCCTCACGGGGTGAAATAAGCGGCGTTATCTTTGCCCCTCATGGTTGAGTGATTTGGACCGTCTGCCACCTCTAGTCTGTGTTGGCAAGAAGCCCGGCTGAGCGATCTCAGTTCCTCTCTGAGACATAGCGACTATTCAGGTTGATTATAATGGGCCTTTCCCGAAGGATCCCCCTCTTACGCCCAACCTGATTGGCAGAAGCCTCTTTATGACCTATCGTCATTCTACAGGCAAACAAAAAAATAGGGTCAGCTTGAGGCCCATTAAGCAGTGAAGGCAAAAAAACCCTCGAAAGATAAAAGAAATCCTCCTCTTAAGGTTTGACAACCCACTAGTGACAACCTAAGAACCCCGAACTAGAACCATGCTTAGCTAATGGGATGCCCCGAGGCATGGGAATGTCCCGAAATGGCCACCACAACATCATCCGCTAGAATTTAGCAGCGGAAGTAATTGTTCCATGCCATAAAAGAGCAAAAGCTTTCATACTCAAAGACACTCAACAGACATAGCCATAAAAAAAAAAAAAAAAAAGGCAATACAAACGAGATTTGAAAACACTCACCGGAAAATTGAAAGTTGTCAAGGGATCTCCAATGATTCCTTTGAAAGAAAAGTTTGCAGAAGCACAGGAGAAAGGTAATTGTAATAGGCAAAGAGCTTTGTGGGGGAAATCGTAAAGGCGGCCTTTCGAGCCTTACCCTATATATAGGGCAGAGCATGTAGGCGCATTAAATGTGCATCGGAATGACATGCAGAAGACATGTCCAGGAAGCGTGTGCTTCCCACGCGCTTTGTATCCAAACGCACTTCACCTTTTGGCACGTTCAATGTATGCATCAATTCTCCTAGTCCTTTCAACTTTTCGCACCCAAGGTTTAAAAGCACAGTATTTTCCCTCGACTGAAAAAGCATAAAATTCCAATCGGGGAAAAGGAGGCCATTGTGAGTACCATGATCTTTAGACCTACTACTCAATGGGCCCACTTGGCTCACATTGTGAAATGGCTTAAGCCCGCTTATCTTATTAAAACCAGGGGGATGTTATTCAAATAGGAAAGTCTCAAATACCAGTATGAGAAAACCAGGGTGTCTTCTCAAAGACTTGCTATAGGGCAGTCCGTATAGAATTTCAAGTCCCCCACCCGGCCATCCTACCGCATATGGGAAGTTCATTATGGATAAGCATATGAAAGCGGAAAATAAGCGAAAGAGATCGGATGACCCTGTATCCAAATCTCTTATTTCTCGAAAGGTTAATCCTTGATAAGGAAAAACAATAATCCATCCCTAAAATTAAGATATTTTATCCCTAAAATTAAGAGAAGATTTGTGAGCCATGCTTTATAAATCGAGAAGATCTCCTACGAAAAAGAACAATTCAAACTGTGTTAACTTTCTGCTTCTTCTTCTCCATCTTGTGCTGACTTAATCATCAGATAGCGTGGCCGGCGCACCACCACAGGATCACTGTTTTTGCAAGTTCACGTTGCGTTATTGATACTCAGAGGTTCCAATGATCAAGGTTCTTACACCAATGATACAATTCACTACATGACCGTATCCTATCCTTTCATTTTCCTACTAGAGAGCTTATAAGAGGAGGGTAATGGAGGATCAGAGGTAATCCAACATGGAAGGGGAGTAAAATATATATCATACAATAGCCAATCATCCATCCCTAACTTAGAGGCCCGATTCATACACTTTCCTTATTCAAAAAAAAAAAAAAAGAATGCAATGTTTTTGGGAGTGAGTCTTGGCTGGTTAAGGGTTGGACGGGGCATATGAGAACAAAATGCTATAAAATTGTAATGCCAGGTGAATAGATGTTAAAATTTTTAAAAAGAATGCAATGTTGCTATTATGGCATCTAGAGCTCTAAGATAGCAAACTTGATCCTCTTTATTACCAATCTTATCTCCCAAATACCAACTCTCACTGCTATCAATGCAGCCATGTAACTAACATACAATTTCTTAATTTTAGCAGATATACCTTGTTCCCGAATTTCATGTTCCTTCAGCTGTAAACCTAAATTTACCAGGTTGTGCTAAATTAATATGTCAACAACATCAAACATTCCAAGTAATTTGCTGACTTCAAAAACGAAATGAATCTTTCCATATATGATATTAGAGCATACCAAAAAACAACTATAATAATTGGGAAGACATAATACATACCTTGATCTTGTAGGGCCAACTTTGAAGCAATCCAAGTCTTGTAGCTTCAGGGATTTTACCAGAGTGATCAACAATGACCTCTTCCCCTTTCAATTGAGGCAAAGGCTCAAACAAGCCCTAGAAAATACTAATATAATATTCCTTCATATATATATATTCCAATTGGGGTAAGCCCATAAGCTTCAATATATATGGTCCAGCCCATTATGGACCATAAATAACATGATTATATGAAGTCTATAGATTAATGAAATTAATCCAATAGGTTGATCATGATGGAAAATCTTCCCTGATAACCTGATAACTTTCCCTATATATTGATGTTGCTCTCATCTTGCAAATCCAAAAATGCAATGGTCGGTAGTAACATTTCTTCTCCAAGGAAAGGAAAAGAAAAGGCAATGCCACCTTCTAGTTGTTGTCATCCAATGAAATTCCATAGTGCCAGGACCTAGTCTGTATACTGCTACAGAAGATGTATTTCAATCAATACTGTTGCTCTGTCCCTTCGGTTTCAAGCCCTCTATCTGTTCAATTGCTTATACTAGGGAAAAAAATTGAGCTTTTATGGTAAAATTTAGCTGTCATTTCCATTCAGGAAATTTTTGTCGTTGAGTAGGCGTATATGCAGGAACTGATGAGGAACATGAGAACCAAGATTGTTAAATGGGGGTTTTCAGAAAAAGGTTGTAGAACTATAGATAATTATTAGAGTACTCAGATCAAATTTAACAATGTGAAGTTTATATTCGCTGGCTGGCCTTCGCAAATTTTTTCAGAAAAATAGGCTTCATACAACAAAAAAGATACAGTGATTCTCAAAATTGATGCAAAAAAAATGACCAAAGGGAACTGTAGACAGAAACTGCTAAAAATACTTTGTGAGATATACAATGATGCTAAATGAAGACGTATATTTCATTACCGAGCTTCCATTACTGTAACAGTGACTTGGTTTACAGTGAATGTTTCGTCTTGCTTACTTGAAGACGAATCGGTTTCAACAAGGTTCCTTCCCAGGCAGAAGCCAGGGTGCTTTGGCAATGGCAATGTTGCAGTTTCGCTACTTAACATCAAGACCACAGATGACATCACTGGCCTATCTTCTGCATGCTCTTGGACACATAAGAGGCCAACCTGGATGCATCTCAACACTTCATATGGGGAGCATGATTTGCTCCCTGATGAATCCATTAGGTCCAACCCCTTCCCTTCTCTCCATAGTTTCCATGCCTACACACATTTTGATTTCATTTCTTGTGACAAAATGAATATGCAACTAAAGATATAAACAACCAATTTCTAAAATAGGAGGGAAAAGTGATTACTAATCCCCGTACTTACATGGCCAAGAAGGTTGTGTTCGTTATTCGAATGATAAAATCCCCTGTTCTTCTTACCACTGATTATCTCCAAAACAAGTACACCAAAACTAAAGACATCAGATTTCACTGAGAATAGCCCATCCATTGCGTATTCAGGGGACATATAACCACTGCAAATCATCATCAATAAAACGGTATAAGTAGGGTGATGAAACAAGTAATTTTCAGTGACAGAATGAATACAGAAGTTCTTTTAGGTACTCACTATGTCCCAACCACTCTCTTAGTGTTTGCTTCAGTCTGATCTCGCCCGAAAATTCTTGCCATCCCAAAGTCTGATATCTTTGGGTTCATTTCCCCATCAAGCAGAACATTGCTTGCTTTGAGATCCCTATGGATGATTCTAAATCTAGAATCTTGGTGTAGATAAAGCAGGCCTCGAGCAATTCCGCAAATGATATTGAAGCGCATACCCCAATCCAGCATTGAGCTTTTCTTCTCATCTGAAACAGATTAATTATTTTGAAACATATGAATTCAACCTACTACCTGTGGTTTTAGAAGGATTGACCATTGGAAAGGAAGAAAACAATTTCAAGCCAAGTATAGTAAGTACTGGTAGATACTAACTGAATAAAATTGAATCCAAGCTTCTGTTTTGCATGTACTCATATATCAACATCTTTTCTTCCATCTCAATACAACAACCAAGGAGTTGCACCAGATTTCTGTGTTGAAGCCTTGCAATTAACCTAACCTCGTTCTTGAATTCTTCTGTTCCTTGCCCAGAATTCTTTCCAAGCCTCTTAACTGCTATTTCCTGACCCTCTAACAACAGACCCTAGTATAATCATCCACAAGCCTGTCAGGGACATCTTTCTGAGTACATTTGGGGATTTCATATACTTAAACAGAGCATCATAACTGGTAATTTACCTTGTAAACGCAGCCAAAACCGCCTTGTCCCAGTTTATTAGCATCAGAGAAGTTGTTCGTCGCCATCACTATGGTTGCAAAATCAAACAGAGGCAGCTCTAGCTCATCTGTCTTAACCTCTTCTGAGAAGTCTCTTTTACTAAGAATAACCGCTTCATTTAACATAAAATCATGGCTTCTTTCACTTAGACCTGTATTGAAGACAATGTAAGAAAAATTAAACAAAATATGTAATATAAGTAGAAATTTTATGTTTGTTTTCATAGAGGATATAACTTTCTGGATACCTCTTTGCCTTGTCTTCCCATTCCACATAATCTTCACTTTCTTCCTCTTCCACAGATAACAGATACCCAGTCCAAGTATCAGAACACCACTACCAACTGCAATACCAGTGACCTTGATAATTTGTACTGTCTTGTTAGAACCATTTTCAGAACTTATGCTCCCACCTTCTGAAATGATCAACTGACAATTAGTAATGTTCAATGCTTTTTGGAAATAAATAATTAAAGATGTATTACATGTTTAAGGATTCTGTTTTCTGTTCATGGTGTCCACTATGAAATCTTCCATTTTACAACATAAGAATAGAAGCTGAATGGTTAGCTGTTTCTACTGTGTAAATTTTCATAAAATCAAGAATTAGATACGCTAATTTATATGTTCCAAATAAAGTAGATATGTTATGAGAATAAGCTCTTATGTGCCCTGCAATTGTTACACTTCATTAATGTTGAAACCACACATTGTAGCTCCTATAGGATCCTCCAGACAGTAGGGGTGGAGTTGGGATTTGGTTTCAGTGAGGGCATGTTTAAATTGTATAAGTCTGGCAAGGATTAATAAGTGAGAACAGTAGCACAATGGTAAAGAGCCGATAGATTTTCGGTGCCCTGGGCCTATACTAGATCCGCTCCTGTCAGACAAGGCCCACAGCACCATAGTTAGAGGATTTTTGTTTCCCTATATTAAATTGTCAAGATGTGCAGTATGGTCGGTCACCAAACAATGACACTGGATAAAGACGTGGAGGCATTCAATCCATAGTTCCAAAACTCGGCTGAGTCCGATACGACTCAACCGAGTTTTCTCCACCTCGAGCTTCATCGCGTCGAGTCAGATACCATCCTTGAGTCTCATCACGTCAAGTCATACCAAATACTATACCCTCTAATGAATTGGTAAAAATCGGATGAATCAACCGAGTTTTCGGCGGCCGAGTTTCCGAGTTGAATATGACGACTCGATCAAAAATTGCAAATCCTGTGTATCCAATCTTTCCCATCACATCCAAAATTCAAAAAAATTATCAAATAAAGCAAAAATTTCTCCCAAAAGCAAAAAAAAACTCTCTGAAATAGGGAATTCTACTAACCTTTTGAAGATTAAAAGAGGAGAAATTCTATTTACACCCCATTTATTTCTCTATACACCCCATTAAAAATACCCATAGAGGAAAATACAAATTTACTCCTTAAACATATTTTTTCTATTTCTTTCTTCTTTCTTCATCTTCTTCATGCACCCAACTCCCTTCTTCCTCCGGGCTGGCTGCTGAAAAATAGTTGGTATGTGAGAATGACGTTGAAAAAATAAAGCGAATGGCGCTAAATTAGCTTTAAAACGCGGAGTATGAAGACGGCGTTTCGATAAATATCTGCGCTCGCTGCTAGAATGACTTAATCCGACCAAAATCCGACATCATAACATTCTCCTGATATTGAACCGAATATACCCATAACCGGATGCAATAACCAATCACATACGTCCTCGATATCAATCCGGATTGGATTGTTATAACCGGATTGTTATTTTATTAATTATAAAATTTAAGTATATTATATAAATTATTTTATTAATTATAAAATTTAACTATATTATATAAATTATTTTAATACTTGAAAATTTAAATATATTTTATAAATTAATCTAACAACTAATATAATACAATAAAATTAATCACCTCTATTTTAAACATTAAAGTCTAACAACTAATCATGTAAAAGGAGGGTACGCTGTAAAAGCAAAGACGGAATTCAAAGAAAGAAAGATATTTTTGGAGGCTTATATAAGAATGTGTGATGGGGTTAGAGACATGTACAGATATAACCTCTCTTAAAAGAGAGCTTGCTCTGGAGTGGACTAAAAAATGGCCGATAAGACATTTGGTTCAGATTTGTCGTATGAGGTAGCTGCAGGAGGAAGGGAGATCGAGGTCAGCTATAGGATTTCCAGCTTCTTAAAAAACTAAAAATTATATTTATTTTAAAAATATATTTATTCTGATGAAAATAAATATAAAATATCTTTGATAAAAAATTACGTTTTTAACATGATTTTGGATTTTTAAAAATTTAAATTATTATATCTAAATAAATATAAATTCAACAGGGTTTTACTTGTCACATAGTTTTAATCTTTAACAAAAATAAATTTATTTACTTTTTTATTTAATCTTTTACATGAAATGATAAATAAAAAAATTTTAAATTTATCTCATTACACTTTTACAAATACATGAAAATATTATTATTATTATTATTTATATATATATTAATTTTTTTTAGATCGAAGACCATCTTAGCTACACATATTCAAATTATAAACAATTCTTTCATCAAAATTCTCATTATGTAAAATATTATTCTAATTTATATGTTCATTGCATAAATGATGATGCTTTTGAATTTTGTTGTAATTTAGCACATAATAGATTATTGTATTATATCTTCTTCAATAAATGTTTTTTTTAATCCCCTTAATAAAAATCTTTTATATTTCAGATAAATAATTTCTATTTTTGTCCAATCATAATTATTATGAAAATTCCTCCAAAAAATTAAACTATTAGGATAATAGATAATATTAAATATAAGATATTTTTATTTTATTAAATTTTGAAATTTAAACTCATATAATGATACTTATTTTTTTAATAATTTATATAATATTTTTATTTTTGATACCAAACTTATTCATCGAAAACGATACGATTCTAGACCCTTCAAATCAATGAAGGATACCGCCATTTTGAACTATGATTCAATCAGCCACAGCAAAACATAAGCTGAAAGCAGCATAATCTGACGGTTCAGAAGGAGCATTCAATGAAGCATGAATCACACAGTATGAAACCTCAAAGAAAGACAATGTGAACGGGAACAGGCTTCAAACCTTGAGAATGATGTGAATATGAATTATAATCATTCCCCACTTTATTGTTATGATACCATTAACACCCTGAGAGAATCCAAGGGACCCGCAGACCGACTGGGCCCAGATGATGAACAGGAGGACTAAGCAGAAAAAGGTAGCTGAGCTATATCTATATGTCACCTTCCAAAAACGATCAGACTTGACTTTTGAGGTTGTAATAATTGGATCTAGCAAAACCCCAAGAATGATTATCCCGCCTAAACAAATACAAGAGTGAAAAGACCCGTAGAAAACCTACCAGTCAGATTTGTCGGCCTGTTTCTCATTTATGGGGCGGCTCTAGGTTGAGGGTCCTAGAAATTCATCTCTATGGACCCCAAGAAAAAGACGCTTAAGTACGAATTAGGCCACATGTTGCGTAACCATTCAGGATAGGCCTTCACCCCCATGGATTTCCCTACCTAGAAATGGAAGAGATTCTATAACTGATCTGATTTAAATCGGTTTCGTATGAAATTATGAAATGGTATATAAATTTGAGAGATTCTCTTATCCATTAGGCGGATTGTTTTTATTGAACCTCTTATTAGATTTAAGTATCTATTCAGTAATGATTCATCCAATCATATAAATATTATTTATTTTAGGTTTATAGGGTTCTCACTATTTTAAAACATATCAACTAAATTGAAAAGAGAGGGAGGTTGAGAGGAACTTATATATTTATATAGTGTGATCAACTTTATCCCCTATTATGACTGACCCCTTAATCACCGCATGATTTGCATAAAGCCAAGAGGTCAACCGTGTTCTGGTGTGAATGCTTAGACCATACATGTATGTATCCAAGAACGGAGCACGTGGGGAAGAGCCATGATGCTTTTTCCTTCATACGCACGTTCGACGTCCCTTTTGGCGCTTTCACCACCCCTTCCCCCAGTCATCCAACTACTCAAGTGGACTCGAGTCATATAGCACCTATCTGACCCCACATACCTTTACATTCAAATCTGTTTGCTTCCTAAAATTTCTCTATATAGCTTAATTTCTACCCCACCTTACTGACCCATCTGTGCAAACCCCTTGCATGATTGTATCATGTTCTTTGATATTTTTTAAATTAATTTAAAAATAAATATTTATGCTTGAAACTCTGGACTCAAATTGTTCATTATTATGTTGTCATACCCCCCAAATGGGTATTGATTTTGTCAGAATGAAGCAGTTCTAACCAAGAACAAATATTCTAAATTTGGTAGACGTAACTTTGTGTTTATGAAAGAAATCATTCAAGATAAGGATGTTTTTTTTTTCAGTTGAAGAAATGGAAATTGATTAAGATTTTTAAACTAAAACTAGAAAGTAATGAGAAATGAAGGTACCTAATGCAGAAGCTGCAACTCTGATATAGAGGTCTTGACCACCTTCTCCTTCGGCGTACTGTCTCATGTCTATGAGATCGGTGGTCCAAAAGATGCAACCTTTGTCGGAGGTAATATTGGGATTGGCGTAACCGGTGCAAGAGCAGTTTTTCCGGCAAGCTTTCTCACAGTCCTTGAGATTCATGCTCCGGTCTACAAACGAATTCCCAGTTTCCGGCAGCTTCATTCTCTTCAATGGCAAGAACCCATCTCCGTCATTGCTACAATCGAACTCTGTTTTTCTAGAACAACCTTCGGAACCGTCTCTTAGGCTCCACGCCAGTGGATTCTTGGGCTCGAACCCTTGTGGGCACTTACAAACCGGGGAAGAATTGGTGTCGCAGATACCGTACGGGCCGCATTCTCTGTAATTGTCGCACTGATCTTTCGGAGCGTACCAGTATGGGTTCCATAACTGGCTGGTTTCGATCCAAGTATAGCGTCGGAGATAGCCGTTAGGGGTGACCAACAACCGGGAGGTAACGGATTTGTTTATGAGCTCAAACGAGTAGTATACCTCCTCCTGATTCCACTCGAAATCGAAGTAGAAGACGGGGGAGGATTTCATCTCCGGGACGCCGCTAAATCTAATCCCGTTCCATGGCCCACTTCGGTATGTCTTCCCCTGTTTGTTCGACATGAAAATCTCAGGGAAACCTCGAGGATCTAGCTTGAAAGAGTAATCTCCAGAGGACGGATCTTCCTTGCTTTTCCACGACGTCAAGTACCGGCTCGAACCCGTTTTCCGGTCCCATCCTAGCTTCATTCCGGGCAGCAAAGTATCAGTAATATAATCAAAGCTCTGCCAAAGATAATTTCCAGGATCTGCATCGTTTTCTTCCCGTACCACCAAATTCCCTGTATCCAACAGCTGCACAACTGGTTTAACTGCCGTGGTTTCATTCGAAGACCAAACAACACTCAAAGCTTCGCCCATAATCACAATATTTCCATGGGCTCCTACCTTCACAACTCCAGAGGAGTTTGTCGTAATTGGGTTGTCTCTGTTTGCGACCCAGACAATATTTTCTTTAGGAATTTTCTTGTACCGTATTCCCACGTACCATTTGTTTGAATCTCCCGGAGAGAAGAACCCCAGCTCGAATATCCCGCTGGCAGACACCAGAGTCAGGCCATTTGTGATTGATTGAGTTGCAGTTAAGGTATCTCCAGAGATTACAACGACAGGGAAGAGAGTGAGGAAAGAGAAGCACAAGAAATTGTAACAGAGGAAGCCATTAATGCTTCCCATTCTTCACTCAGAGGATTGACAGGGTCTTGAAAGGTTTATGATGTTTTATTCATATTTCTCACACCCAGAATTGTTTGGTAGATAGTATCGTAGAAAGAGGGAAGAGACCCGCTTGTTGACCCTGTTGCTTTCTTTTCTTTCTTCCGTCTTTTACAGTTTTACTTATTTCCCTTCCTGGTTCTCTCCTTGAATCATCAGTTCAAATTCAAAGATCAAAACTTTATAATACTTAAAACTTGGGCTTTGGGGTTGCTCTTGGGTCTAAACATGGCTTCAAATGAGGTCATAGTCCATCTTCAACTACATGAGGTCACATAGGTAATCACTTACTATTAAAGAAATAGGTTTGATGGGAACAGGGCTGTAATAAAAACCCAAGTTGAATAAATATTTTTCATGAGCTCAACTGACCCCTACAAAATCAACATTTTCTTCATGTTTACTAGCAAAAGTTCATTACTTCAGGAGCCAAATTTGACTCTTTATTTGTTAATGATCATACATGCTGACTTCTTAAAAAATTTATTTTGTTTTGATACGGTTGAGTGCATATAGAATTTGATTTGTGAGGTTGAATCTCTGGAAGGGAAGGTAATTCTTAAAATCGATTTTACTTTTTTGTAGTCTTGTTTTCTCTAGGTGATCCCTTTCTTTAGTGTTGTGGGTTAATCATCTAGACTCAATCTAATTAAGACCAAGTATGAGCTAGGTATAATCAAATGCATATGAACTAAATTCTAGTACATATGGAGTTGGTAAAATTCCAGCCACATATTATTATATAAGGGGGTTCATATGAAGTATAATATAGGATGGTTGATGATACACATTGGAGTTTGTATATCACATTGAGGAAAATTTATTTTACAGAAAAAAAAAAAAAAACATTTACTGAGGTAAAAATCAAGTTAATCCAAAGATACTCATTTCTTGGCTTTCCAAAAAGATTAATCCAACCTTTCAAAAAAAAAAAGATTAATCCAAAGATACTGCAAGGAAGGAGCTAGGCAATATCCTCACATCTGCAGCATGTTGTTTTGTCCCCCTAACATGGCTCTGAACAGGTCACCACATCTCTGGCAGGCCATTCATGGAAGTTACACAATAATAAAAGGTTTTGCTTTGCCACTAAAAAAAGAAAAAAAAAAGATGGATTCTATCATGCTCTGTATTAAATTTTTCTGTTTCTTTATTCAACCATCCTTAATCCTTGCATTGTTCTCTTAACTACCATGTCGATTTTTTTTAATTTATTTTCTAATCTACCATTCAATTTCAAAGATATGTCGAATCTAGTGGAGGATGAATTTTTTAAGAACACTTAAAAAGATTAAAGTAGGCAATGGATTTCTCTTCCTTTTTTTTCTTTTTTTTTTTTCTTTCTATCTGTGAAATCTTCTTGGTGATGGGAAGACGGTGTGAAAGGGATGGGAAGAAGTGGCGGAAACCAGTGTGGAAGGAATGGCAGTGTCTTTAACTTTACTGAACACCTTGAGATCATAGAAAAAGAAAATTGAATCCGATTTGCTTGTCTGCCATTGTTCAGTTCCAAACCAAACTTCAAAGTGAATTGGCCTTTTGAATCAGAAATGTCAATGTGTGGGAAAAGAACAACGGGGAAGAAAAATCATACAACCCTCAAAATGTTTTTGTTTGACTTCAGAACAACTAAAGGAACCAACAAACAGTTTCAGATAGAAAAGGAGAAAAGTGAAAAAAATTGAAATAGTTAAAACCAATAACATCCACCTCCAAACTCTTGATAGTGAGTTGGATGAAGGGATTTTTTGAGATTTAAATATTAGTTGACTGCAATGAATCGAAGCCTATCTGTGATATGTTAATAGCAAAGGAATATTGTTTGTCATCAAATCTTTCCTACTCTGGCAACAGTTGTTTCTATCATTTATTCCAGGGGGCTTAACCTCAAAAGTTGGTTGTTCATAAGCCATCCAGAGGCCTGTAAGTCAGCATCCAAAATTTTGATGATTGGTTTTCCAAAATATTAAACGGTGAGTTTCCAACTTGCCTAGACCTAGAAAAAATTATTGTAAAACTTAATCAGTCAAAATATTATGTAAAAGATTTAGTGTTGTGTATACACATTTGGCCTCTACAATTCATTCTGATATGAAATTAGTTTTCTTCTCATATTAGTATAATCTTTGGCAGGATAAGCTATGTCTTGAAACTATGATAAGCATTAAGCACATTCAACAGAGACTTAGTTGAGTAATTCAAGAATTTCTGTTATTCCAGAGCTTGATCCATAACACCCTACTTAAGACAAATCATAATTTGGTAATCCTTTACCTCCCTACAGTTGTTGATATAGTGACCTGGTTTATTGAACAGCGTTGCAGCATTCGGATTCAGGATCATTGTACGTTGAGCTTTGGAAAGAGAATACCGGTTGTTTGGGTTGCGGATGATCTGTTTCACTGCTTAGCATGAGAACTACATCAGACATGGTAGGCCTGTCTACAGCAAGGTCTTGAACACACAGCAGACCGACATGAATGCATCTCATTACTTCCAATGGGGAAAATGAATTGGCCAAGACTTGATGAATTAAGTCTAATCCCCTGCCTTCATTCCACAATTGCCATGCCTGATATTGTGTTTCATTATTGTGAGGACAAAGTTTCAAAGAGTAGGAGTTTGGAATGAAGATCAAGTGTGAGAGTGTGCCCTTACATAACCAAGAAGGCTTAGGTGTTGATCATCATAATGGAAGCTGGTGTTCTTCTTGCTGCTTACAATCTCTAATAGCAAAACACCAAAGCTGTAGACATCGGATTTCTCAGAAAATATCCCTCGCATGGCATACTCAAGAGACATGTAACCACTGCATTTGATAGGAATATGATTATGATTAGCGCTTGACTACTATAGTGATTGAGCACTTTGAACTACAGTTGATTGAAACAAGCTCCTTAAAACTATATTTCAAAATTATGGCTGAATCTACATATAAAAAGAATTATGCCCTGTTTTTTTTATTTTCATCTTTAATTCAGGAGACTAATAGGACTACCAATAAATAGAATATATTTGTTTAGATGTAGCAGTTGAATGTATTGAAGGAAAGAGAGGATGCTTACAATGTCCCCACAACCCTGTGAGTATTTGCTAGATCTTGTGTCCTCTTGAAAGTTCGTGCCAGCCCAAAGTCAGAAATTTTTGGGTTCATGTCTTCATCCAACAGAATGTTGCTGCCTTTCAAATCTCGATGAATAATTCTTAAACAAGAATCACGATGGAGATAAAGAAGTCCTCTAGCAATGCCTTGAATAATGTTGAACCTTTTAGCCCAGTCAAGCTGCAGTCCTTTCGTTGGATCTGGACACTGCAACCAAAGGCAAAAAAGAAATGCTAATTCTGGTTCTGATAGTTTCTTTTCAAAATATGACTTCCAATTAGTTTTAAATCTAGGAAGAGCATTACATATTCAGAATTTCCTTAATTCCCTTCTCCATTCAAGTTAAAATATGGATAGATAGTTAAATTGCTGTAATATTGTTAGAACATACAGTAGTAAGTACACTCCCCATAGCAGAGAACATACAGCTTCCAGTTATATTGTTAGACCCTCAGAAAATTAGCATAGGTATTAGTCACAGCACTTGGATAACTGGATTGGTTCTCAGGGAGAGTGAAAGGGGGTACCAATCAAGACAAGTCAAGCTACAAAATATAAATTAAATACAAGATAGTAAGTGTGAGGCAAACCAACCAAACAGAACTGTGTCCAAGCTCTTATTTGGCATGTATTCATAAATCAACAGCCTCTCTCCTCCATCAATACAGCAACCCAAGAGCCTAACAAGATTCCTATGTTGGAGCTTGGAAATCAATACGATTTCATTCTTGAACTCTTCTATTCCTTGCCCCGAGCTACTTGAAAGTCCTTTCACTGCTATTTCCTGTCCATCTTGTAGTTTTCCCTGTGCATGATCCATGAATTTAGTAATAGATACATGCATGCTCAGTAATCTGGACAAATACATGTACATGCAATGTTTTTAGAATAATATATTCACCTTAAAAACAGAACCAAATCCTCCTTTTCCAAGTTTGTTTGTTAGGCTGAAGTTGTTGGTTGCAGCTACTATTTCATTAAAGTTGAACATTGATAGCTCAGATGGTTCTTGTTGTTTTGCATGGTTTCTCCACATAGTTCCTTGTGGTGTATCTCTTGAACCGTCTGCAGTGACAACCAAATCTTCCAGAGTTCCTTTTCTTCTTTTTCCTGGTATTTGAGATCAAACCATTCAATCAGGCCACTCTCTACTTTTCCAATATAGAGTTAGGCATGTGGTAAAATGCAGAGAAGTATAGAACCAAACCATCCCCACCAACCTGTATCACATGTACACAAACGGGAAGAAGAAGAAGAAGAAGAAGAGAAAGGGACATGGTATAATATTTCTCATCAGTAACTATAATCTAAAAGCCTGGCCAATTCTGGCTGGGTTTTCTCTCCTACCCCATAAAAGCTGCTGATCCCACTGAGGTTCAATTGATTTACTGATTTTCCAGTGCTTCATTTGAGGAACTATGATGCAGGATTAGGTAGAGAAGAGAAGGCAATGATCATCTTCAAGCCACCCTACAGGTCAATAAGTTTTTTACATAATCACATGGTATGGAGGCTTTCTTGCCTTCTAAAATGGCTTAATTGCTGAAATTATCAAAGAAAGTAGTTGTTTGGAACATTTTCTTTAGTTTTGTCATTGGTCAGCTGCTAAAACATCTGAAATTTATACCCTATGTCTTTAAACAATCTTATCACATTCACAAAATATCTCTAAACAACATCATCTCATCAACTGAATGAACTTAACAATAGCAAAGTGCAGCCAGGTTCTTGCCTTTTTTGCGAGCATTCCACTTGTGTAAACTATACACTAAGGTAGCCAAGAAGATTATGCTAAAAACAGTTGTGAGGCTGAAAATGAGCTTTACCCCGTGCTTATTTTTACCTGGAACAGGAAAATTAAATGATGACAAGGAAAATAAAAAGAGGGAAAAAAACAATACTCATCCATAAAAGTGTCAATATTGAATTGTTGTGACCTAGTTCTGAAGCTGCAAGGCGGAAGTAAAGGTCCTCCCCTGCAAAGGAAAACTCCTGGATATCCATGAGAGAATCAGCCCAAACCATACACCCAACTCCAGTCACATATGCATATTCTATACAAGAACAGTTATTCAAGCACCAAGTTTCACATTCCTTAGCCTTCTGATGGCGCAGGTATTCGTTAAGGTCTGGCAGTTTCGTCCTACCCAGCTTCCAAAATCCACTATTTTACCTTCTATCACTTGTGTTCTTGTCACAAAGTAACTCAATTCTCCTGACACACCCACCTGTCCAGTTTCCTTTCCTACCATTCATCACTTGACTTTGGAACAAACCCTTTCAGACACCTACAAATTGGTGACTTATTCCTGTTACAAAACCATAAGGTCCACAAGCTCCATAAAGATCGCAAGGACTACTTGGTGCCTCCCAAGGAGTACTCCATTTCTTCTTCTCTTCATCCCAATCCCTAATCATGAGAGACCCAACTGATGAAATGATCAGATTTCTAATATAAGAATTGTTGAACATACTGAAAGAGAAATATGCTGTCCCCTGCTGAGAATCCTGTAATAGGTTCCATACACTTGAATACAAAGCATCCATCTCTGGTACCCCTGTAAACTTTAATCTATTCCATTGCCCACTTCTCCAGTATGGAATTGTTTCATTCCAAATAAAAAATTGTAGTGGCATCTGAGCAGCAACTCCCACAGAAAATTTTCCAGGCGACGGGTCATCTTCTGTTTGCCAGGAAGCCAAGGAGCGCCTCTCTCCAGTTTTGATGTTCATACCTATCTTCATGTTGGGTAGGAAGGTATCACAAGGATAATCAAAGCTCTGCCATAGGAACTCCCCTGAGATACTGTCTTTAAGAACAAAGTTCCCATCATCTAAAAGCACCGCCATGGAATTATTTGACAGGGCAGAGAGATTGGTTGACCAGACACTGTTTTGCTTGCCATCCACAAGCATCATATTTCCATCACTGCCAATTGTTAGCACTACAAAGGAGTCCAAAGCTGAAAGGGGCGTCTCCTTGTTTGCTACCCATACAATCGTAGGCACAGAAATATCCTTATACCATACCCCAACATAGTTTTTACCAGAATTACCAAGACTGAAGAAGCCTAACTCAAAGGTTTGACCCGAGGAGGTGAGAGTTTGTTCCTGCTTGAGCACTTGAGTTGGAGTTATTGCATCAATGGCAGAACAATATTCTGATGGCATCAAGTTGTAAAGAGGAAGAAGGATGAAAGAATAGCACTGGAAATATGTAAATTCATATCTCAAATTTTCTTTACCAAACCCTTTATCATCAAGATAAGATCATCATCACACTGAATTATATGCTTGGAAGATCATCACCACTCTGAGTGATGATAGTAATTATTTATCATTCCCATTATTTTCTATCTAATTGACTATCAAGTCAAGTAATTAGGGTTGGTATTCATATTTTTCATTATTATTGTTGGACGAGAATCCTAGGCTTCGTCATCATGCTAATAATATTCTTAACCAAGACTCCTTCCTCGGGGTTAATGACTTACCTAATCCTTAACCAAGAGCTATGACCACATATTTTTATGATGTGTAGAAACATATTATGGGATCAAAAAATAAATTTCTATTCTGAGGGTTTCAGGTCAAAATCATCCTGATGAACAAATGAGAAAATTTTCTTTGATTTGAAGGGGAAAAAAGAAAGAAAGAAAGGGAGAACAGCAAAAAAGGGCATAGTTTTGCAACCTGGCTATAAGCCTGCAATCCAAATAATCGTTCTTTATATGAAAAAGAAGATTAAAAAGAAAATCTCAACAAGATCCACTTAGAAACAATACTAGAGCATCGTTTAAGGATATAATTTCTTCTCTTTTCCTAGGGTAGTTACAACACAGAGTAAATAGTATAGGGCGAATGTACATACTTGAATCGAAAACAAAACTGAAAAAACCTCCAGTCCAATCCAAAGAATCCCCTTCTATATGATGGGAGTAGCAAGAAAAGAAAAAAGCAAAAAGCTATCTTCCAACCACGGCACTTAATGTAACATTGTTTGAGGATACAATTTCAAGACCTTCTGAAAATAATTCCAAATCTACAGAGCTCCTGGATGAAGTAAAAGTTGGTTGTCTGGGCATTGGAAGAGTAGCATTTTCACTTTCCAACATTAACACCACTGTTGACATGGTAGGCCTGTAAATTGTAGAATCTTGGACACACAACATTCCGACCTTTATGCATCTCAATACTTCATCCTGTGAACATGAATCCCGAATTGAAGGATCTACAAGCCCCATTGCTCTTCCTTCATTCCAAAGTTGCCATGCCTGAAGTCATTTCAAAAAGTCAATTTTGAAATTACATTGCCAAGTAGCTGAGTTATCTCACAAAAAGTATAAGAAGAGTTGTACTCACAAATGAAAGAAGGTTGGAGTGCTCAGTCAATCGAAAGCTGGTGTTTCTTCGCCCGCTTACAATTTCTAACAGTAGAACTCCAAAGCTATAGACATCAGATTTTACAGAAAATAGGCCTTCCATTGCATATTCAGGAGACATATAGCCACTGAAAATTAACAAGACATCATGAAAGTTAGGGAGCTTGTCACTTTTCGTTGGGAAAATAGACTATATTATATAGACAGAAAAGTATAATACTTACTATGTGCCAACAACTCGGTTAGTATTTGCTTCATTTTGGTCCCCTCCAAAAATCCGGGCCATACCAAAGTCTGAGATTTTTGGGTTCATTTCTTCATCCAACAAAATGTTGCTAGCCTTCATGTCTCTGTGAATGATTCTCAGTCTTGAATCACGATGAAGATACAGGAGTCCTCGTGCTATCCCTTCGATGATTGTGAAGCGTTTCCTCCAGTCTAGTTCTGCTTGCTTGGCTGGGTCTGCAATTTTCACCAAAAGAAAAAAGAAAAAAGAAACATCAATTCAAAGTCCTTGCAATGAATAGCTGCAGAGATTCATCTCCTCGTGTTTGATCAGAGTCATCAAACTAGATGCTCACAAGAAAAGGACCGTAACCAAGGGAACAAAGAAGTATAATATACCAAAAATAAAGAAATCCAAGCTTTTGTTTGGCATGTACTCGTACAGCAGCATCTTTTCTTCACCTTCAATGCAACATCCCAAAAGTCTAACGAGGTTTCTGTGTTGTAACTTGGCAATTAGTGTCATTTCATTCATAAACTCCTCTAGGCCTTGTCCGGACCTTCTTGAAAGCCTCTTCACAGCTATTTCTTCTCCCCCTGGTAGCACTCCCTGGAAAATAAGACAAAAAGTTATTCTAATACATTTTGATTGTCCATTCTTTAATAAAACTAATTGTTTAGCATAGAAATTCACCTTGTAGACAGGGCCAAATCCCCCCTGTCCAAGCTTGTTTTCATCAGAAAAGTTGCCTGTAGCAGTTGCAACAGTCTGGAAAGTGAACAATGGTAGTTCTGATACACTTCCTTTCTTCCCTTCAACAAGATCAGCTGATACTGAAAAATCTTTTGAAAATTCTCTTCCACAGCTCACATCTAGTATTGGCAATTCATTTTTCCTCTGCCCCGGATTGAAGAATCCTAGAATTGAGAATAACAAAATAAAATACTTAATTTGCAAATTTAATATTAAGAAAGGATGGCAGTTTCATAAACTGAACCATAATAAATTTTACCTCTCAGTTTTGCTCTGAACCTCCATAGCAACCAAATGGATAGGGTTATGAAGGCTGCTCCCACTACCACAATTATTACTATTACAAGTTTAGATATGCTCCTGCCACCTACATTTGAAAGGAAATAAAAGAATTCATATTAGATTTCCAGAAGTTAGAAAAAAAAACAAGAGCTACTTAATCATATATCTTATGGAGTTTCCAGTTCTCATTCATTTTCCTTAATTTATCAACAATCAATAAGACGAAAGATAGACATTTCTCAAGTAAAATTCATCTCTTATAAGAGTTCCATTATTGATAGGCTCTACAACACACCTAACTAGTATCCTGGTTCTCCCTGCAGATCTTTGGACAAAACTCAATTATCCATGATGTGAATGGCCAGCAAAGAAAATGCTAAGTACCCATCTGGCCCTTGTCTGTCCTTCATAATAAGGCCCTATGAATAGAAGAGGGGAAAGGCAGTCGACAATGGGATTAACTCCATTTTTGGGAGAAGGTCATTGCAATCAGATTCTAAAAATAACTAAGATTCTTTTTCTTACTGTTTGGAACAATCAATAGACCAGAACTGAGTGCATATTATCCACCATTGAATTTGAGTCCCACGCCCTAAGGGCACAGAATGGCTAAATCAAAAGCATACTGGGTCAGAGCATACTGCAATAAGATGGGCCATGTACAAATCTAAATCAACAGAATATTGGGTTGGCTGAATTGCAACAACCGCCAGCAAGTTCTGTTGTCACACCAGTAGCACTTAGAAGTCATTTGCGGAACACATATTTGGAATTTCAAGCTGATTAAGGGTTGGGATCCAGCATATTCCATCAAGAGAATGAATACAAAGCAATATTGCCGACTCCAAAGACCAAACAGAGGACAAACTGGATGGCCACTGCTTGACAGCTCAATGAATTCACCATCCAACCTAACTTGGACAGCATATTCCAAACAAAGAAACAATAAAAAATGGAAAAGCAGAACAGAAATGCACAACTTGTGGGCTAGAAAAGAATACTCAGAAATAATGTCATGCAACTTGATGATATGGATGGACCACAATAATTATATTCAAATTACGAGAATTGTCTTTTGATATTTTGTAGACACTAGGTTATTCTGGAATTGAAGTCTGAAGCCAGCAAAGAGGACTGCTTAGCAATTCCAACAATTAGACTAGTTCATCTAATTAAATTTTGAAAAGGTTGCTAAAAGGATGGCGGCTTGTAGAAAAGTACTTAGTATTATCTCAGGGCTGATGTAATTAAGAATGAATATGAAATGCGCAAATTCAACAAGAAAATTCATGGATGTTATCATAATGCTGTCAACCCGTGGTTTTCTCTTTTTTCAAAACATCAACTTATCTGAATTCAGGTGCTGGGATATTTCTATATGTGGGAATTTCTAAAAATAATCAAAACCCTAAAACGATTTAACAAAAAATAACAAACTTCTAATACTCAGTTTCAAAAACAACTTACCTAGTTCAGAATCTGCTAGACGAAGGTGAAGATTTGTTTTACCGCCTGAAAAATGTCTGATATCAACCAAGTCACCGCCCCACATCATGCAGCCAATTCCAGTCACATAAGCATATGACATACATGAACAATTCTGTAAACACTGCTTCTCACACTCCTCATCGCTTTCCACGTCTACCCGATCTGCAAAATCTGGCAACTTCACCCCTTCCACTTTCAGAAACCCATCTCCTTCCCCAGTCCCATTTGCACTGGTATTCCTCTCACACATTAACGGTGTCCTCCGCTCACACCCACCGGACCAATTTCCCCTATTCCATTCACCAACATTCCTGGGCTGAAACCCTTCCAAACAACTGCAACTGGCAGAATCTGTAAAACTGCAAATTCCAAAATCCCCACACCTATTGTACTCATCGCATTCGTTCTGAGGCTGCAATTGCATCACACTCCATTCTTTATTGTCACTATCCCATATTAGCTGCTCTTCGTTGCCATCCCACCTTATCTGAAATCTCAATATATCAGAACTGTTGGACGGTGTATAAGTGAAATAAGATAGCCCATCCCTCTCACCAGTGGTAAGCTTGAACCCATATAAATAAACAGCCATCATGTCCGGAACACCAGTAAATATCAGTCCATTCCAGTGGCCGCTTCTCCAATACCTCTCTGATCCATCCCATATGACTATCTGTGGTGCTGCCCGGGGATCAACCCCCATGCTGTAATTTCCGGTTGAAGGATCAGTCTCTGTTTTCCAAGATGTGACAAGACGGGTCTCTCCCACAGTCTCATCCGCAAGTGCTTTCATGCCAGGCAAGAAAGTATCCGTGGAGCTGTTAAAGCTCTGCCATAAGGCCGTTTCAGTGTCACCAACATTACCACTGCTTGAAAGAACAAGATTTCCAGTGTCCAAGAGAATTGCAGTTAAGTTGCTTGATGAAGCTGAAGCATTACTAGACCAGATTGAAATATTCCCGTCAAGAACCAGCAAATTCCCAGTCTCGTCTAATCTGAAAACACCATCTGTACTACCGATTGGAGAGTCCCTATTAGCCACCCACACCACAGTCTGTTCTTCAATCTTGTTGTACCATATCCCAACATACCGTGAAGTAGAATTCTCAGGGCTGAAGAATCCCAGAGCAAAGTGCAGGCCGCTGGAGTTCAAAGTCTCTCCATCTCTGATAGACTGGCCTTGTGTGAGGATGTCGGAGGCATAACAAAACGATGGCAGAGAACAGAAAATGCAGAGCAAGAAAAGAAGAACAACCGCCGTCAAGTATCTGCAGCAGGTGTCCATCCCACAACCCCAAGAGATGCAATGACTCATCTGAAGACAGAAAAATCAATTTGTAGAAGGAAGATTAGTTAATTTAACGGAGAAGCTTCTTTTAGCCGTCCTAATCATCACTGCATTTTTTACTATTCAATGTAAATTAAGATGGCAAATTTGACTAATCAAAATTGTCCTACTTGACCAAGCCTAGTTGAGTGGTTATGATAGTAACTTAGAACCTAGTGCTCTCTTATGGCTGATTTTATGTTAAATGGTTGACAATCGAAACCCATAACCCATTCACACGCTCAGATGAAGGTCAGAGTGAAAACTGAAAGGAATAGCAAGCCAATAAAAAAGGGAAAAAGAAAACAAAAAAAAAGGAGAAATAATTTCATTATTCCTCTGTGCCATCAAAACACCTTTTGTTTGCATTCAGTGGACCTCATGTGACTTTCCTAATCAAGTCTAATTTTCTTCTCTACCGACCGATCAATGGCTCCTCTTTGCGGCATTTCATCAAACAAAAATCCAACTTTTTCCACAAATCAAACATTATTTTTCTCCTTCACCATCATTGGTATGGTATGAACGAAAATTTCTTGTAGCCATCAACGCAAACCCATTTATTAGTTATATCAACATCCACGAGAAAACTCCCAAACATGAAAATCAAGTTCTCAAATGGAAACCCAGATGCTTGTGCTCAAAAATTTCCACGCGCTATAAAAAATTCGAATCGGTACAGGTAGAAGAAACATATCAGTGAAGATAGATCATCAAGGGCAAACAAACAAAAAAAGTTCTGAGGCAAGAATAATCTCATACCATCAAAGCTCATGACTTTCAGCCAAGGCTTTCCAGAAAAGCCTGCAGAAGATTTTCTTCATTCTGAACGGAAAAGAACTTTTTCTAGTTACTAATATAACTACCAGATTTTTTAATTTTTAGTATTTTTACTTATTATTATGAACTGAAATTATAACATTAATTATAATTAATTACATTAAAAGTGAGTCACAGCCTCTTTCCACCTTGTTTCTTCCTATCTTCCACGTCATTTACCTCTTTTAGATATGGAATCATCCAATTCACTGTGGGTCTTATCTGTAATTTCAGATAGAGAAGGAACAATTGTCATGCCTAATATGATTTAATTTACATTTTTGGTCATGTCGTGAAAACACAAAGTCAATAACAATAACAAACAGAAAAAATTAGGTAAATAATGGCCGGAGCCAATTTATGGCTGCCACCTGAGGGGCAGTGCCAACCGAGTCCTTTTCGAACTTCGAACTTAGAACTTCCACCTTCCAACTTTGCCTGACTTTTTACGTCAAAAAACAAAAAACTAACGAACAAACAAAGAAAATAATCCATTTCGTATATATTAACATGAAATTTAAATAATAAATGGAAAAATAATAAAACACGATATGACTTGTCACTTAATGTGGGTTTAGTCGCAGCCTCGTGTCACGTGGATTTGAACTTTCACAAGTGGAGGGGAATGTGGGGCCCTGTTCAGCCACTCCAATCCAAATACCTATCGTGCACAATTTTTTTTTTTTGATAAAAGGAGAGATAAGGATAATACTAGGGTTTATCGACTATATTTTGGAAATTTCAGGATATAATCGGGATGAAATATCATTTTTATTGAATATATTTTGAAAATTTCTGCTATTTTTACTGAAATTTCCGATTTTTTAACTTTAAAAAAATATTGTTAGCGATTTCCAACCCCGGTCCAAAAGGATGGAATAGCAAACTGCTACTCAAACTCTTAATAATTTTGAGTAATAATATAATAGTAAAACACATTTCACTTTATAATTTTTTCATATCACCTTTTAAAATTTTCAAAAAAACAATATATACTAAAAAATATATAATTAATAAAATTATAATATTTTATAAATTACTATTATTGATAAGATAAAGTATTAATATATTTTTTTAATTACAAATTAATAAAAAATAAAATAATAATACTTTATTTATGATAAATCTTATTAATAGACATTTAAAATTTTAATATTATAATTATTTCTATGATAAATTTTAAAAGATAATATCTGAATTTTTTTTTAAATAAAACATAACTTTAATATTAATTTATTTTTAATGAATAAATAAAAGAAAAATATTTTAAACTTTTTAAAGTATTTTCATGAATTTATATAATTTTATTTTATCCATATGTAAACATATTCATGGATATATCTTCGATAAAATCCAAATATCGATATATGCGTATATTTTTATCCTTGGACAATACTAGTCTTATATTATTTGATTTAAAAAAATTTTTTAACCAAGTAAACATTTTAAATAGATAAATTAATTTTATGTATTATTTAAGTTATTTTAATAATATTTTCTCTTTCATAAAAATAATAAAATTAAATATAAAAAATCATCTTTATTGTTTACCCACCAAAATGAACGAAATACTCATTCTCAATATTTCAATATCGTTAGAAAATATGGATTACAAAATGATGATATGAAAAAAAAAATTATATGGGTATAAGAAGATAAATAAATTAGAGTTAAAGTACAAAGTCAAGATAAATATCTTTTTAATATCCATTAAAAAAGTATATTTTAATATTATAGTAACGAACTACATTCTATCAAATATGTTTAAGATGGTATTAAAAAGAATATTACACCAAGCATGTTTAAACCCTTTACACGTTCGTGGTTCATGCTCTCAATGTTAGTGTAACAAATTTTTTTTATTAATGTAACTTCATTTTTTAGATTTAATTAAATATGAAATAATAACAAAAGTCCTTTATTTTACGTCATACTTTCATTTTTCATCATATAAGACATTTTCCTTTCAAAACAATCTATTAAACAATATAATAACTCATTTCAAAATAAATAAACTATATTCTTTTATTCTCATCAAGCATAAGACGTCTTTCACCTTTGAAGAGTTATAAGATTTTTAGAATTTAAGAGTGAAAAATATATTTAAGATTTGCTAAGTTTTTCTTCCCTTTTCAAATAAGAGGATAAGATGAGTTAAGGTAAAAGAGAGACTATGATTTTTTTTTCTTCTCCGACTTAAAGTAGAGAAAAAGGTGAGGGACATATATTGTTGTAAATCAAAAGAATTAGAGAGAGATAAGGAAGAGACAAAGAGAGAATTCGTATAAATTACGATTTCTATTTCATGCCGACAGCCTATTTACAGCTGAGAAGAGAGCCAAAAGCCTTTACATAAACGATAACATTAATAGCGTAAGGCCAAAAGCCTTTACATATATAAATGACATTGTAATCAAGTCATTATTGGCCATTCAAAATCCATTATTTATACAATACAGCAACACTCCTCTGAATTTAATTATCACAAAGATTATTAGTACCGCCTCATTAAAACCTCACAAGAAAAACCCAATGGGATAAAACCGACGCCAAAAAGAGTACGTATACTAATATCTTTAAATAACGCCTCCCGATAAGGATAATGATACTTCATTCCTGAGATCTTTCACTGGGCGCATACCAACTGACAAGACAAGTTTCGAACGCTAAGAGGCGCGCTTTTATAAATAACCGCTTAGATTATCATTGACCTTATCTCGTTGCACATTGATCTCACCACTACTTTGAAGTTCAAGGAGTATAGAAGAATTTTGGTGAAATATGCTTTAGTTCGATCACCTTTAATATATCCCTCCTTGACTTCATAAGAATAGCATTTACAAAAGATTATCTTCATATAATCGTTGGTTCATTCTAATAGAAGATAATCCACATGATTCGATGTGTTGTATCACTGATCTCACCAAACACATTCTCATTAGCTTCATGCATGGCAAGTATTTCGAATGATCGAGGAGGCGGCCACCATAGTTTGTTTTGATCGATCTCCGTAGATATAGCGCATTCCATAAGTAAATATATATCCCGTCTTCGTGATCGAGCCATGGAGTATCCGAAAGATAGCCCGTATCCGCATAACCAAACAATTGTGGTTCCAATGTCTTAGAATAAAAATAATCCCATGTCACACGCTCCACGAGATATCTTAATACGTATTTAATTCCATTCCGCTGCCTTTAGTTGGAGCCGAATCAGATCTTGCTAGTAAATTAACCGAAAAGCAATGTCCGGTCGAAAGTATAATTTGCAAGATACATTAAGCCCCAATTGCACTAAGATAAGCGCGGTACTCGTGACCAAGTAATTCTTCATTTTCTTCTTTAGGCCGGAACGGATCTTTAGTCACTTCAAGTGACCTAACAACCATGGGGGAACTAAGGGGATGTGATTTATACATATAAAAGCGCTTCAAGAGTTTTTCTGTATAAGGTTGAATGGGATGGATTAATACACCATTGAACACATCGATCCGCGTGCCGAGACAATATTTGTTTTCCAAGATTCATTTCAAATTCTTCTTAAGTAGTCAAATCGTTTTGATGAGCTCTTCGTGAGTCCCAATTAAATTCAAATCATCCACATATACCGCACACTGCAAATTCAGTTGCTACTTTCATAAAAACGCATGGACAAATTGAATTATTCACATATCCTTTCTTGAAAGTAAATACTGGCTTAAACGACATACCACATTCGACCAGACTAAGTTTCTAATCCATATAAAGATCGCGAACTTGATCGAATATATGCTTTGTGGTTTTGAATTCATTATTTCGTGCAATTTGAATCCTTCTCAAAGATTTTCATATACATTAGTATCTGTGAGATCCACATAAATAGGGCCAGGATTACATCCAAGAATTGCGATATCAAGTCCTTCGTAGATCAAGTAAATATATTAAATAAATAAACGTAGCTGCATCCATTACTGAGTAATATGCCTCCTTATGAATAATTTCAGTCTTTGTGAGAAACTCATTACAAGGCGGCTTTATATCAAAAGACCATTTTATTTGCTCATTTCGCTTTCTCAACAAAGACCCATCTATATCCAATAGGTTTTATGTCTTTAGGTGTTTGAACTACTGGTCCAAATACCTCTCGTTTAGCCAGGGACTTTAACTCTGTTTGAATTGCTTTTTTCCATTTTAACCAATCATTTCGACGTCGACATTCATCTATATTTTGTGGCTCTGATCTTCATCATTATTTAAAGATGTCTGAGCACTTTCTGGAGAAAAAGTATCATCTATAAGGGTAGTATTTCGATTCCAGATTTTACCCTTATGTATATAATTGATAGAGATTTCTTCATTGTTATGTACCGGTACAAACTCATGAGATAACTGATCAATTGATGAGATTCTCCCAGTGGGCTATTAGTTCATTATTTATATTTGTCAATCCTTTTTTTATTTGTATGCTCTTCAGAGCGCCCTTCTTCGAGTATTAAATTTAACATTTTTTCTTTTTCTGTGAATTCTGGCTTTGAGCCAAGAGGTCGCCCATGCTTTAATTGGTGGCTTAGGCTCATTAGCCATGCTATATTTCAATTTTTCCATCGAATTTCAATTGTACTGGATATTTGCAGCCGGGTATATGTGATTTTGTAACTTTTGTTGAATCAATAAATGCATCAGGTAATCGATTTGCAAGATCTTGTAAATGAATTATCTTTTGAACCTCTAGTTCAGATTGCTTTGTGGGAGGGTCAAAATGAGATAAAGATGATTCATTCCATGTAATTTTTCGCCATTCTTCTGGAATTGGCTTTCCTCCCCCTAATGGCGGGAAAACATTTTCATTAAAATGACAATCTGCAAATCGAGCAGTAAAAACCTCACCTGTGAGAGGCTCAACATAGGTGATAATAGATGAGGATTGAAAACCAACATAAATACCATATGCTTGAGGACCTAGTTTGTGCCGATGTGTGGGAGCAGTTAGGAACATAAACAAAGACAACCAAAAACACGATGTGAAATATTAGGTCGGTAACCTAAAACAAGTTGGAATGGTGATAAATCCCGATTTGTCAGAGGTCGTGAGGCGCACTAACTTCGCCGCATGAATAATAGCATGCCCCCATGCCGATAAAGGCAATTTGGTTTTCAAAGTAAAGGGTCTAGCAATTAACTGCACGCTTAATAAAGGATTCAGCCAACCCATTTCGAGTATGAACATGAGCAATCGGGTACAAATTCCATTCCAATTGACATGCAATAATTAAGGAAGGCTTGAGATGAGAATTCACCAGCATTATCAAGACGAATTGTCTTGATAGGGTGATCAGGAAATTGGGCCCTTAGTCGAATTATTTGAGCTAGTAATCTAGCAAACGCGACATTCCTGGTAGAAAGAAGGCATACATGAGACCATCGAGTGGACGTATCACCAAGACCATAAAATAGCAAAAGGGTCCACTGGGTGGGTGATTAGCCCACAAATATCCCCTTGAATACGCTCTAGAAAGGTGGTGCTCTGCATTGACAACTTTAGTAAAATATGGTCTAACAATCAATTTGTTTTGAGAACAAGACAATAAAATCATGAGATGTTAAATTGCTCATTGCACTGACTCATTTAGAATTTGTAACTATACGCCGCATCATGGAGAATCCTCGATGTCCAAGCCGCTCATGCCATAATATAAATGTTTTAGAGTCATCAACTTCTATTTATTATAGCATGGGATTCAATAGGCCTTATAGTTGCTCTGATATAACCCACATGATAAAGAAGCCATTTGTTCCAAGATTTGTTCGCTCAAAATAATAGAAGTAATGAGTAAAATACTATTTCATCATTTATTTAATAGTTTCTCAATGTGATATCCATTTCGCGACATCCTTTGAAACTAAGTAAATTTCTATTAGATTTATTAGAATAAAGGGCATTATTAATTTGGAACTTGTACCATTAGGCAAGACGGACATAGCTCTTCCGGAGCCTTTAATTAGGTCAACAGGACCTGAGATAGTTTGGACATTAGATGAAATTAATGTTAAGTTTGAAAAATATTTCTTATTCCGTAGGATTGTGTGGGTTGTGGCACAATCAACAAGACATTCATCTCCAGCAGATGATATATAATTGATCAAGTTGGAAGAGAAATCCATATATCTTCAAAGAAAAACAAAATGTAGATATAAAATCAAAGTTTGCATTAGATAAATAACATAAGAAAAGGGTTATAATAGTCTTATCACAATCATAGCAAAACATTGCTACCACCAATCAAATGGTCTAGGATTTTCACTGATCCTCAAAGAAACTTAAATATCAAAATTAGTTAAAGGCACTCCGCATTCTCATCATCAAAGAATTTGTACTGTTGCCATCTTCTGGGGAGAGACTTGATGAGGGTCATTAAAATTCATTATGTCATTGCCATCAATAAAATTTGTCTCAATTTGCTTGTTCTTTCCTTTAATGGATACTGACAAAGATCAAATCAATATTAATGCACGACAAGTACGGACTGGTCGACCTTTCATTCCACACTATAGCATTCGGCCATATGCTTGCTTGTTATGTGGCCCCGTGTCTTTCCATTTAATGTCTTGAATGAGCCAACTTGGTTGTTAGAGTTGTTTTTCTTATTTTGAGATTGATTAAAATTTCCTCGATTTCTAAAGAGTTAGTGGCCACCACGACCACGTACCACGGCCACGACCACGCCCTCTACTCGCCCATAATGATATCCACGCCCCTCGGCCCATGTTTATGAATAGAAATTGATGTAGCATCGCTTCAGTAATGATACCGGCCCAAGAGGACGAGATTGATGATTTTTTAATAACAGTCATATTTTGCTCACCATACAAGGAGACATGCAATTAACTCGAATATCCTGTAAAACGACGCCTCTATATCGGTCACATAGAGCATGTTACAGGCATGAAAGGTAGTATAAGTTTTCTCGAAAGATGTCCTCATCAATGATCTTTTCCACATAATTGCAATCGAGAAATTAATTTGAAATAGTCAGAGTTTCAGTCACTCGATCGACTTAAAATCTTGTAATCTTAAATGAAGCCAATTGGCACCCGCTTTTTAAGTATTACTATTTTGATGCATTATATCGTTTCAAATTATTCCAGGATCAATGATCTTTAACCGTATATATTCACTTTTCAAACTCAGATCAATACGATTTCATGGAATTAAAATTAAGACTAAGGACCTACGATGCTTACATTTCCTTCTTGGAGCAAGATTCTAAATTCATGATCCAAGGATTTCAAGATCCGTAATCCAAGATAAATAATTTTGCCCGAATGTCAAGGGCAAAGAATTCAAGCTTGGCAATGTTGACATTCGAAATAATTAATATATTAATAAAGTAAAAAAGAATATAAGAGAATTATGTTAAAATTTATTAATAGCACTGAGCTCAAGTGGTAGCATTTTGAGATCAAAATTTTAGATCCAAGGTTCGAATCTCCTAAAAATTTGATTATTATTTTATTCAAAGATAAACGAGATTGTATATAACTATCCTTCTAAAAGTTATAAAAATAATAATAATATTATTATTATGTATATATATATATATATTCAAATAAAATATCAGAAATATTATTATTATTATTATTATTATTATTATTTAAAGCTTCAAATGGCCGATGTGACTTTTCTTTGTCTTCAAGCCGTGCTTGAATATATATATAAAATTTTTAATTTTTTAATTTTTTTATTTTATCTTCAAGCTTTCAGTTTCTGAAGATTTCGACTACAATACCTTCTCCAAGTTTCACTTCAATGACTTAGTTTTTTTTTTTATTTTCAAGCTGTGCTCAATATTGGCCAGCAATATTAGACATCGATAACTCATGGAAGATTGGTCTATTATCGACTATGTCGCATTAATCTTAAAGACGGCTCTGCCTATCAATAGAAATTTGGCTTTTAATTACAAATCTTCCGCACTATGGAAGATTGATCCAAAATAAATAAATAAAAATAAAAAAAAATAAAATTAAGAGAATATACCTTTTCCTAGCTTTCCGCCTTTTCACTTGAGTCGTACGATAACGCTGTCAGGAATCAGTTAATTAGAGAGAGATAAGGAAGAGACAAAGAGAGACCAGATAGGAATTCACGATTTATTTATGCCGATTAGGCTTATTTATAGGCTTATAGTGAGAGTTTCAAGTTCCCTACATAAACGATACATTATCAATTGGTAACAAGTTCTCTTACATAAACGGAAATTACATCAGAATTCACTGCCATTATTATTGGCCATTCAAAATCCAATATTTATACAATATTTATAACAGTTTTATGAAAAGATTTAGTATTCAAGTGCATGTTTTTAAAATTAAATGACATATAACATATATTTTAATAGTTTGATAGTCTTTACTTCTCTTTTTCATTCTTTTTACAGTTTCACTGTAGTAGGGGTAGAGCTACCTTAGGCTTTAGCCTAGCGAGACATTTGCCCCTCTGAAAATTTGGGGAAAAAAATATGCTTCCACAGTGGTTTGAACTCGTATCCTTCGATTTAGAGCATGAAATTAATTTATGCCCCTCGTCACAATTTGCACCTTAACATAATTTCTCTAAATTTTTTTAAATAATATGATTGGTTAGAAGGAGTATTATACGTGTCTCTCTGCCAACGGAAATTTTCCTCAATAATACATAACATTGGGATCGTAGACCACTGCACTTAAATACTTGCGTCCCTTCCCCTTAAATTATATTAGTCTTAAAGTGCAAATGGAAAAGTTTGACAGACCATTTCAAAGTGGGGTTTACTTCAACGTAGTTCATTGCTGAATATTCTAAGTACATGAACTATAAAGTCTATATTCTTCAAAGGCAGCTCCATTTATTCTATTCCGGTGGCAATTTTGTCAGTCTCGGATTCCAAATGGGATTCTACCTGCTCCATATCGATGTGTATTTTTATTAACAAGACCCCACCCGTCCTCCATCCATAGACAAAATATTTGTTTGACTAAAATTGAAGGAGTTTTAATGATAATTAGATGTGATTTAGTTAATCCGATTTAGGTTTTGTTCTTTAATGATCATTTATTAGAATTTTTTTAGGATTATCAAATTATTCATCTGATAATTAATTTTAGTATCCAATGAAATTAATCCAAATACGCTTAAATTGACGCAAAACCCAAGATAATAAAAAAATGATAGTCAAATATAGCTCAAAGCATGACAGCATTTGCTTTTTAAGCCGTTGTCAAACATTGAGTACTGACAATTTCTTCAAAATCAATCACATGGGATGGTGTGATGTGGAGGATTCCATTTCCACCTGTCATCTACACGGATAGTTGTTGGGTATATTAAAATCATCTTCTCTTTCTGAGAGTAGAGTATTGATGATCAGTTGATGCATTACATTGCCTTGTAGAAAATTTACTATAAATTAACAACATACCTCCAGCCGAGTTTAACAGGATGGCGACCTTAGGGTTGTATCGTATTCATATACTACAGACGGAAATGTTCAATCAATTATTGCAGCTTTCCATGTTAACGGCTTCCACCTTCAATCATTTTCTCTAATGGAATGTTTGGGTTTGGGAAGTAGATTGGGATGCTAAATCCTTAAACTTAGACATGAATAATAATTTTAGTAAAAACGGTTTTTTCATTTGCCTCTCATCTCATTTTCTTTAATTTTGTTTTTTTCTATCCTATTTTCTTCAAGTAAGAATAAGTGATTTTTTTGATAATTTTTTACCTAGTGCCACAATTATTGGTGACTACATATCAATTGGAAGTAGAATCCTGTAAAATTGAAATATTATGAATTCTAGTAACCATATAATTTTTAAATATATAGACTTAATATCGAGTCATTATCTTAGTGTTATTAATTTAGATTTTATATTTTAATATTTTGCGAATTTCCGATTCTATATCTCGAATTTGACAGATTACACTAATCGATAAAATTTTTATTTAAAAAAAATGGTGATTGAGGGATTGTTTGGTGGTTTTTAATAATATTAAGTTGATTTTAAGATAAATTATATTTAAGTTTTGATCTTGTCAAGAGAGATTAAGTTTTGATTTTAAAAATTGTTAAAAATCCAAGGAAAAAGTACACTTCTTATAACCGACCTCTACCATCCTTTACCCTGAACCATGGTCAACATTACAAAGTAAGCATTCTTTCACATTGTTACGAAGTTTCTTGTGTGAAATAACTAAAAATGGAAATATTAGTTTCGATGAATATATTGATACTTGAATTTTATAAATATATTGGAGATATATCGATGAATATTTTTATATAAATATCGATATATTAGAAATTAACAAAAATACTTTGAAATTCATGGAATTACTTTCTAAAAATATAAAAATGACATTAATAATTAAATATATATATTGAAATTACATTACAATAAGTTTTTAAAATCAAAATGAAGATCGATGCAACTTCATCGTACTCATAAAGTGATCCATCTGATAAAAACAATACTCATACCAAGACACATTGTCTAACAATATCGATTATGATCGAATACGCTATATAACCGTTTCGACTCACGGATAAGAAATTCAGGTATTCATTAACATACTGCTTCAAATATTAACTAACATTTATTAATATATTATTAATGAAATGTTAATCTATTAATATATTATTACTAAATTAACTAATTTAAAATATGAAAGTATCATATAAAATATCACAAAAAAAAATTAAAGTGAAATGAAGATTGGATATGGGTAGTGTAAAACCCGGGAAAAAAATTTAATTTTTCTGAATAGGGGTAAAACAACAATTTCGATTGGAAACCAGAAATTTTATGATCCACGACAAAACTCGACTTCACCATCAATTCGTCAAATCTGGGCTATCTCTGTCGACTCGCCGTGATTCCGGCACACCTAATTTCACATTTCGCGCATCACGTGAGTTTAACGACACACGACATAAGCATGTGCGATGTCACATTACACCCTAGTAGAGTGACATATGACATGAGTCACATAAGGTAATTTCAGGTGAATGGCTTAAGTGGAGGAAATATGAGAGGAAAATAAAAAAATTCAAGGAAAATGGTACGATGACATGCGACATGCTACAAGACTCATGCTGAATTCGGCTTAACCTGAGAAATAAGGGAGAGGAAAATAAAGAAAAAAAATCAAGGAAAATGGTGGTGCTGACATGTGGCATGTGGAGGAAAGTGGGGGGAAGTTTCCCCCACTTTGATCAATCCAAGTAGGGAATCAAAAGGGGAATAAGGATAAGATAAAAAATAAAAAAAAATAAAAAAAAAAAAAGAAAAGAAAGAGAAAAATTAAAAAGAAACAAAAGAGAAAGGGAAAATAAAAAGGATAAGAGAAGAGAAAAGTCAAAATGAAGGAAGAGATGACAACATTTTAGGCGCACGCACAGACGTGTGAGTTTTATAAAGAGAGAAAAAACAAGATCTACCTTATCTCTAAGATTTCCATGGAACTGACCGAGGTTTCACAAAGCAAAGGCGTAAAGCCTGGCCCACGATCAAGAGCTACGCTGCAAGACCAAAATCTCTCGAGTTTCTCACTAAAATTCCACGGTATGAATTTTCCTACTTTGAATATTTTTACCTTAAAAGCCATGTAATGACATAGGTTTTCTTCTGGGTCAGAATCGTCAGAGTGATTGTTCCCAAGATTTTACTTAATATTGGGGAATTTTTTTGACCGGTTCTAGACAAAATTGGATTGTGTTTGGAGGCTTGTTTCGATCCGAGACCGACGTCTTTCAAAGCTAACATGCTGCATCACAAAGAAATTGTCGCACCAAAAAAAAAAGGTTTATAGTCGTGGTGGCCTAAGGGACCAAGAGCTTATATGGGTCCGATCAGCCATTTTATGTGTTGTTGGAAAAAATAAATAATATGTCAATAGATAAAACTATGTTAATATGTGCTTGCGTGATGTATTAACATGGAAATCGTGATGAATAAAAACTATATGTAGGAAATATAATTATCCAAAATTTATAAATGTTGTATGTAGCTCTTATTGTGCATGTGTATGATTTATTACAATACGAACGAAGATCAGATTTCATATGCACGGGTCACATCGCGCCGAGCCCGTGTATGTGCATGGTATCAAGTATTCACCATTCCGTGAATGTATGAGCTCACAATGGGACAACGTCCAAAATTAAGACTCACGATTGGGTAAAACAACAATAATAATAAATCATGTCTATTTTGGTGAAGCAAGATGGGGCAAATTCCCCCGGTGGTGAAAGACCAAATTCATCCCCTACGACATACGTGCATCCAAATACGAAGTCACAGCGTGGAAGGCGTGCGGCGTTTCAAGTGAGACCTCGAAAATTCGCAATCCAAATAAACACACGAGATTTGATAAATTAAAATTTGAGGGTTATCCAATGGTTTAAGCCATCAGAAACAATGATCGGCTTTTCACACTGGGCAGTAAAAGGGAGGGAATAAATGAGACTCCTGTCAGGCATGAGAGTCCCATCTCATGCATGATTACCTAAATATTCCATATAGGATTACATTATTTATATGGAATATGATTTGACGTTTTATGTATGTCATTGCATGTGCATTTAGGCTGTGGAAGATTTCTCAGGAGAGCACTTTACTGCATCAAGCCACCACACGGACCCCTTTCGTGCACAAGGGGTGTATTGTGGAGATCGACGCCCGACAAGGCCGTGATTATGAAGGAGGCCGATGTGTAGCCTTGATATTTCCTTTGTAAAAATATTTTGTATAAAAGAATTGTAACTAAATTCCTTTCTGGGACTATCATCGTAAATAGTCTAGTATGTAATTACAGAAGAGGGTTGTGATCGGACTCTTACTGACTGTGAATTAAGTTTTATTTCTATATTTAGAATTTAAATGTGAATGAATGTCCCGGGTAAAGGGATGTATATTGGGTATATGGACGTATTGGACCCTGTGGTGGTCACTACTTATATGAGACCCTGGATGAGTTATGATTATATTGTTATACATGTTGTATGTTTGTTAGAGCTCCCCAAACAAAGGAGACTCTGTCCGATTTTTGTGAAAATATGTATTCCGATAAATGGGACACAATAGTGTGGTATCGGGTCACCCGAAATTCAAAGGAATTCGTGGCTGATGTGTTGTCGTGACCCTGACGAAGGCCGCTTGGTATCGTGAGTTTAAACGATTACCTAGGGAGCTCGAATGTGGTATCCAAGGCAATTCTCGAAATAAGCACAATTAGTAACATAATTTAGGTATACGAATACCTTGGGTCTAGATTATGCATTGATGTGTGTTGCGTGTTTTGTGCTTAAAATGTTGTGTGATATGTGTGGTGATTTGTGTGAATAATATACATGGTGGATTGTATATGTAATACTAGGGTTAGAAAACATAACCTTAGGGGATCGGAAAACAAAATGAACATGATAGTTCGAACTCGATGTATTAGTGTTTGACATTATGCACCACTAAGGAAAAATGGATGAACTGTGTAGTTCATGATGTTAAAGTCTATTGCTGGTTGGTATTGCACTACTAGTTGACCGAGATAGAAATTTAAGAACTCTTATTGCTATCTCGACACGTGTAGATGACTAGCGTAAGAAGAGAGGATCGCTGTGGTGGTGGGCGGAGTAATAAACCACGACCACCGGCTTTGGACTAACAGACCTTCATAGAGGCTGTTGTTGCTACGACTGCTACCCTTATGCAGGCAGGTATTGTTGCTGCCACCATTGCACAAGCTGGTGCAATTGGGAACCAAGGGGGGTCAAGTAACCTCCAGAGGTTCGAGGCACATGATCCTCTGGCCCTCAAGGGAGGAGGAGACCCGATGGTGGCAGGTCATTATTTCTGACTAGTCAGAAAGGATACGGGTGCTAGTGCTAAGAGGAAGGAGAATCAATCTTCTTCTAGCTTTAGGAAGAAGCGAAGACTCGCTCTCGCACGAATCTCCAAGGACTCCGGCCGGCTATCGTGTGGCCAGCACAGCCGAGGCTTAGCCAGATCTGTGGTAGATGACATGCTACCATTGCTATCAGCCTGGGCACATGAGACAGGATTGTCCATAGAGGCAGGGATCCCGGAATTATAGGACATCACAGTTCCAATCATCAGTGGGACATGTGCGGACGCAGTTTATTCCTCCTTACCCCCGCATGGGCCAGGGGAACCAATGTCAATCCCAGGGTGCTACACAAGAACCTACTATTTTGCAAATGGGCCACATGGGCCAGGGCATGGGTCGGGGTTGAGGCCAAGACTTCCAAGTTGGTACTTTAGGGACCCAGGGGCATGTCTATGCTGTGGTACCGCAGATTGAGCTTGCATATCAGTATGATATATAGGGTTCAAGCCACTCACACTTTTGATGAGGGAATTGCCTGCTTAAATTCTGGTGCACTCGATTCATGCTTATTGTCGCATAATGAGAAAAGTTTAGGGGCTTAGAGGTCAAACCTTAGAAAATCCGTCAGATAGAATTCTCCCGTGAACTAGTGAGTATTTATCAAATATGTCGGGATTGTGAGTTAGAGATCTCAGAGATTCTGCTCACTGTGGACCTGAGGGTCATGGACATATCGGAGTTCGATGTCATCCTTAGGATGGACTGGTTGATGGCCCATAGAGTTGTCATTGATTGTGATCGTAGGTGGGTTACCGCCTATACACAAGACGGTATTGTGTTACGTTTCAGGGAGAGAAGCATGATGCTTTACCCCAGACTGTGCACGACTCCAAGTGGAGTGGATAGTTGATGGGTCAAGAAGCTTCCTACCTTAGAGGACGAGGGAGCATGTGATTCGTTTACCTCGTGTGGTTCATGAGTATGGATGTTTTTTCGGACGAGCTATCGAGATTACCTCAGCATAGGGATGTAGACTTTGTCATTGAGTTATACCCTGGTACGTCACTCATTTATATGACTCCTCATAAGATGGCATCGGTTGAGTTGCAGGAACTCAAAGTCCAACTACAGGGATCGTTGGATAAGGGCTTTATTAGATCAAGCACTTCACCATAGGACGCTCCGGTTCTGTTTTCAAAAAAGAAGGAAGAGACCCTTCATTTGCAAGTGCTGATTAATGATAGCTTGAACAGGTTACATCATATCAGTGGATTAGTAGCCCAAAAAGTACAATTTTGAACCCTATAATAGATAGGTTTTGAGTGCTTTTTGTACACTAATCATGTCATTAACGCCAATTGAAGTGTTCAAGTCTTCTTAGTATCACTTATGCCGCTTAGAGGTTATTTTTGGCTGTTTTGCAGGTTTTTGCGCACTTTAGCAGTTCAATATCGGGATGTATGATGAATCATGAAGTTTGAACTCAAGTGTCAGCCATCAACCAGCCCAAGAATCAATGAAAACCGCGCAGCGAAGAAAAATTGATGCAAGAGAAGACAAAGAGGCAATGCAAAGGAAGATTAGCAAATCCCGTGAATTTCGCTTAAGATTGGCGGTACTCACGCCGACTGCGAAAATTTCGCAACCCAGCTTAAAATTTCGCAACCTAAATGAAATTACCAATTTTCGCTAGACACCGTGGTTCCGCTAGGCACCGCTCCAGCGAAATTTCATGTTTTCGCCATCACATAAATTTCGCTTAGTTAGCTAAATTTCGCTAGCCAGCTTAAACGCTGCTTTAGCTTAAATTTTCTATTTTCGCTTATGCATGGTGATTTCGCTTACCTAGCGAAATTCTTCGTCAAATTAATCGCCTCGTCATGTTTTTTGTACTAATGCCAACCGACCAAATTCGTGTATTACTCATTCTTAACTTAGCCAAATTGTTAGGCTTTATGGTATTTTCATGTACTGAGCCTATATAAGCCCCCTCCCTCAGAACCCTAAGCAACAATTGGGGGAAGAAGAAATTTTGTAAGTTTTCATTTTTGTAAATAAAGTCTCAGCATTTTAGTTGTGGTTTTGCTTTTCTCTCTCTTCTCTCTCCTCTTTCCCTTACTTTCTTGGCTGCCAAACACTCTCTGAGGATGACAACTCAAGAGACAAGCTGCATGTTCTCTTTCAAAGATGGGCTAGAAGCAATTTGGTGGCGGGGCATATGCATGTTGTCCTTCAGATCGTAAAGTCACAGTACTGTATTTATGGCCCTCATCTTCTCAAATTAGGGTTGAATAGCTTTGAATATTATTGATTTGGCCAATACTCTCTATGCTTTAAGATACAGTGCATACTTATTGCTAGATGCATTGTGGTTCATTAGATGGTCTTTACGAGCCTCTGAGATGATATTTAATGCTAGGGTTTCAAACTGAAAAGGGCCATACCGCATGTTACCCGTGGTCGACCAAATGAGTTAGTTAGGGTGAGGCTCATAGTTAAACATAGATCCTGCTTATGCCTTGACTATAGGTTGCATGTCATAAGCGAGGATAAAAACCCAGGACACTGTTTGCCCTAACTACCAAGTTAGTGACCTAAATCTTCAAAGTTAACTTTTTCACACTTTACTTTCGCCATACCTCAATTTTCAAACTATCTAACGCTTTTGAAGCAAATCCAAGTCCAAATAGAAAGCCTTCCTACCTTTACACTACGCCGTATCATTCTTGGGGATGAAACCCATCCTCGTGTTCGACCTGCACTCACTATACTCAGCAAAGAGCTCGACCACGCGTGAGCAGGAACTTAGGTGTATATAAATTCTCATGATTTTACCACCCTATCAGGGCACGAATCAAATTACGCTCACGGATGGTGCCAAACCACAATGGTAGTCATGTACTCAGATCAACATCACAAGTGAGTAACCTTTCTACCCCTTTGTCACTCACTGCAGGAACTCCGCCACTAACATCTCATAAAGAATCGCACCGTTCGCTTTACGCCGGCTTTAATTCTTGTAGTTAATCTTAACTCCTGGGCAGTTTCATTGGTGCCTCTACCGTCTCTATAAATTCTCAGAATGTGTTTATGCAACAAAGGATAGAGACACACGTAGATCGTATAGGAGCTCCAAGATGTAATAACCGACCCACTTAGTGAAGCCGTTGTACATATCGATACTACGGATCCCATACCCGAGGAACAACAGAGTCAACCAGAACCCCCACGAACTAAAATGCTTATAGAACCATGAGGATCACATCCACCCTCCTAGAGTTAAGTGCCCCATCCCGTATCATTCCTCCTCGAAGATGTAGCAAAGGAGCTATATTCAAAATTCCTACTCCCCACATATCATGGTATGGAAAATGAAAATCCATACACTCATATTAGTGGATTTCGAGAGGCTCAGACTCACTCACAAGGTACGACGTGATATGGATTCACTAAGCTAAAAAGCATTTCCATCGACCTCTTAAGGACAAGGCCAAGATATGGCTTTAACCTATCGAGGCCTGTAATCCATTAGAAATCGGGTCAGAGTCAGCAGCACTCAAGAAGCCTTAAGTGCTCATAAGACCAACACCTAAAGAGACAAATTTATACTTTGCACCTCATGGTGGTGAGAGATTTTACCAAGGTTTGAAAGATTTATGGAAACCATCGCGCCCGTCCACATCATGGGCTCGACATTGATGTCAGAAACCACTTCTACGGTGGCATGTCTCCGCCATGAACAATCGCTGGAAACTAAGGGTGGGGGTAACTTTTCGAGTAAACATCCCGACGGTTACGGATTTTTCGAACTATGTAGCCTAAAACCTCCAAAGCTCGGGATGAACCTAGTCCTAGGGAATTTGAAAGATCAGCTATCGAACCACCCATGGGGAGATAAGTACGCATTTCAAGACATTGTAGATGAAAGCAAATTATCACTTTAACTCAAAGATCGATGACTGAAATGAAAACCAAAGAGATGAATACAAACAAAGAATGAGTTATCTTCATCCTAATTTTTCGCGAATTCTCAACAAATAATTACCCCGAGGAGCACCACAAGAGTACGCCATGCCATAAGTCAAAATAAAACTACCCATAGATGCTCCATATGGTAACACTAATAACCCTAATCGAGAAATTGTCCAAATTTGTCATGGAACTAAATTCCTCAGATACGCCTCAGATAATAACAATGCCTTGATCTCCACTTAAATACAACAACAGTATGCCCCACTATCTTCTCCCGTCGAGCCGTGCAATCTCGAATTTAAGTAAGGTGGCAGGGGCATATTTGTAGAAGAACAGATAAATAATGTCCAAACTAGTTCTAAAATTGAAGCAAAGAGAAAGTTCACTCAACAGAAATCGGATAATATGCACTGAGATTTCAAAATCAATTAATCAGCAATGGCAGAGTTCGTAGTAAGGCTCCTTCCGTGCACAACAATATCGGTAAGTGGTAAATGAAACAGATCATCGAGACTTAAACAAAATCGACGGTTAAGGCGCTTGTGACTTTACGGGTTGGTAGGAATTAAAGCCAACAAAAGATCAAAGCCACTGGTCACCATTAGTTGGTCGAGCCACTGTAAAGAATAGCCAAAGTGGACAAGGAAGAGGTAAAGATTAGAATACCCCTCCGCTTCCGCAGGTTCTAAGAAAGAAAAAATTCTATAAACAGAAAATGTCAGTTATCACAAGAAGTGAAAGTCAATATTCTCTACTCGATATGATTAAAATGTGTTCCTACTACGCGAAAATTCTTGAAGGATTCAGGCACTGTGAAAAGGGTCTAATGTAAATAAAAAGGCCTTTTAATCGAGCAAGTTAGTGCCATTATAGAGAGCAAGACCCAGCCAAGAGGCGACCTGTGGATGTCCTACGATTCCAGTGAATATCGAGGCACAACAAGTGGAGAAAGCACTGCGACCGAGCTAGTGTGACCGTTGTCAGATTCTATGCGCCAAGCAATCGCCTGGGGTGAACTCCAAAACCCACTTCCATCACACTTTCGCTAGTCGAGTTAGGTTTATTGTCACCAAAAGGAACCATTGGAGGACGTCTATACAAGTGGATGACGCCTATCCAAGAGATTTTGGTCGTGATTTTGATACAAACCAACAGGTAATAGACCTAATCAATTGCCCATCATATTAGTGGAGACCGTTTTTGGCTACTTCAAATGCAATCATCAATTTCCTAATGGAGTCATAACTCACATTTGGGAAATATGACCTTGAACTCAATATTTTTCATTTGGGTAAAAGGCATGCACTGGGAGTGAGGATGACTTTGAAGAAAATCGTATTTTTAGATACCATTATGGAAGAATGCTATCCACCAGCAAGGCAAGAGATATTAATCAGAGCATCCCATTTCCTTTGTAGCAACATGAATTTCAAGAAATGAGCTTAGTATAGGGGTACTGGAGAAGAAGAATAGAAATTTTGCCTCTATTGACTGGTAATGAACCTAAGGAACCTCAACAGCTAGAACTCAAACCCCTCCCAGCTGATTTAAAGTATGCATTTTTGGAAGTAAATGAGCAGTGCCTAGTTGTGATTTCTTCTGGCCGTTAACTACACGCACAAGAGCATAAATCTCCTCGCACCTTCTCAAAAGAACAAGCAAGATCGGGATGGAAAATTTCGATCCGGGAAGGCATAAACCCGTCCAATTGCTATCATCACATCTATTTAGAAGAGGAGTCTAAAGCCGTTAGGCAGCCCCAACGGAGGTTGAATCCCCATCTACAAGAAGTAGTTCGTGTGGAGGTCTTGAAATTGCTCCAATAAATCATTTATCCCATTTCGATAGCACATGGTTAGCCCAACTCAAAAGTTTAAGAAATCAAGATAACAACTGTGAAAAACGAGAAGGGTGAAGAATTGTCTACCCGACTTACAACCAGTTGGAGAGTGTATATAGATTATAGAAGGCTCAATGAGGTGACACTAAAGACCACTTTCCATTGTCGCTCTCATCGACGCCCCGGAAAGAGTTTCGGACACCTTCTATTGCTTCGATGGGTATTCGTGGTACTTCCAAGATAGAAATTGCCCCGTAAGATCAGAAAAGACTACTTTTACTTGTCCATTCGCACGTATGCTTATAGGAGGATGCCTTGGCTTTGTAACGCCTCAACCACTTTTCACGATGTATGCTCAAAGATGTTCAAAGGATACAGTAGAAATGATAATGGAAGTATACGGATGATATCACAAGATATGGGGGCGATTAAGAATGCTTAAACTAATTTGGAAGCCATTTTATGGTGCATAGAGAAGTAATTTGGTGCTTAACTGGAGAAAGATGAGGGTAAACCAAGGAATTGTATTGGGGCACATTATTTCTGGGGCCAGGAATTGAAGTTGATAAAGCCAAGATCGACATTATTTCCAAATTGCCGCCCCAACAAATGTGAAAACAATTAGACAATTTTGTCATGTGCTTCTACCGACGATTCATTAAAGATTTTTCTAAAAATTGCTAAACTCCCCTCAGACAAGCTTCGAGAAGCATGTCAAATTCGCTTAGAGAAAGATTGCCGTAAGAGTTTTGAAGAACCGAAATTTCATTCACTCATCGCCCCAATAGTTCATCACCTAATCGGGAAGTTACCGTTGAGGTGTGTGTGATGCGAGTGATCTTGCTATAGAGCGGTACTTATCAAAGAGAAGACGGAAATCTCATGTGGTATTATGCAAGCAAAAACTCCGAATGAAGCACAGAGGAATTCATAAATTACCACAGAGAAAGAGGTCATGGGCAAAGTGGTAGGCGCCTTAGATAAATCTCGAGCATACTTTGGTTGGGGCTGATAGTCATTTTTACAGATCATTCGCTTGAAATATCTCAATCCAAACAAAATGCAAAGCAAGACTCATCCGTTGGTTCCATTTTAGAGTTCAACTTGAAAATTAGAGATAAGAAAGTGGCGGAATAGGCGTGCATCATCCGTCAAAGTTAACTTATAGCCTACCATACACTCACAAATTCACCTATTAATGATGAATTTCCCCGCATTCCCTAATGCGCTTGGAGAAAGCTCCCGCATGCTCACATTGCCAATTTCTCACACAAGAAATCCCACGAGCGTGAAAGGACAAGATAGGAAATATTTCGCTTAAAATCCATTCCTATTATTGGAAGAGCCTTCCTATTCAAATACCTGCAGACAACCATCGAAAATGTGTACCGAGGAGTGAACAAAGAAGGGAATTTTAAACCATTGCCATGAGTAGCCAGGTCATTTTGCTTCCCAAAAGACAATACGAAGGTACCGGCAATGCTCTATCGCCTCATCGTTTAAGGAAGCATACCAAATGCCGTATGTGACATGCCAAGACTGAAATTGTCTCGCCACATGATGCCACTGAACCCACTTGGTGGTCGAATCGTTCGATGTAAGGGTATCGACATGGACCTTCTCTACCTCATATGGTCATACATACATTTTAAGGAGGGACTATGTCTCCAAATGTGGGTTGAAGGATCCCCTCGTAAAACCAATGACCATAGGGTGGTACTCAAATCTCTCAAAGCCACATCTTTTCCGTGCTCATATCAAATATTATTAGCGATGGAGGTTCAGATTATGAATAAACCATTTGAAAACCTCATGGCTGGGGCCATGGTGTGTTACAAAGTGGCTACTCCTTACCATCCTCAAACAAGTGGCCGTGTGGAAACTTGCACAGAAATTAAGACCATACTGATGAAGGTGGTTAATACCAACAGGAAAGACTGGTCCATTAAACTTCTTGATTCGTTATGGGCCTATAGAACAACTTTCAAGACAATCCTAGGAATGTCCCCTTATCGGTTGGTCTATGGTAGGGCATGTCACCTTCCAGTAGAGATTGAGCAAAGCATGCATATGCATCAAGAAGTTAAATACGGACCTATGGAGTCGGGAGAGAAGAGATTTCTTGATCTTAATGAATTGGAAGAAATACGGAATAATGCCTATTTGAATACCAAGATTGCAAAAGAAAGATCAAAGAAATGGCATGACCAAATGATAACTAGGAAGAGTTTCAAGGAGGGAGACCAAGTCCTCTTATATGTCTCCAAACTCCATTTGTTTCAGTACTAAATCTCGATGGATTCGGTCCATTCATTGTCCAACAAGCATACCTAAATGGTCTGGTCGACTTAATGGATTCAAGTGATGACAGGTATTTAAAGTCAATGGACAAAGGGTAAACCATAGTGGTGCAAGGTATCATCATGGAAGCAAATTCTCTCGATGGACCTCTCCCTCGAATCCCACGCTTTGTACTTCAGGCTACCGCTTGGTTCCAAAGAAATTATTGTTCTCATTTTTTTAGTTATTTAAACCGTCAGGTGTTTAAAAATAAGTGATATCGCCAGAACTTAATGATTGATTTTTCGCGCACGTGATGGGCTTGCAAAGTAAGTATGCCCATCTTTATCTGATATGAAGTACTTTTTGTATTTCCATTTTGGGTAATGGTTTTTCTTTTCAATTGAACAATTGAATTGCTACAATTGGACAATTGAATTGCTTTAGTTGGAGGATTGAATTGCTTTAGTTGGAGGATTGAATCACTGTTTGTCACCTTTATGTTAGAGCAAATTCCATGCTTGAAACAATTTTTTCGTCAATCACAGCTCAAAGATGCTCAACTTGAAATTTCTCCTTATGCTAATTCACACCGCACTCCAGATTATTTCAATAGGTCGTGAATTTGCTTCCTTCGCGGTAGAATACCAAATTTTTAAGCATGTTCGGGCAACCTAGATAGGTTTGTGTTACTCCATACTGAAGACCAATGTCGGTTTTCCAAAAAGAAAAGAAAAAAAAGAAAATAAAAGAAAAGAAAAATAAAAAGAAAGAGAAAAAGAAAAATAAAGTCGTGAAGTTTTGCCTTGAAACCCGAGCACGGTCCGAGGGATGTATGGCGAAAGCCTTTGAAACCTGATGCCCTATGCCTTAATTGGTTGGGAGTCATCGATTTAGTGTTCATGGGTGGATAGGTAGAGCTCCAACGATTTGTAGGTGCTTGATTTTTCGAAGTCATTCGAGTCCCAAGCTGAAGCCTCGAGAGCTCGGGGTCGTGATCCTTTTCGTCACATGCCCTAAACCCACCGTCGAGTCATTCTAAGAATCCTCGCACCCGACTTTCGTGAAGCCAAATCTAAGCATTGTAATCCTACAAAGGTAGTTGGAATGTTGTTAGCGCGTGAATCATCCCATTCAGGCTGTTCAACAGCTTAAGGCCATGTCGGCTAGTCAGAGGGACAATTTTGCAATTTATCATTTAACTGCTTATATAAAGAACCATTAGCCTTAGGTGGAAATTCGTTGAGAATCGTGGATCCATTGACCTAGAATTGTGTTCTTGTATGGATTTAGTTCTTTCATATCGCTTACAATTTTGATGTCAATTTTCACTTAAAGGCAATGTTTATATGTGCACACTTAATCATAACCTTTGAAAATCACTACATGCATCTCCTTTTTGTTTTTGCATTGCTAAGGGACTAGCAACTTTTCTGGGTTAGTCGATTAGTTCCAAAAAGTACAATTTTGAACCCTATATTAGATAGGTTTTGAGTGCTTACACTAATCATGTCATTAATGCCAATTGAAGTGTTCAAGTCTTCTTAGTATCACTTTATGTAGTTTGGGAGGTTATTCATTGCTACAGTTCATGACTTGCCAGCTCAATATCTGGATGTATGATGAATCATGAAGTTTGAACTCAAGTGTCGCCCATCAACCAAAATTCTAAGAATCAATAGAAAAACTGGAAGGCAAAGTGAAGAAAAATTGATGCAAGAGAAGATGTGAGGCAATGCAGTTGAAGATCAAGAAATCCCGTGAATTTTCGCTAAGATTGCTTGTACTCCCGCTGGGATTGCGAAAATTTGAACTCTTAGCTAAAATTTCGCAACCTTAGCGAAATTACCAATTTTCTAGCTACTGTGGTTTTCGCCAGCACTGTTCCTAGCGAAATTTCATGTTCGCTATTAGAGAAATTTCGCTAAGCTAGCGAATTGCCAAGCTTAATGATATTTATTTCGCTTATACAGATTTCGCTTACCTAGCGAAATTCTTCAGCCCCAGCTAAATTCACCGCCTCGTCATGTTTTTTGTAATTAATGCCAACCGACTTCAAATTTGGTTTATTACTATCTTGTCCTTATCTCTAGCCAAATTGTTAGGCTTTTATGGTATTTTCATGTACGAGGTGGCCTATAAGCCCCTCCTCAGAACCCTACAACAATTTGGGGGAAGAAGAAATTTTAAAGTTTTCATTTTTGTAACAAAGTCTCAGATTTTAGTTAGGGTTTTGCTTTTCTCTCTCTCTCTCCTCTTCCCTTACTTTCTGTCACAAACACCCCTCTGAGATGACAACTCAAGAGATGCTTCGCTGCCTCCTTTCTTGGAAGAGGAAGGGCTAGCTGGTGGTGGGGGCATATGCATGTTGTCCTCTTGTACCGAAAGTCACAGTGTGATCAGATGTGGCCCCCATCTTCAAAAATTAGGTCAATAGCCAACATATTGATTCACAATACTCTCCATGCTTTAGATACAAGGTATACTTATTGCTAGATGCATTGTGGTTCATTAGATGGTCTTTACGAGCCTGATGATATTTAATGCTATTTAAACCGAAAAGGCCATAGCTGCATGTTACCTCGTGTTGACTCACAAATAGAGTTTTGTTGTTGTGTGGGTGAGGTTTGCTAGTTAAACATAGATCCGGCTTATGCTTCTGACTATAGGTTGCATGTCATAACGCGAGGATAAAACCCTAGACACTTGTTTTTGCCCTAACTACCGTTAGTGACCCAAATCTTCAAAGTTAACTTTTTTCACACTTTACTTTCGCTTTTTACACCTCAATTTTCAAACTACTTCCACCTGCTTTCAAGCAACCAAAAGTCCAAATAGAAAGCCTTACCTTTTACACTCCATGCCAGATCATTCTTGTGGATGAAAACCCATCCCCTCGTGTTCGACTTAGGACCACTCATATCAAGAAGAGCTTGACTACCAAGCAGCAGGGAACTAGGTGCATATAAATTTTGTTGATTTTAGCTCAAATTTCATCGTGGGCATTTAATCAACCTAGATTCATAACCGAAGGACGATGACTGTGATCAACAGAGGGTGCAAGTCTACTCCAAGATAGATCTTTCGCACCTGATACCAGTCGCTTGAGAGTTAGAGTCATATCCCTAAGATGCTAGACGCCAGATGGTCATTTCGAGTTCCACAAAGTGATGCTCTTCTCGCTGACGAATGCCATCAACATTCATGGATCTCATGCATAGGGTATTCCAACCCTATTTGGATCAGTTTGTTGTGGTCTTTGTTGACGACATTTTGATATACTCCCAATTTGAGGAGGATATGAGGATCATTTGAGGATTATTCTTCAGGCACTCAAGGACCAATAGTTATATGCCAAGTACACTAAATGCGAGTTTTGGCTTGCTGAGGTGAAATTCTTAGGACATGTCATGTCTGGGCTTCCTGTGCTCGTAGACTTGAGAAGGCTGAGGGTCATATGAGCCTGGAGAGGCCAAGTCGGCCGATACGCAATTTTGGGATCGACAAGGCATGTACTGCCTATCGAGGATTTCTCCATTAGCAACACCTATTACTAGATTTGACCCTAAGGGTTAAGTTCGAGTGGGATGACTACAAGGGAGAAGGCATTCCAAGAGTTGAAAAGCAGGCTTACTTTCACCTTATTCGATAGTCCCGAACAGGATAGAGGTACACTCATCAGATTGTAAAAACCCAGAAAATTCTAAAATTTTCTATATATAAAAAAATTAAATACAAATTTAAATGACTCAGGAAGCTCAGAAAATTCCTGTGGTTTCTGATGACCTAAACCAACAAATATGCATGAGTTCGTCTCACGAAAATGAGTAACTCAGAAAAGTTTCATTGAATTCCTAAGTAGTGGGAATTCTTTATGAATTTTTGAAGTTAAGTATCTAGTAACCCCATGAACGAGATTTTCTTAAAAACCTCGAGAGTTAGGAAATGATTTGAGTGAAGTTTATTTAAAATAAATTGTACTTGAATCGGAACCGAAAATAAATTGTTTCGGGGTAGGAACGGATCCGAGAGAGGATCACGTGACACGTGGCGCCATGAGGGCCACACACTTAACTTAATTTAAGTTAGAATAAAAGGAAGAAAAGCTCATTTTGGGGCCGGAACAAGTAATTGGCATGAGTTAGAGAGAGAATGAGAGAAACTCATTCTCTCTACATCTATGGAGACTGGGTGGCCTAACCGTTGAGCCAAGATTTGTAAGTTCCTCTACTGACGAGGGCTATGCGTGGCACTACAACACGAATTCTCAATAAGATTTCTGTTTTGAGAAGAAGCTGGGGCCAGAAGTTCTACATTCCTCTCTAAGATTTAATGGGCGATCGGCGGCTTCTGTCGTTTGGGCCAAGACTTAAAGCCCGAGGGCACTCATCGAGGGCAACGCGTGGACACCGGAATCAAGAATTTTTGTCGGGCGATCCGAAATAAGTTCGTGAAGGTCAGCTGCCCGGCCCTGTCTTCGAGGACTCTAAAAGTTTTCGCCACTCCAAGAGGTAGAGAACCTTCCTACTCGTGCTTATTTTATCTAACATCGTTTGTTCTGTCAGTCCTAAGGGTTATTTGGATTTGTGTTCTTAACACAAAATCGTATTTTTCTAATTCGTTGGAGTTGTTTTTGTTAAGTTGATTTTCCTCGTCGAATGCCTGGGGATTGTGTTTTGTACATGTTTATGGATGAATTGTGGACTCAATTGAGGCGGGTTTGTTTTCGTGAAAGGGTTGTTTCCGGATGAGTTTGGGTAGAAAATAGCATGTACGGAGCTTTAAAGGAGCCCCGAACGCAATTTTGTGTGGTTTCACGTTATTTACCCACCAGACCAAGCCAGGTAAGGCCTCCAACTGACGACTATAACGTTTCGTCCGAGTTCGCTTGTGTGTTCTGGACTCTATGGAAACTTTGAGTCTAAAATCCATCCATATATAGATTGATAAAATTTGAACTCATATTTGGTCCGAAAATGATGAAAAAGTAGCTTTACCGTTCCGTAAGGCCGCCACTGCTCATACGAGGCCTCCAACTTCAAAGGTGATCATAATCTCTTCGTCTGAAATTGCTAGTGTTCTTGTAGACTCTATGGAAAGATATTGGAGTCTAAAATATGACCATATTATTTTTAATGGAAATTGGTGCTCACATCCTTGTTTAAAAAATTGATTGTTACAACAAGTGTACTAATTGTTGGTTGTGTGGATGTGAGGAGTTATGTGCTGAAGTGGCCATTACATGGAAGGTTGTAGGCTATATTAGGTGCATGATATACCAAGAATTAGCCTAGGAAATGAGGTTTGTCATTACTTGCCTAGGTAGTGACTTGATGAAATGTTAACATGTGTTTGTGTGATTAATTGAAATTGCATTTCTTGGTTAAGAGGTGTCATGCTTTGATGTTAATATGTGTGCTCTAACATATTGGGTTTGTGATGTGTTTTCGTGTGGGCATGGATATTGCATGGCATGTTGTAGTCTAGTTTATTGGGCATTATGCGTCATGATGTATCCTAGGGATTTGAGTATGACATTACTTGTCTAAGTAGTAGTCGGAATGATGTTGATGCATGCTTGTTTCATGTGTTAACATGAATGTGATAAATGTTAAGTAAGGACCCATGTATATTAATCAAGCAATGAATTTATGGACTTTTGTGTGCATTAGACATGAGAGTTCATGGTACAAAGTGTGTGTGTACGAAAGTAGTAAGGTCCATATGAGGTCTTATACATCGGGCATGACTCTAGAAAGTGCAACGGGCACCAGATTGCACTAGTGCACTGGGACGCATGCATGGGTGAGTGCATAGTCACACATTCACCATCCCTGATGAATGGCCAGTGGACTCGCACTTCGATGAAGTCCAATGAGATCCACGGTTTGCATGGCTGACAATCAACATCAGGCGGCGTCGGCGATGAGACCGGTAAACGGACAGTGTCCGCTGAGTCTACTTCAGATAGCATGGAAATTAATACCCATGTGTCAAGTAAATTTAAGCCTGATAGACACCCCCTCAGTGAAAACCCGAACTTTGGCGCTAAACATGACCCCGGCCTGAAAGACCCGAAAATGTCGGCCGACGCAGAAGGTCCTGAGGGAGATCCCAAAATCTATGGCCCAATAAATGCATAGAGCACACACCTATTAATTTGATTACATCAAGTGGCACTAGAGGATAAAACCAGTGGGTATGGGTTTATAAAACAAAAAGCTTTTGTTTTATGAAATAAATGATTTTATAAGGGATCATCCAAAAAGACTTTGGATTTGAAAAAGAAATGGAAATGATCATTGGATGTGATCCGGGAAAATAAAGGTTTTTATCACGTACGGTCTCTATCATGTGTGAGGACGGTGAGGACTTGATACATGCATGATGAGCTTCCGGGTCCCATTCATGACTGGGTGAGGGATTCCTTCGTGTTGGGGATTGCATGTCCTTGGTCAGGTGTGCTTGCTGTTTGACTGTCTATGCATTTAGGTGTGAATACCAGGGACTTATCACTACTAGGCGTTAGCTCACCCCGTCGTGAGACCCCCCTTTTAGGTACAGGACATGTGCAGGCAGATGGTGCTCCTTAGAGGCCAGGATTATGAAGTGGGCTGGATTGTGGCCTTGATTCATGTTTTGTATATTATATTGTTACAAGGTTTTAATATAATACTAGACAGAGTGATGTAATAATCCTCAGGTTTCTGATATAGATTGTATTTATATGATAAATGGCCCCACGTGGCCATTTTTACTCATATGTGGACTTGCGTGGTCGCTGTGATAATATTGCATGTAGTTGTATTTGTGTAGAGCTCCCGTACAGCGAGACTTTGCCCTATTTTTGTTAAACTCGTCCCGGGGAAAGTGGATTCAATGGAGCAGGTCAAGTCACCACATCCACACCGCGAGCTGACAAAGTTGTCAACGGACCCCTGGGATTTGGGGTGTCACAGTGATGCCTCTAGGGACGGACTAGGACGCACTTTGATGCACCGGGAGGGTCAGGCTCATGGTTCCGCATAGCTAAAGAATCATGAGCAAAATTACCCTACACATGATCTGGAGTCGGCAGCCATAGTCTTTGCCTTAAAGATTTTGCGCCACTATCTGTATGGTGAGCAGTTTGAAGTATTTTCATACCACAAGAGTCTGAGGTATATCTTCACATAGCGGGAAACATGAGGCAACGCAGAAGGATGGAGTATTGTTTGCCTTTTGTTATTTGTAGACTAAACCTCTCAATTTAACACTTATACAGGAGCCTTACAATTTTCCTACATCTATGTCGAATTGGAATGGAGTTGCTTAAAAATGAATAAAACTGATAAATGGGTTTAGTCTATGACACTGCAAGTGCACAGGTCATACAAGTAGTAAAAAAATGGATGTAAGTCCAGATATCATTCCCTCAAAGATTGACAAGAATTTGAAATCAATTACCCTAACTACTCAAGATCCACACTATTTTCACCTCCTTGTGATGGTTTGAAAACTGGAATTTGAAAGACAAGATCATACTATATAATAATAATCTATTTAAACTAAAATTTGAATTAAAATAAATGAAATAAACTGGATCAACTGGCCAGTTAGAAATGGACATCGATATGGAACTGTTGTGAAACAACCAATGCCTGCATTCAATCCATTGATTTTCTAAATCTTTGATTTTGATATGGATTTGTCAAAGATGCCTAAAATGCACCTCGATTTCTCCATAATTCACTAATAGGAGGTCCCCGCTGTTTCAAAGACAAGGATTTAACTGGGCCACTTGTATTCGTAATTTTTATAAGACCTCGTATTTTTTTCTTTCAATACTTCATACCCATTTCTTAAGACTGCATTTCGCATTCCAGTCCAGTCACTGCGAAACCTCACAAAATGGTTGATGACTCATCCTTAGATCCATGATTTTCTCTTACAGATTAAATCTTAGCTAAATGATCAAGATATTTCCACGTATTCAAAGAAATTTATTATTTAAATTGATAAATAATCCCCTTCAACTTCAACTATGAGTGAATTGGAAATTTATCGTAGTGAACTTTCAGAGCTCTTTAGTTCTTCAATAGTAGTCTAGCATACCCACAAATTGAACGTTCAAAGCTCTTAGGAATCTCCATCTCCGTGTCACTCAGAGGACCTCTTGGAAATCAAAGCATGAAACAAATGAAAAGGCGATACTACTATTTGGAACAAATCAATCTAAAAAACAAGACTGATCAAATAAACTAATCCAGAAATTTCGTCTAATTTATGTAAAATATAATTCAACAACAGTCCAATTCATGAAGTCAAGGCTAAAAATCGAATCACAATCAACAATGGAGATTGACAAGAACGCCCACTAATCAGAATAAACTCCAAAGAATTGTTCAAACGCTGATCATTGTTCCTCAGCAAGAATTTGAAAGAAAATAGAACGATTTGATCCAAACACCCAGATTGTCGGTTCGCATCCTAAAATCAAAACAATCGAACTAATATATTCTAAAAAATATACAAGGAGTCTTCAACTCTGGGCATACGGGTTCCAAAAGAGCCGCTTCTCCCGACGCATGACGCCATTTATACACTCATCTATCATTCATCTCCAAGGCTCCAAGTGGATTTCCAATTTTAATGGCCTATTTCGCCATTCAGTCGCGACCTTTGTAGCTCATCGCGACTTGTTAGGTCTCCACATGTCCTCAGTTGGCCGCAACATTCTTATGCCTTTGCTTTTGCAATATCGAAATAATACTTGATATCCCATGTCACGACATTGTTCTTTGCGCTTTCTTCGCTTATTTGTCATGCATTCCCTTGACTCTTTTTGTTTTATCATGTGTCGTGGACATGGAAATCTCAAGGTTTGCTTTTTCAAGATTTTCCTAAGAATCATGTTGTGGGCCAGCGACCGAAAATTGCCGGCTATTATGACCATGTTTAGTTGCTGGGTAGTGATGACTCTCGCCAGGACCACATTTTCTTTGTTTCCGTGCATTTGTGTCTCAACCCCGGCTTTTTCTTCCTTTGTCAATTATAAACAAGGGTTCAGTTGCTTTGTCGCAACACCGCTTATCGGCTAGGCCACTTTGATCCTTGTCCCGACAACTTTTATGGTCTCCAAGTGGCTGCGTCGCGACCACAATTTCAAGGTCGACCGACCGCTCTTCCTTTTACTAAATTCGTGGTCGAGCACAATTTCATGTCTCGACTGGATCGCCTTTCCTTTGCATCGACTCAGGTCACGACCACAATTCCATGTCACGACACAATTTATGTTGCCAACCACTCGATCCGGTCACAAACCCTCCCTTCCCGCTATGACATCATTTCGCTTTCCGCCTTGCAAGTTAATACTCAAAAATCCATCGACCATTTATTTTCGTCGCGGACATGGGAATTAGGTCGCGACAAGGTCAAGCTCTTTCCATCACTGGCCGCGACCTCAAAAGCATGTCGTGACCGTCCTTGCTACCAATCTTATCGCAACCTTATTTTTTAGTCACAACAGTTTCTACTCAATTCAGCTTCTTTTTTTCTGGTCACGACCTAGAAAGTGTGTTGCGACTGAGAGGTGGCCCTTCTTACCTTGTTCTTGTCCTAGTTTCTTAAACTTAGTCACAACATATTTTAACTATTCAACTCATTTTAATATCATGACATGAAATCCTCATTACACCTCGATTGTGTCTTTACCTTATATTTTGCTAGCAACATCAATTTTTCTGAGCAGAGACCTTTGCCGCCTCATCCACCCATCCATTCCTCGTCGCGACCTTAATTATCTCAAGTGTGGCCCAGTCAGTTTACTTCTTCGTGTCGCGACCGATTCTCAGTCACGACCGCCGTTAGCCGCTGTCTTAAATTTCTCTCTCTCGCGACTAATCACAAGGATGTCGTGACACGCTTGAAGCCTTTGTCTCATAGAGCTGTCGCAACATTATCAATCAGGTCGTGACTTAAAAACTATTGAACTGATGAATTCCTTGTCGCCACTCACGTCATTCATTTATCTCATTTTCTTCGGATTCGCCGAATTGCACTTCTTCTATAAAAATCGCAAAAGATAGTTTGTAAAATTCCATATTTCTCGCATAAAAATAAGTAATTACATTGTAACACTAATCAGAAAAATGGATTAAAAATCAATGAGTTTTTTTACTCATCAAATTCCCCCAAACTTAAAATTTTGCTTACCCCCAAGCAAAGAAAAGAAATATTTCTTTGTCCTCAAACAATTGAACTTAATTTTTAAGGACATTTTTCTGTTCTCACTACAATCTTTTCTCGATCTCAATTAAATTGGACGGAAATAAGTAGGTTGGGTAAAGACATTTCAAACTTCATTTTTCAACTACAAAATGAATGGCTTCAACCTATCACAAATAAACTGATGAATTCTATACTGTAAACAACGCAAATAATCAACTCGCTTTGTTGTGTGGCCGGGCCTTTCCTTTTCCTCGCGATTAATTGAATCTTCGATTCTCCTTGGAAGATTAGTCAAAGTCCCATAGTTTTTTTTTTATATTGATCTCCACTAATGTAAGCAAATTCAACCTTCAAGATCAATGAGGTATTTTTGGCTTGTAATGTTAGGCTTAGGTAATTGGGTAGATAATTTGGTAAAATTCTAGAAATGTGAAATTACCCAAATTCCACTATTCACTTCTATTTAATAGCCTTCCTTCTTTTCATCCCTTTCTTTCCTACTAATGTGAACTTCTACTTGGCTTCGTGTATCATCTTGAATTTTGTGGCTCTTGATTACCACCTTCATGTTTATCAACCCAGCCTTTTTCCTCGAATTCTTTTGTTCTTCTTTTCTCTAGTTGTGCTTTAGAATAAGGCAAATGTTTTGTCTTAAGGCTTTCATCAATCTTAGAGAACTTTGCTAGTAACTCCCATACCATTTTGGCATTAGGTACTAGGTGTTGAAACATCCCTATGAACTTAATTGTCTTGCTTAGAGAGGCCACAAGACAAAACTTATTCCTTTTAATTGACTTCTTTTCTCCCTCTCTAATCTTTCAATTCGATTTTATTCTAATACTTCCATGTACCGTAAGAGCATATTCCCACCTTGTTCCCATCTATACATTAAACTTCTTGTTCGAAACTCGGGTAATTTTCGGGGTTCTTGTCAGAGGGATTGTTTGTGGAGGATTTCATGTTTCTAATTGTTGTTATTTGAAGAAGTTAGTACATTTGGCTTAAAGTTTGAACTAAGGTGTATGCATCAGATATAATAAGTGGTAAGCTTGAAAAAAAAAAGGTTCAAACTTCCAAAAGAGGGCCTCTATCATTGTCATTGTTTTGTTTAGGATTTCGCCTCAATTCAATAATCTAACAAGTTCTAGGACTCAGACTCTTAATCATGGAATCACCCCGTAAGATGTCCCTAATCTTTCGGCCATAAGGACTCACTAGACCATGTGTGATGTTTTTTCCAGATTTGTCGACTCAACTATTTACACACATAGATTCAAGAGTCTCATATGTTCTTTCAATTGTTTACCTTTTCCTAATTCTATAATTTTAACTTGATTTAAACTAAAACTGCAACTTCTTACTTCCGTTCAATGTAGCCTGCTCTCCTTTCTCTCATAGTATTCTTTGGATTTAATCAGTGGTTGTTGTGCCATTAACCATTAAAAGCTTCAATACAATAATCATTACTTCCAGACAAACAAAGAAAGACACAATCAACCTAGTTCACTTAATCAGATCACTGCATCCAAGAACAATTAACATTTTCATCAAACTCATTCAATCACCAAATCCCAATTAAGCAGTTCAAAAACATACATGTTCTAATTGCAACATTATCGAGCAATGTCCAAGATCAAATCGAAGAACAAATCACAAGACACTTTCAATGAACTATACCGGGCTTTATTAATGGGGAAGACAGCATTACAGCTTAGAGAAGGGGAAGAGAAAATTTAGAGAATTCATTTTCTTCTCTTATGTGGATTCGTGGCAGATATTGGGAGGATCACGTCAAAGTCATAAATGTGGAGAAAATTTTCGGGAATGTGATATCCTCTCGGCTCTTTCTTGTCATGGGTTCTTCCTTTCCAGAGGTGCATATATCATTTGTGAACTCCACCAGGATCAAACGATCTTGATTCTGACCCACTTTATTCATTGTACTTTCCAACTCAGAAATACAACCCAACATGTTTGACAAATTATTGTTGATCAAATCCAAGCTCTCATGCCAGATTTTCCTCCTATATACATCATTGTCCTCCACCTCATTCTTTCCTTCATTAACCTCCCAAATTCTTGAATCGTTCTTATAAAGATATTTGAAAGCTCATTTTCTTTTCAAAGATATTGCTTTCCATTTATGCTTCTCTTTTCTTCAAAATTGTTAGTAATTTTGCATCTCTTTTGAATTGATTGTTATAGAAGGCTTCCAAACGGGATTTTATCTTTTCTCTTGATTCCTCCTCCCTCCTTTTCATCTCTTCCTTCCATTCTTCTTCTCTCTGTTTCAAGTTTTGTTCCCATTGTTGTTCTTTCCTTCTATAATCCGCTTCCATGTATTCTTCTATGATTTGTTGTTGTCTTTCCCACTTTTTCTCTCTCTCTTCCATTTCTTTCTTCATTTATATTAGCATCTCCAGGATTTCAGCAGTTCCTTCATTCCTTCTGGAACTCTCTCACAGCTCAGTGGAAATTTCTCATATCTCGGGTACGAATGACTCAATGGGCCTTATCTCTATACGGCATCTTCTTCTGGGAGCTCTCGTTTCGGGAAATTTTCGATTTCCTCGCATTTCCTCCTATTGGCCTGCCTCTACTCTCTACAACTCTTTATGCTTTATTCAGCCTTGTTACCCTCTCAAACAGTGGTCGAGTGTGAGAAACTATGGGCATACCTTTCTTCTCTCCCATGATCCATTCACTCAAGCAAGGATGCAGAGTCGATAGTCATAGCGGATCAAATTCTCTTTGTCGTCAGATGGTATCCTAATGGAGCCTCTAATTAAATCGTATTAATTTATATCCCTTTGAAAGGGAATATAGAATTATGGCTTCCTACTTCCGATCGATCACGATGCTTAGTTGAATTATAATAAGAGGGCTATGAAGTGAGAAGCAAACTCAGCTTCCTCCGTGAGAGACCCTCCGTTGGATACCACAGTGCGGTTCTTCTTCGTCGCCTCCCACTTTCCCCTCGTCCAAGAAGCATAGTAGATCAGTAGATTTTTTCATGGTTTGGCTCAACCAAACTTCTTGAATTTCGAACCACAAGCTGAAGTCTCTTCAATTGAAGGACTTCGTTAATTCTCTGATGTCCGAAAGGAACCTATACTCCTCGAACGTATACTGAGTCCTCCCTTATCCCTACCATATTTGCATAGAACTCTCTTGCTATAGCAGAGAAACCAGACGCCTTGTGCACACAGAAGAATTCCCATCCCTTCTTTTCTATTAATTCTGCAAAAGGGGAAATAAGATTTCCAAACCCCTTTTCGCTGATGAAGCCTTTGTCAACCATTTGATTGTTCCATAAGGCTTAAGCTTCAGAGAGATGTGAAGCTCTTACGCCTTCAAGCGCTCTTTTCTTCTCAGAGTGCCTTACTGCTCTATGTTTTGCGCTTCCTTCTTCCTCACCGGCCTTCTTACTAAGTCAAGCCTGCTCCGCAGATTTGGCAGAATGCCTGTGAACCTCTTCCTCTCATAAAAGTATTCATTCATTATCTTATCATCATCTCATTAAGATTCTAATGTGGTTCTGCTTCTTCGCCATGAGGAGAATTTGGAGTTTAAATTTTTAGGAAAAACCGGGTAGGCTTTGGTATTCAATATAGGAAAGAAATCAGCAGCCAAGGAGGATGACCGATCAAGCTTGAATGCCAACCGCTATTCGGGCCACCTTTGCGATGGATGTGCTCACGTTATTGTCTTATGGAGTGTCGCACAGTTATCGTCGAGGTCACAACACTAAATTTAACAATAAATTTCACTTCTATCGTTAAGTGACGCCAAATCAAAACGCTCAAAACCTACAATTACCGTGATTTAAACAACCTCTATTCACTTACTTTAGGCTTGTCGCGACCTCAAAAGTGGTCTTGCCAAATAAATTGAAGTCACTTACAAATCCTTTTCTTTTCTTTCGGGCCATTCCTAGCGCTTATTATTAATTTCTAATGTTGCGATTAATCGTGCCTTACACTACCATTTAGGTTCACATATCGCTATACCCAGAATTCGCGTCGCGACCTTAGTTTGTTTTGACAATAAGGCTTTAGCGTTATGACACGAAATTTTCTTAGCGTTCTCATGTTATCAATCTGTAACCCGGTCGCGAATTCCAAAAACTGGTCGATTAAGAAATTCTTCCGTGTTCCATAAACAATTCACATTTAAACAAGATCACTTCAAGATATCCAATTTAAATTAGAACAATTCATTCATCATTCAAACATTCAACAAAATCACCAATGTAACATCGCATTCAATATTGAATTGAAAATTCCAATTTCCCCAAACTTCAATCATGCATTCTCTAAAATAAATATTAATAAGAGAGCATAATACTTCCCTTTTTTTCTTGTGTGCATTCCTTAAGCAGTAAGTTCAAACTCCATTTTTGTTTATAACCTTGCTGACCTGCAAAAATACCAAAAAGCTTTAAAAAAAAAACAAAAATATCATTTCCAACAATTTAATTGACTAAAAAAATATAAAAAATGAACTATTGTATGGGTTGCCTCCCAAAAGCTGCTCAGTTTTGAGTCCTTAGCTGAACTTGTTGCTGTGATTCTCTTGTTTCATCAAATTCTTTAACTAAGAACTTAGAATCAGCCTTCAATTATCTTCCCTCCAAGGTAATGCTTTAATCTCTGACTATTCACTTTGAATTCTTCTCCAATATTAGTTTTCAATACATCGTTCCAAAGGTTGTAATGGCCACTCACCAGAGCAGGGGCCACCCATTTTGATCTCAATTTTCCCGAAACAGCTACCTGAGTTAACAATGTGACCCGACTCCGCTTAAATTCTCCCCAAAATCTTTGATCATACCATTTCTTTTGTCTTATCCCCTTAAATCCCGGCATTATCATGCTTCATTTTCAAACTCTTCCACTCATTCAGCTTGAAGCAATCTTTCCCATTTAGTAATTGAAATCAAAATTACCCCTTTATGGCCTACACAAAATTTCTTGTATTCCTTACAATTCAAGAGGAAGAGCAAGGTTTACTAAAGACAATTTGTATGGGGACATTCCAATGGGAGTTTTATATGCGCTCGTAAGCACAATAATGCATCATCAAGCTTAGAGACCAATCTCTATGCTGTGAGCTTGCCATCTTTTCTCAAGAATTTTCGATCTCCCTATCGGTACTCCCCCCACTTTACCCATTTTTTGAGGATGGTGTCAACCAATAAGTGTTTGATCTCATACCTACTCATGAGTTTCTCAAACACCTTATTTGCAAAATGGCTCCCTCCATCACTTATGATAGTTCTGGGTGCCCCAAATCTACTCAAAATATTTCTTTGTAAGAACCCCACAACTGTATTAGCATCATTTTTGGGACAAGATGTTGCTTCCACCCATTTGGATACATAATCCACTTCTAGGAGTATGTACAAATTCCCAAATGACGATGGAAATGGTCCCATGAAATCTATTCCCACAGATCAAATAATTGACCACTACAAGATATCTTGCAGGGGGCATTTCTATGTCTTGTGTTGAGATCATTCCCTTCTCGATCGATCACAAAGTTTCACCCATTCTAAAACAATCTTTGAATATGGTAAATAATAAAACTGATTGAGAACTTATGGGCGCTGGTTCTCGCAAAATGTCCTCCATATGGTGGGATGCATGACACCATATAAGATTCGCCTTGTTCACTTTCTCTAGCAAACACCTCCGATTATTATCGCCCCAATACAAGGATCATCCCATATAGAAACCCATGTCATCCCTAACTTCTTCTCCTCACGGTAGTCGACCTCCGTGGCATAACTCCACAAGCTAGAATTGACAATGTGTCAAGATGCTGTGTGATCGAATGAGCCACCTGGAATAACTGGCCATCCGGGAAATTTTCACAATTTTTTCCTCTTCTTTTATAGTAGTCTCACCCCGATAAGGATCATCTATCACAATATCACAACCCTTCCGCCCTGATCTCTAAATCAAATTCCCGCAGCGAACAATACCTATCCGATCGCTCTGGCTTATTTTGATTGCCATTAAATATTTAATTGCGCATGATCACAGATAATGATGACATTGGAGTCCCAATATATAGGGCTTGAATTTTTCACATGCAAATACCATGGCCAACATCTCTTTTTTCAGTAGTTGAGTAGTTCTCTTGAGCTTCATTGAAGGTTTTGTTAGCATAGTATATGGCCCTAAACATCTTGTCAGTTTTCTGTCCCAATACAGCTCCCATTGCATAATCACTGGCATCACACATAATCTCAAATTCCTAAATTCACTTAGTTTCAAGGCAATGGAGCTTTCAACTAATCTAGATCTCGATCTCTTCAAATGAAGATTGACAGATTCCACTAAAATTAAATCTCGCATCCTTTCAAAGAATCTACACAATGGTCTTGCAATTTTTGGAGAAGTCTTCAATGCACCTTCTATAGAAACCAAGATGTCCTAAGAAACTTCTTATTCCCTTTGATCAGCAGGAGAGCAGAAAAGAGTCTTTATGATGGAAACCTTTGAGCCAGTCCACTTCCAACCCCGCGTAAATTCCCCGTGCCTAAGGACAATGCCTTATGTTACCATAAAGTGACATTTTTCCCAATTCAAAGCTAAATTCTTATCCTGACACATGTGAAGCACTGTCCCCAAATTTTGCAAGCAATGTTCAAAACTGGATCCATAAATTGTGAAGTCATCCATGAATATCTCCATAACTTCCTCTGCCAAATCTGAGAACATAGACATCATGCATCTTTGAAATGTAATAGGAGGACAGATAAATAACTCGATTCTTCTAAAAGCAGCGACTATACATGAAATTGGTTTTCCTACTTCCCAAAAAGTAAATAGCAATTTGGTTATATCTGTAATATCCATAAAGAAAACAAAAGAGATGTCCTACTAACTCCGTCCAACATCTTAAATCAATGAAAGGCGTAGGGAAAATGATCTTTCCCGTCAGAGGTATTCCAATTTTTCTGTAATCATACACACCTTCCATCCCGTCATGTGTTTCAGAGGGAACTCGGGCCATTTCTTTCATTTCTCTCGATCACAAAGGAATCCACCCTTCTTGGGAACCACATGAACTGGGCTCACCCAAGAGCTATCTGATATTGCATAAATGAAGCCTGCATTTAACTATTTCAACACTTCCTTCCTTACAACATCTTTCACACGATTCGGGCCAAGTTCAATTTCAAGCCTTTGCATTATCTTATAGCAGAATTTTGTGCATGCAAATAGAAGGAATGATACCTTTGAGATCTTCAATTGACCAAGCAATTGCTTCATTGTATTTTCTTAAGATCTTTAATAGCTTATGTTCTTCATTCTCAGTCAATGCAGCAGATATAATAACTGGTTTTATCTTTTCTGGTTCTAAGAAAGCATATTTTAGATGGTTAGGCAATTCTTTCAATATCAACCCTTCTGCATTGGTTTCGCTCAGTTGCTTTCTTTTCCTTACGCATGAATTCTCTTTATCAAGTTATTTAAACTCAAGACTGCTTTCAGATATCAGAAACTCGGAATGCAAGAATTCATAATCAACACTCTTAAGATATTGGAAATACATCTCATTTTCATTGATAGAATGTTGAATGTTACAATCAAAATTTAGTTCAAAACTGATGGGACTAATATTATCTACAGCCATACAATTTTCCTCATCAGCATCAGACTGTGTCAAGCTTTTGTTGAGGTTGAAGTGCACTGCTCCATCTCCTACTCTCAAGGCCGCCTACCTTCAACATCAATCGTGAGCGTACTCAGCTTGGGCAAGAAAGGTCTTCCTAACAATGTAGGAACCCGTGGTGTCTTCTTCCATTTTCATGACAACAAAATCAACAGAGAAAATGAATTTCCCTACCTTGACCAACACATCCTCAAGGACTCCTTCTTGTTGCGCACATCTATCACCGCTTCAGCAATTGTTTGTTGAAGTAAGTTCCCCCAAACTTAACCTCAGACACATTAAGGGTATCAATACGTCGGCACCAGTCGCATAAAGCTTCTTTGAATCTTCATTTCCCACCAGGCGGTGGAATGGCAAACCGCCAGGTCTTTCATCTCTAGCCGGTAGGCTCTTCGAATAACCGCACTACATGCAGCTTAGGCCTACCTACCTTCATCGCAATTTTCTTCTTTTTGCCATTATATCTCCTTGAGGACCGGCATAGTTTCCTGTACTTGGTTTATCATCGCAAAGGAATGTTCATTTCTATCTTCTTGAACATCTCCAAGAATTTAGAAAATTGTTCCTTCTTCTTCGCCTTCTGAAGTCTTTGTGGGAAAGGAACTGCAGGTGTGTAGGCTTGAACCTTTTCTTTTTGTTTTTGTTCACGCTTCTGAGCCGTCGCTTGCACTTTATTCTCGCTTCAGAGTCAACTCGAATCGTTCCTTCTATTCTTTTCTTCCAATTTCTTCATCTTCTTCATCACTTTTCTTTCTCTTTTCTCTGCTCGGCCGTTGCTCACCTCTTGCTGACTTTCGCCTGATCGCTATACCCTTGATTCTTCCGTTCTACCAGGGAAAGCATCCTTTGTTCTTTGTCATGAAGGTCGTATACACTGGCCCAACCTGTGTTTCCAAGTTCTTGAGTGAAGCACTAGTGTTTGCTTGAAAATTTTGTGTGTTGGATTTAAAAGTTTCTAATTCAGAAAATTTTTGTTCATGGTGGTTTAGCAGCTTTTTGTTGTCCCCCATGAACTACAACATTTGTTCCTCAAAGGATCGAGCCTCTTCGCCTTGAGATTCATTATGTTCTTCTCTCCACAGCATTATCAGAGGGAACCTGGTGGATTATATCCTTGTCAAAACCTTGGCCTCTTGTCTCAGCCTGTGGATGCCCTCCGCCATATGGAGAAGTTCCTACGGCCCCCGTTGTCAGCGCAGGTGTGTGGGCAAGTTGGGATTAGGCTTGAAATGGTAGTTTCTCTGTTCATTCAAATAATTGGCCTCCTCAACTTGATAGGGATCCTCTTCAATTGGTCCCTCAGCACTTCTTCAGATTGTATCTCTTCCCATTGCTCCAATTTCATGAGTATAGTGCATTCTTTTCTCTTGATTCCCCAACTTGTGCATTATTGCATCAAGTTTTTCTTCCATAGTAGTCATTTTATCAGCCTAATACCCTTAATTTCCTTGTTCTGTCGTTGTTTCTTGAAAATTTAGATCGAGCTTTCATGTTGCATTTGGCCAGGTCTTCTATCAGTTGCTTTGCTTCCTCTGCACTTCTCCTCTTAAATGCCCCACATCAAGCTGCATCTATAATACCCTTTGAGGTATCATTCAAGTGGTAGACAATATCCATTTGGGTCTTCAGGTATATGCCATGCATAGGGCAACTCTTTAATACCGTACCTCTTCCCGTGCAAAAGATATGCTTTCATCCTCCCCTTGTTTGAACACAATGATCTCCTTCTTCTTCTCGCTGTATGACGGGGGAAAAAATCTGCCTAGGTAAGCCTCCACCAACTCTTCGCATGTATTAACTGAGCCATATGGCAATGATTTATACCATGTGGCTACAATATCTCTTAAGGAAAAGGGAAAGAGATGTAGTTTGATCACCTCTGGTCTCACATCGTTTAATTTAACTGTGTTGGCCATCCTGAGGAATCTGCCCATGTGCTCATTAGGATCTTCAATAGGGTGGCTTGTAAATTTATTTTGTCGCACCACGCGACGCGCCGGTTTCAAATTTCTCAAATTACAAATTTTTATAGCAAAGTTGTCTAATCATTAATATTCTTCTTGATAACTCCGGGTTCCAAATGTCAAGCTCCCGATTCCCGTCCACCTGGACAAGGACCGAACCAGCTTCGGGTGTGAAACCATATACCGGGACTTATTATTATTACATATTATTATTTTTCAGAGCTAACTTATACATGTGGGTATACAAATAATTTTTGTAATAAATCCAAAAGTCATTCACATATACAAAGAGCACATCGAGTGGTATCCATTAAAATCTCTACACATATGCTAAGTCCCACTACTATACAATTACTTATACATACATATCTAAGAAACATCGTAGATTATGGTAAGTGCCGCGGCACCCATCTCGAGACGGCCCGTACCGCTGCGTGGAAATGTCCCGCCTTCTTTATCTCCTCGCACCTACACGGATTGAATACCCGTGCTAAGCTTTATCGCTATAGTGGGAATATATAGACAAAGAATCGACTCAATAAACAATAATCGCCGTCACTATCTTTTACATTTACTTATGCATATAACGGTCTATTCTTATGTGACTTCTAACTCAACTCATATTATACATGTAGATTTTATTCTTTCGCATTCCTTTATCATTATCTTGTTCATATTACTTTCCTCGTGGTCATGTATTTTTACAGGTTGTAACCATATCACTACATATGATAGATCAAATCATATTCAAAGTAAACTTATATGTATACAATGGCAATTCAACATATCGTCATATTAAATTCATACAACGCCAATCGTATCAATACAAATTCATGTTGACTCTTTATCAATATCACTGTCAGAAGCCATTAATCAACTCCCTTTAGAAATTACATTTCGTGATCCTCGGGATGCCCGCACCTTTTAGTTTTCGCTTTATTAATCTTCATTTTCAAAAGTGTCGCAACCGAATCCTCTACTAATTCGCTATGCACTGCCGAGTCCCGTTTACTCCGACATTTTCAATCAAATTTATTCTGCCTTATTAAATTTTTCTTTTCAGTGTCGCGAATTCGAATCCCCGACTAATCTTTGGCCATGATCCAAGATGGTTCAAGCCATTCAAGCATTTTCAATTATCTTTCCAACACATTTGTTTATATTCCATTTTAGACTTTTTAATTACGCTGAAAGCACTTCTTTCGGGCAATCCCATAAACACTTATAATTTAAAGACCTCAATAGATTTATTCAACAAAATGCATTTACAAAATGATGCTCTTACTATGTCCGTATAATGTAAAAGATACTTAAACAATACAATTTTTAATGTCATTTTTCGCTTTATCGCTTGTGATTTCGCTACAGGCTATAGAAGCTCTACATTCACGATGCATTCACTCGGGGGAATCCCGCCCGCTTGTCATTCAGTAGCAAGGTGATTTCAAACTCGATTATTACCGTCTCACATATGGCTAGAGAAGTCGACATTCACGACAGATTCACTCGGGAATCCCGCCTCGTTTCACATTTAAGAGTAATGTGGGATTTCTCGCAGATTCACTATTACCGTCTCACATATGGCTATAGAAGTCGACATTCACGACAGATTCACTTGGGGAATCCTGTCTTGCTTGTCATTCAGTAGCAATGTGATTTCAGATTAACAATATGATTCACTTTAAACGCGGGGACTGATTTATCTGGACATTCAATGGTCGAACTCGGCTCTGCTTATTGCCATTCAAGAGCAATGTGATTTCACATTTAACAATATGATTCACTTTAACTATAGAATTGATATCTGCGATGCATTCGGGCCATTAACTCTATTCGTTTTTCATTCAATAGCAACAGATTTTAAGATTTAACAATATGATTCACTTTTAACTATGGGACTGACATTCATGACAGATTCAGCTTGTCAATCCTTCACACTGCTTATTCAATAGCAATGTGATTTCTCGCATTTAACACCATTTGCCTTCATGACGAATCTGGGCTTGGTGAATCCCGTCATGTTGGTCATTCAATATCACATTTCAAATCAGTTTACTTTTATGCAGTAATTTCACTTGTAGTGCAAATACACGCATACGCGAGGCAAGACAAACACCAATAACTATCATTCAAATCACTATATATATGCTTATATATATATTTCACAATTAGCATTCATAAATCGATCATAATCACATTTCAATTCCAATATCACTTCTCAGATTATCTTTTCAAAGATATACTCAATCATGTACACATTTCATATACTCATTTACGATACCGTTTATGTACTCGCTCACGATACCATTTATGTATACTCATTCATGTATTCATCACGTATACTCATTCATAATTCATTTACGTGATACTCATTCATAAATCCATTTACGTATACCTCTATCATTTGTTATCATTTTCCGATTATACGCGAGTAATAATCATATATCACGAACCACATTATGTGTTCAAGTCATATTGCCTCTCATGTTCACAATCATGTTTCAATTGCTTATTTTCATTTTCCATAATCATTTTCTATGTTTCATGAACATATCTTTACATTTTTCATTTTCATTTTCCTTGTTTCATGCCTATTCCATATGGCACTTCATATTCTTGTGAAGTATGATGTATGTGGAATCACACCTCATTCATATATTCTTATTCCTCTATGAATCTACTCTACTTTGGAAGTGGAATCAATCCAATCGGATCATCCAAACTAACGTTATGACATTTTCATGCCAAACTAGTCGGTTTACCCAGGACATAATTTCAGAACAGTTCGTATTACTAATTTTTCCGGGATCTTAACTCCATACTTGACACTATATCTTTGTACTCTTTTAAAGATAAGGTGCTAAGGGTTCTATTCCAACTGGAATAATCCCACCCGAGCAATCGAAACCTGCCACGTCCAAACAACCCGACCATCATAGTTCAGCCAATCAGAATTTGGCTTCATACCGCCCCACTTTGACTGAATTTAGGCCACTTGTGATCAGAATTCGCGATGCCTACTGTTTATGTTTTGTTCTTGAAGTCTATTTTACGTAGCTACTTGAATCACCAAATCGGATAAGAATTGAGCAAGTTATGGCCAAAATACGAAAATCCAGTCGAAACCGGGAAAGCGTAATTGTGTCAGGCCGGTACGTCTAACTCAGATCGGTACAAGTCGCCAAAACGACCAGAATGACAAAGGGCGCTGTACCGTAAATAAGTTCAAATTGTACCGGTACAAGTCTCCGAAAAGTGCCCAAAATGTGTATTTTTGTTCCATATTTCCATATTTTGATACCCAATCAACTCTACTCTTCAAACACACATCAAAAACACTTCTAATTCACCTTGTAATCTCCTTTCTATTCAATTCATCTTTCAATTTCATATGTTTCTTCAAAATTCTTTCATGAATTTCTTCCAAAACCCTTCTAATATGGGTTATGACCCATCCTCAACAAAAACATGAATATTAATTAGGTTTACTCTAAAACTCTAACTCATTTACTTACAATTAACCATGAATCCAACTTAAGCAGAGGATTCTACAACTATCTCAGGCCATTTGAGTTTTAATAACCCTTCTAATTTCAATACATCTTTGGTTAGGATTTCATCCTAACAAACCCTAGGTTTTGACAAGATAATAACCATACAAAACCAAAGATCCATACACAAATCCAAAGTTCCATACTCAAGGTTAGTAGTTCCATACCTTTTTGCTTGATCTCCTTCCTCTCTTCTTTCTCCCTTCTTCCTCTTCCTCTTCTCTCTTTCTTTTCTTTCCTTCACGGTTCTTGCTATTCTCCAAATGGAGACCAATTTTTGGTCTTTAAACTAAAATATCCCAGCTTGTTTGGCTCTCAAAACCCATTCGGGGTTAGTTTCATTAATTGTTTTTTTAGTCCTGATTCTTCCTTTTCAAATTCAACTTATGCATATTCTAGTTTAAACCTCATCTTTTCCTCTTTTATGACTTTCATATCCTTTTTTGGCTAAATTACAAGATTGCCCTTGTATTTCCTGTAAACTTTCTCCGGTTTCTCAATTTATTTCCGAAATTCCTATTTAACTTTAATATACCCTAAACAAGTTCGAAACTCTAAGGTATATTTCGCAGCAAAAATCCTCCATCAGGACCTTGCACTCAGAGCCCTTCTCGCTGCTATTTCTTGTTCAACTGTCTGACCCATTCTTTCATATGCCATAATTACTGTTTCTACACTTCTAACCTTCCTTAAGTTCCTCAATGTTCTTTCCAATTCAGTATCTAAGGGAAACAAATCTGATTATGGCTTCCTGTGCATGAAAGAATTTCCTGAAATGGAAACATATTGAGATCAATTGGAAATAGTGGTATTAAAAATCAAATATCTTTTAAACTCTCTAAAAGATCAGTAGCTTATGCAGCCACTGCTGTCAAAACTGTTTTTGTGAATTTCTTTTATGAAATATAGAAAAATGTACAAATTAGCATTTATCTCTTTTGTCAGAATATTGATTTATTCAAATCCATTCAATCCCCGAACAAGGTGCCATAAAACTTGTTTGCCTTTTGTTATTTATAGACTAAACCTCTCAATTTAACACTTATACAAGAGCCTTACAATTTTCCTATTATGTTTAAGTGTCTAAATTGTTGAAACGGAGTTGCTTAAAATGAATAAAACTAATAAACGGGTTTAGTCTATGACACGCAAGCTTAATGTGTCATACAAGTAGTAAAAAAATGGATATAAGTCCAGATATCATTCCCTCAAAGATTGACAAGAATTTGATATCAATTACCCTAACTACTCAAGATCCACACTATTTTCACCTCCTTGTGATGGTTTGAAAACTAGAATTTGAAAGACAAGATCATACTATATAATAATAATCTATTTAAACTAAATTTTGAATTAAAATAAATGAAATAAACTGGACTGAATCGGTTCTCTGCTAGAAATGGACACTGATATGGAACTGTTGTGAAACAACCAATGCATGCATTCTAATCCATTGATTTTCTCAATCTTGATTTTGGATATGGATTTGTCAAAGATGCCTGAAAATGCAACTTGGATTTCTCCATAATTCACTAATTAGAGGTCCCTGCTTGTTTCAAAGACAAGGATTTAATCAGTTACTTGTATTCAGAACACTCTTTATAAGACCTGGGTATTTTTCTTTTTCAATACTTCATACCCATTTCTTAAGACTGCAGATTTCTTGCATTCCAAGTCCGAACACAGAAACCTCCAAAATGGCTGATGACTCATCCTTTAGATCTGATGGATTTTTTTCATATGATTAAATCTTTAGCTAACACAAAATAAGATCTTTCCATCAGATTCAGGTGAAATCTCTTATTATTTAAATTGATAAATAATCCCCTTCAACTTCAACTATGAGTGAATTGGAAATTTATCGAAGTGAACTTTCAGAGCTCTTTAGTTCTTCAATAGTAGTCTAGCATACCCACAAATTGAACGTTCAAAGCTCTCAAGAATCTCCATCTCCGTGTCACTCGGAGGACCTCCTGGAAATCAGAGCATGAAATAGTCCTAGAAAAGGTATGCGATACTACTATTGGGAACAAATCAATTCAAGAACAACATCAATCAAATAAATCCTAATTCAGGAAATTTCGTCTAATTTATGCAGAAAATACTATAACTAACAACAGGTCCAATTCAATGGAAGTTGCATTTCTAAAAAAAACTGAATCACAATCAACAATGGAGTATTGATCAAGAACTTCCACTGTAATTGTAATAAACTGAAAGAACTGAATTCCAGAAATTGTCTAGATTTCATTAATTTCAGGCAGTAATTGGAAAAGAAATATAACGATTTGATCCAGCTTCACCATTTAAAACAGATTGCTAGTTCAGATCCCAAAAACCAAAACAATTCTAACTAATCTATTCTAAAAATATACAAGTGAGTCTTCTTCAATCCCCCAAGGATTGGGTCCCAAGAGTCGCTCCCTCGATCAAAGAAGGACGCCTATTTATACACCTCCAACTATTGGGCCTGATTCCAAGGCCTCTGTGTGGATCTCCTAATGAATGGCCCGTACCAATATTTAGGTCGCGACCGTAAGCCTATCCCGACTTGTTAGGTCTGTTGTGTTCTCTAGAAGCTTGTCGCAACATTCTTATGCCTTGTTTTTGCAATATTGAGTCGCGATCTGATATCTTATTTCGCGACATTGTTCTTTGCGCTTTCGCTAGTCAATAAAAAGGATGTGAATTCTCATTACGACTTGGAAATCTTGTTGTCTGCTTTTTCTTAGCATTTTTCCTAAGAATCATCATGTTGTAGTCGCGACTGAAATTACTACGTCGTGACCATGTTTAGTTGCTAGTAGTGATGACTCTTGTTGTGACCACATTTTCTTGTTTCCAGGTATTTATGTCGCGACCACAATTTCATGTCGCGACCTGGCTTTTTATTCCTTTGCTGAATTATGTGTCACGACCAAGTTTCTTTGTCGCAACACCGTTTCTGTTGCTAGCCACTTTGATCCTTGTCGTGACAACTTTTTCTGGTCTCCAAGTGCAACATTACCTCGCTAAGCACCCAATTTGATCTCGGGTCAGTTTCCCTTCCTGCTAAGTACAATTATTTCTATTTTTCGCCTTTGCAAGTTACGACTAAAACTGCTGATTCATGATTTTCTTGTTGCGACATGGAATTAGGTCGCGACAAGGTCGCTTCTTTCTATCGCAATTTTGTCGCGACCTTTTAAAAGCATGTCGTGGATCAGTTCTTGCTACCAATCTTACAGAATCTTATTTTTAGTCACAACAGCTTTACTCAATCTAAATTTTCTTTTTTTCCGTTGTGACCTAGAAAGTGTGTTGCGACTGAGAGCCCTTCTTACCTTGTTCTTGTCGCTGTTGCTCAAACTCAGTCACAACATGTTTTAATAGGTCAACTCATTTTAATGTCGCGACATGAAATCCTTGTCGCGGACTCCTCATCGTGTCTTCAAATTTTTATATTGCCGCGAACATTAATTTTTCCGATAGAGACCTTGCCGCCATCCACCCATCCATTCCCGCCTCGACCTTTACCCATCCGCTGTATTCCGAGTTGTCTTTCTGTCGACTCTGGCTCTCTCGTCACGACGCCATTAAATAGCGTCTTAAATTTTTTTCTCTCAATGACTAATCACAAGGGATGTCATGAAACGCCAAGCCTTTGTCTTACGTAGAAGTTGTCGCAACATTATCAATCGTGGTCGCGACTTTAAAACCGGGCCGAACTGATGAATTCAAGGCGAAGCTCAACTGTCTGTCGCGACCTAGCTGCTTGGCCATTTATCTCATTTTCTTCTGGATTCTTACTAGAATTACAACTTCTTCTATAAAAATCGACAAAATATAAATTTGGTAAAATCTCCATATTTCTGCATAAAAATAAGTAATTACATTGTAACACTAATCAGAAAAATGGATTAAAAATCAATTAGTTTTTTGACTCATCAAGTATCTGGAGGATTATGACTTCACTTTGCATTACCATCCTAGTAAGGCAAATGTAAAATACATGCGCTACCGGAAGTTACGGGAGTAATCGGCTAGTGTAGCTTCCCGGAGGGCAAGATGCTCAAGATCAGGATAATTTAGGGTCGTAATACAATGATCGTGCCTGTGGAGCTTTGGGAGTTTAGTGGCTAGCCGTCCCTACTGAGCAAATGATTGAGTCCTAAGGGCATAGTACAGAGATATCGCTTCATCAGGACTCGGGTACAAAGGTGTACAGCGATTTAAGGTCGGGCCATCCACACAGATGGTAGTCTTTGGTATAGGGGACGAGTTGTGGTTCCCCAACATACCATTTTAAGAGAAGAGATCCTTAGGGAGTTCCACTACTCTCGTTTTACTGTTAATTCAGGTGGCATGAAGATGTACCGTGATCTTCCTACGAGCTACTGCAGATTGCTCTCCAAAGATGTAGATGTAGACTTCGTATCAGTTACACCATGGTACTTCACCATCTCTATGACTCCGCATAGATGGCACCGCTGAGTTGCAGAACTCGTGAGTCCAGCCACAGGCTACCGACAAGGGGTTCATTGCACCAGCACTTCACCATGGGGCGTCTTAGCATTATTTGCTACTAGTTAAGCGACAGACTTCGAACAAAATAATTATGACGCTTGAACAGGTTACGTATCAAGAATCGGTACCCATTACTGAGGATTGATGATTTGTTTGATCAGGAGAAAGGGGCGCAAGTCTACTCCAAGATAGACCTTCGCACCAGTTATCATCACCGGCGTTGTAGATCATCCCTAAGACAACGTTTGTAGACGCCGCGCATGGGCACTCAGTTTACGGTGATGCCTCTTTGATTGACGACGCGCCACGCATCTATGGATCTCATGCATAGGGTATTCTAACCCTATCTAGATCGCTTTTCTCGTGGTCTTCGGATGACATTTCGATCTAAATTCTACCCGAGTGCGAGCATGAGTATCACTGAGGATCGGTTACAAATTGGCTGAGAGACCATCAACCGTGACGCCAAGTTCAAGGGCGCGAAGTTTTGCCATTGAGGTGAGATTCGACACGTGCGGGTGTCGCGACGCATGCCGGACCCGTAAAAGGTTGAGGCCTGATGAGTCAGGAGAGCCGTCGGCTGAGATACTAGTTTCTCGGGATCGGTCGTACATGCGAGATTCATCGAGGATTTCTCTCGATCAAGTGAAGCACTTATGACGCAGGTTGACCCGAAGGAGGTCAAGTTTGATTGAGATGACCGATGTGAGGGAGGCATTCCGTGAGTCAAGAGAGACTTACTTCACTCTCCTATCTGATAGTCCCTTGACATATGTGGGTACACAATGTATCGCGATAGCCTCGAGGCCGGACCGGGATGTGTTTTGATGCAGTCCGGGAGGGTAGTAGCCTATGGTTCCACTCGGGCTAAAGAATCATGGAGCACTACCCCACACACGACATGGAGCTGGGCGCTGTGAGTCTTTGCCTTATGATTTGGCGCCACTCACCTATATGGCGAGGAGTTTGAGGGCGCACTGCACCATAAAAGTCTCGAAGTATATTTTCACGCAACAGACCTCAACATGAGGTAACGATGGATGGAGTTCCTAGAGGATTACGACTTCACTTTGCATTACCATCCCTGTAAGGCAAATGTGGTGGCCGATGCACCTACCAAGTCACGAGGAGGCCGCTAGTATAGTTTCTCGAGTTGGCAACGACGACCGCTGGATAGTTCGGGGCTACAGCATGTGCTGGAGCGCACTAGGCACGCTTGGGAGTTAGTGGCTACACCGCTCGTTTGGAGCAGGTGATTGAGTCCTCAGTGGCAGACGCAGATACAGTGTCCACGTGACCGGCACAGCCGTATAGGTGACGAGGGTCGGACCATCCACTCTGACGGTAGTCTTCAGATAGGACGGGTAGCTGGGTTCCCATCTCGACCGATTCGAGAGAGGAGATTCTCAAGGAGTTTCATCGCTTCCGATTTGCCGTAGATCCAGTGGCACGAAGATACCCAGATCTTCACGCCAGACACCGGGAGCGGGACGAAGAGACACGTAGGGACTTTGTCTCGACGATGTCTCACGCCACAGTTAGTACAACACTGTATAGCAGGCTACTTCAGCCATTAGAGGTGGTTGAGTGGAAGTGGGAGCATGTCACGATGGATTTTGTGACCAACTTCCACGGACACCGCAGAGACATGATGCGGTATGCTTATAGTAGACCGTCACGTCGGCACATTTTCTACCGTATGGACGACCTCAGATCGAGATTTCACGGCTCTATAATCGACAGATAGTCCGGCTACATGGAGTACCAATATCCATAGTGTTGGATAGGGACCCGAGGTTTACGACGCACTTTTGGAAGAGTTTCCAAAAGGCTATGGGCACACGACTGACCATGAGTACATCTTCCACCCCTCGTACAGACGGTTAGCTCCGGCAGACTATACAGTGTCAAGACATGCCGAGTACGCGTCCCGGATCATATGAGAAATGGGAGGAGACTACCTTAGGTGGAACTCCGCCTACAACAACAGCTTATCGCGAGTATACGATGGCACCATGAGGTACTTGTATGGGGAGGCCATGTGTGTCATCTGCTATGTCGACCGGCGCTGGAGAGCTCCATCACCGGGGTCCTGATTTGATTAGAGACACCTCCGAGAAGGTGAGCTTGATACGACATCGTCTTCTCACGGCTTAGAGCCGCAGGAGAGCTATGCGACGCACGACGCCGACCTTGAGTTCGAGGTCAGATCACGCCTTCTCGCGTGATGTCGCAAGTAGAGAGCGGCCGCCCGTGTAGTTTATGGCTATCGCCGAGGTTTATCGCCCTTCGAGATACTTGGTGAGGGAACACCGCTGGCGCACGGTCAAGGCAAGTACTTCACCCAAGATGTCGTGTCCACGAGGTATTTCACGTCTCCATGCTCCGCATATACTTTAGATCCAGCTCATGTGGTGGATCGGGGACAAGATCGAGGTCGACACCGATACAGTGACCTTTCGAGGAGGATCAAAGGTGCATTTTAGATAGGCCGTGGATCAAGTTTGAACAAGACCGTGAGGCTAGTGAGGGTGCTATGGCGACACTATGGAGTGGAGGAGTCCACGTGGGAGTGCGATGACACGATGCGGGCCACATATCCCTTATTGTTTAGGGATGAAAGTACGTGGTTTAGTCGAATTTACATGCATGGTATAGTGCACGTTGCATATGCACGAGCATTGATTGTCCGCACTCGACGAAATTCCTTTAAGGAGGGGAGAATGTAAGACCCAGAAATTCCAATTTTGGAAAAATGGTAAAAATCGTAATCGTAAAATTTTAAAATTTATTCTCTGTATCTTGACGAAAACGGATTTCACCGTTGGAATCGCCTTGTTAACCCTAGCTACCACATCGAATTTCATCGACCGTATATTAAATTTATATCGCTTTTGGAGTGCATCGAAGCTCTCGAAAAAGTTTAGTAACGACTTCGAGATGTGACAAAGTCACATATAATATGTACACATATTGCATATGTTCGTATGAGTAGAGAGACGATGGAAATGGACGCTGATAGTGCCAAATGGCAAAATCTAGAATAAGTGGACAAAACTGCATTATCAAAATTGTTGTTGATAATAAGACGAAAATTGAATAGTACCTACCTTTTTTCAAATTAAAAAGGGGAGAAAAAGTGAAAAGAAAATGAAAGAAAAGATGCAGAAGGTTTTGAATTCGTTTTTAGTGAGAGGGTATGTTGCTTCTTTCTAAATTTCCGGCAAATCCGATCGTCAGAATTCTTCGGGACAAGAAGGAAAGTCGTCTATCGCGAAGAGGCTCACAGGCTCCTTGGCTTAGTGGGAGTTTCACTCAACTCCGAGAGGTAGGGTTTTATCCTACGGTTTTACACTTTATTTAAGTGTTTTATAATGTTTCGGTTTGATTGAGGCCTTGACCGTCGTTGATCTATCCCCAAAACTCGACCGAATTGTCAGGACTTTAAGCCCAAATTGTGCAGTCCATGACTGAGCACGGCTGGTTTGGGCTGTTGGATTGTGCTTTGTCAAATAAATCATGTGTTGGTTTGTATGAGGCCGGAAATGGCCGTGAAATTCGGGTTCACAAAGTGAACCGATGATTGGTGACTTGTCGGGAACAGTAACCCGAGGGTTACACTGTTCATATAAATTGTGTTCACAAAATATTTTTTTGAAATAATGTGTTTTGTTCAGTAATTCAAATCGACCGCTATAAGCAAATTAGCCCATGTGAGCTAATTTTGGTATAATGGATCGTGAAATTGCATAAATATGTTTCAGGTGGATTTAAATTATGTGAATATATGCATGATTTTATATTTACATGTGTTATATAATTATATTGAATTGGCATCATGCATTCCATATGCACCGGGGCACCCTAGAACAATGTGAGTGGGAGTGCATGAGGTGATTCTCGAGAGAATGGTTTCGAGGGTCGACTAAAAAATAATAATTATCGAGGGTAGTCATATAAGATATTAATTGCCTGAGTCAGCCCAATCTGATATACATCGCAGGGTTGTCCACTAAATATAACACTGAGTCGGTCCACTACTTATATCTGAGGGTTATTCATAAATAAAAACAAAACATCTTTGTTGAAAATAAGGTTTCTCATAATGTATTTAGCAAGTGTGAGGAGCTACAGACTCGGGATATGTGTTGATCATGTAGACATTCGCTAGATCACGCATTTACTTGAACGTATATTTCATCGAGCATTGCATATGCACTTAGCGAGAGTAGCCCACTAGGGTGATTCCACCACTGAGCATTAGCTCACCTTGTCAAGGATATTATTTTCTGTGTACAGTGAGCGCACGAGGAGACTCGCCATCATAGAGGCCGCTTTAGAAGAAAGTCGGGTCATGCTTTGGTTTTATTATGTATACATGTGTATTAGGAATTCTAGAATTTTGATATATGCTCAGATAAGAGTGAATTATCAACTCGGTTGGGATATATTGTCGAGTGATGATGCAAATTCAAGTGGCCATTATTTACTCTCATTCGACCCTATGTGGTCAGCTGATGCGCTGGGACAAGTTAGTACTAAGCAGAGCTCCCTTACAAAGGAGACTCGCCCGATTTTCGTGAGATGTCGGTCACCCGACATTCACGAGTGTTTCCGCGGTCGACGTAGTCAATGACCCGGATTCGGGGGGCGCTACAACATATGCATCTAGGATAATTGAAGGTGATAAGCTTAAATATTAGCCCAAAACATGAATAAGTAAAATGTTAATGGTTTACCCCATTAGAGGACCTTATGAAGCCCTTAGTTATGACATATGAGTCCCTATTTAGATGATGAAACAATAAGCCACTTTTCCTCCTTTGCTTGACATTATTTGAGCTTTGGTGGTGATTGTTTTCTTTGGCTAAGTTATTCAATTTGTTCCACTTTAGCTTATTATTTTCAGCTTCATGACTATGACCTTTGAGGATGTTGATAATAATGTGTTTTTGGTCACAAGAACATGTTGACAAAAAAGTAACTGATAGATTTGATGGGAATGTACTTGTTTTAGCTACAACCTAGGTTCTATGGAGGGGAATGAAATCTAAGATTTCTATAACAATATAAGATCGATTGCTCGTTTCTTACCTGATAATGCCGAAATAAAAGTGTACCCCATAGGCCCAATACATGTGCCTAGGAACGGCCTTGAAACGGCCAGCATCCTTCACAGGGCCGGCGTAAGAGCCTCACTAGGAATCCTCGACCCATACTGATGTCCCCGGTTCCCCCGCGCGTGATCCCGTGGTCAAAACTGCCTGGGCAATAATTGGTGACGAATAACTGCTGGACCGCTAGTCAGCAAGAAGAAAAGGAAAGCACTCCATATTCATGATCCGATATCAACTGAGGGAAGAAGGATCCCCCACGATTACGACCCTCTAATTATCCTCTAAATATTCAGTTAGCGATAAGGAAGAAAAGATCCCTTACCCAATGGGGAAGACGCCGTATCATCATCCAACAAGGAAAGTCATCGTGATCATCCATTATAAATATCGAGCAATCCCACCAACAAAAGGTACGCAGTCATAACACCATCAACAGTTGTATTCTTCCCTTTCCGTAAGAAAGAAACTGACTTAGGCATCGGAGAGCTCCAGAAAGTATACCCTCGTCGATCATTCTTTCAAATAAGAAGCTATGTCGTATGGAGATCCGAAACACAGATCGCCCGTTGATTCCTACAGCTCTACTTCAACATCGGGAGAAAAAGCACCATTAGTTTAGTGCCGTCTATGGGAACGACTGTTCCTTTACAAATAAAATGATTTCATGGACACGGTATCAACTCAAAACATGAGCAGGAGTCACGCCAACCCCGTGAGGACGCAAGACCAACAGGACGACGTTGACAGCCAGCAACCGAGAGACGTTCCCGCACGCTGCTACTAACAAGATGCAATGACCACATGATGAACAACAGGCCCATGAAGGCCGCAATACCATACCACAAGAGGAGCAACAACACCTTGGCGCCCCCCGAGACGTTGACGGAGGAGGAGAGAATAGCCGAACCAAAGGGCATGATCCCTACATACCCCTCGGAGACGGTTGCAACGAAGGAACGCCTAACAAGGACGATAGAGGTGAAGAGTTGACCCTCATCGTAGGGTGCCGAGGAACGATCTCGGGAGTAGTGGTTCCGGTGGATATCCAAATAAGAGTCGCCGATACGGCGAGCGGTAAAGTTCGAGCCCTAGTCTCCATGGACTCTCTAGTACAAAAAACGGAATCCCCATTTACGTCCGAGGTACTACACTTCCCTCTCCCAACAAAGTTCATAATGCTGCAGATCGAAGCTTTCAATGGATTGAAAGACCTCATAGACCACCTCAATACCTACAAGAACTAGATGGAGCTGCATGGATTCCAAGACCCCATGAGATGTAGAGCCTTTGCCATCACGCTTAAAGGCTCGGCCTTGGCGTGGTTCAACAGGCTCCCGCCAAATTTCGCCCCGCCTCAAGGAACTCTCCATTGCTTTCGTGTCCCACTTCATCGGGAGTTCTGACGCACTGCCGAAGCTACCACCCGTCGACACAAAGCAAGGCCTCAAGAAAACCTGGTCTTACATCTCGCAGGTTCAACTCAAGTCATAGGGTGGGCATCCCGGATGAAAAATTCGCCATCACCACCTTTATAGCCAGGCTAAGCATACAATCCAAAGACCTAATGTTCTCCATCTCGAAGAACCCTTAGGCAAGCAAGGCCGAGGTGTTTCGCAGCCAAAGTACATCAACGACGGCGAGCCCTTATGTCTAAGCTGGGAAGCTCTTTCACAGCCGAGAAAGAAGGATGAGAAAAGTGGACCGGGCCCAGGAGGAAGAAGAGACAGAGATGGGATCTCCACGAGGGGGCGATCGATCTCCAAAGAGAAGAGGTGTAACGTCAGGGACCTCTCGGGTCCACTCGGATGTGATGACTCAGATCCACTGAAAAAAAGAAATCGACCTCGATCCAACTGGCATCTCGTTACGTATTCCAGAAGACCGAACCGGCACCTCCTTCACCACTCCGTTAGCACCTCTACTCAAGATCAACAACCTCCCGAGAGATCAATGTGGATTTTTCGGGGCTCACGTGGTGGGGAGTCCAGTTCAGCCAGGAAGGCCCACTCACTACCAGATAAGGTGAGAGACAGAGCGCAGTCGTGTCCAAGCTCCCTTGATTGGATACCACCATAACCTTCTCGGACGCTGACCTAGAAGGCTACCAACACCCCTATGATGACCCGCTAGTGATAAGGGCCATCGTGGCCAATAAAACGGTCCATAGGGTCCTGATCGACAACGGAAGCTCGACCGACATCATCTTCACGTCGGCATTTGACAAAATGGGCATTGGAAGGGAGGCTGTAATCCTGTAAACGCCCCACTTAAGGATTCTCCTGAGAGCAGTGCACCGCCCCTAGGATCGCATAATTGGTGCTCACTCTAGAGACTCCCCATGCCAGGCCACAACGACGAAAAAATTCCTCATCGTGGAGGCCCCATCGGTATACAACATGTTACTGGGCAGGCCTTCTCTCAATGCCATAAGGGTCATCCCCTCCGCCTATCATATGGTGGTCAAATTCCCTACCGAGAATGGGCTAGGAAAGGCTCGAGGAGACCAACGGATAACCCGGGAGTGCTACTTGGCGTTAATGAAATAGAAAGTAGTTGACAACGCCCATGCGGATGAGCTCGACATGAGAGACGAACTGACTAATTAACACCTCATAAGAAACTGAACCAAAGATAACTTGACGACCAGCCGAACACTACCACATCGGATCCAAGCTAGCCGAAGACGTCAGAGACCATCTCATCCACTTCTTAAAACAAAATGTGGAAGTATTCTCTTGGAAGCAAGAGGACATGGGAGGAATTTACCCAGCAGTCATCACCCACAAGCTAAATGTCAGTCCCTCCTTCAAAACCGTCAAACATAAAAGAAGAAGTTTTTCCTCAAAGAGGCAAAAGGCGATCAACGAAGAGGTCAACAAACTCCTCCAAGCACGAGCTATCCGGGAAGTAGATTACCCCGACTGGCTGGTTAACGTAGTTCTTGTCAAAATGGCGACTCTGCATTGACTTCACTGATGTCAACCGAGCCTGGTCCGGTTACGCCTTCCCCTACCCTGGACGACCCCATGGGCAGATGCCACCTTCGCCAAGAGCTCCTAACTTCACGGACAATTTCCTGTGCTACAACCGTGATCAGATGGACTCCTAAATGACCAGAGAAGACCTCCAGTGACTCGTACAGACATGGACGTATTGCTATCATGATGCCTCTTTGGGTTTAAAATGCAGGAGCCTAATTATTGGGAGGCTAGTAAACAAGATGTTCTAGAAACATATCGGGCACATCCATGGAAGTGTATATGTATTGACATGCAGGCTAAGTCAGTCAAGAAGGGCTCCATGTCGCCCATCTAGTCGAGGCTCCAGTCCTCAAGGATCACAAGATGAAGTTAAAGCCACTCAAGTGTGTCGTCGTATCTTTACAAGGAAGTTCTTGGGTCTCATAGTCAATAGCCGCGGAATAGAGGCAAATTCAAATAAAATAAGAGTCGTGCTCGACATACGACCGCCCTCAACACTAAAGAAGTTCAGCGCTTAATCGGGAGAATAGCTGCGTTGAGTCGCTTTGTGTCCAGATCTAGTGACAAGTGCCAACCCTTCTTTTAAATTTTGAAAAAGGTCTTCCAATGGGATACCCACTATGAAGAGGCGTTCACAGCGTTGAAAACCTACTTGAGCTCTCCCCCTATTCTGGTAAGCCCCTCTGAGGGAGGGCTCCTCACGCTCTACTTAGCCGTTTCCGATTTCTTAACTAGTGGCCTCCTATCGAGAATCAACGGACCGAACGCAAGAGCAGGTCTATTATCGCAATGAGCCTGGAAAAGGAGCAAGTAGGAAAGGTAACCGAAGATGGAAAAGCCTTCTGCTCGCTAATCGCGACCACCGCCATAAGACTTCGGCCATACTTCTAAGCCCACACTATCGAAATTCCAACATAACACTCGATGAAGCAAATATTACACAAAACCGTAAACCTTTTGTAAAACCCGGTGAACAGCCATAGAAATGGAGTGAGTCTCGACGATTAGGGCACAAGCCAAGAACACGATCAAAGGCCAAATTCTCGTAAATTTCCATCACGAATTCACCTCTAAGCAGAGCCTATTGAAACCACCTAGCTCGCATCCGACCTCCCATCCGGAGGTCGTCTCGAACGGGTCTAATGCCCACGTATGGAGAGGCTTGATTATGACCTCCCCGGATGGGATCGACGTGGAATATGCACTGTGACTGATTCCAGCCTCCAACAACGGGGCCTCGAGTATGAAGTTGTCATCATTGACTTAACCTCGCCCACCCATGCAGGCTTATCATCAACTAGAGGTATGCAAATGATTCTCGCTGGGTAGTAAACAGAGAAGATGACTACGGCTTAAAGGTGAAAAGATGATATGTTATCCTCAAGAAGCGTACATGAGTCGCTTAAAAGTTCAGACGTTCAGTCGATACATCCCAAGAACGGAGAATTCACGCGACGCCCGCTGCTTGTGGCAAATCTGGGCCGTGAGAAGATTTGGATAGACGGGTACAGGTCGAGCACCTCATGGAACCTTCAGTAGACGTCAACAGCAACGAGGTCCTCCTAGTAATGACCGTGACCGAGCCGGGATGGATTCCATCCGGGACTTACCTATCGAACTGATATTGCCAAGCTGATCGCATAAGCATCTAAACTAAGAACAAGGTCAGCTAGATTCGCTCTTTTACGGGGACCCTTTATAAACGAGGTTTTTCCGCACCCCTCCTCAAATGCATAGGAAAGGAAGATGCGAACTACGTACTTAGAGAGGTGCACGAAGGCATCTACGCAACTATATCTGAGTTTCTGCCCAGCGGGCAAAACCTCAGTAAGGGTATTATTGGCCCACGATGCTCAAAGACGCCACAAAACTAGTCAAAAAGTGCAAAATCTGCCAAGAGCACGCCAAGATCTCCCATCTCCAAGCCGAGCCACTGACCTCGATCATCCCCTAGCCTTTGCAACAGTGGGGATTAGACATACTCGGGCCCTTGCCCATTAGAAGGGGTCAATGCAAATTTGGTAAATTATGGGGATGACTACTTCACAAATGGGCTGAGTTGTCATTAGCGACAATCAATGGTAAAGGTACAAAGAACTTCGCTTAAGTACCATAACTGTGAGGTTCGATCCTAAAAGCGCCGAGATATCGTATAATGGAAAATAAATACAAACTAAATTAAAAATTTTCGCCGAAATTGAATCAAGAATTACTATTCGCCTCAAATTTCATCCGTAATTCAATGCATGCTAAGTAACTATAAGGACTCTTAAGGAAGCATTGAAGACTAAGTTGGAAGACCATAAGGGAAAATGGGTGGAATATGTGAGACCCCAGATAAAGTAAAATGATAAGACACGGGTTGCAAACCTGGGAATACCGTTGAGTTCGTCTCGCGAAATCTAAGTACATAGTCAAATTTCATCGAATTCCGAGAAGGTCGGAATTGCACGTATTTTGAGACAAATGGACAATTGAGAGGGTGACACGGCATGAAGCATGCAGCTACGTGGAACCCGATGGGAGAGGGACACTCGCACTCGGGTGGAAGCCATGTCACACTTCTATCTCGCATGAGAGGATAGTGGTGGAAAGGGCATGAATGACATGTGATACTATGCCGCAGGAGAGAAGGAAGAGGTGTTCTACACCTAGATAAGTATTCTCCACTCCAAAGCAAATTTGTTCTGGGAAAGAGGAGAAAAGGGAAAAGAAAAGAGGAGAAGAAAAGAAAAGAAAAAGAAAATAAAGAAGAAAGAGAACGGAAGGAAGAGGAACCAGCATTTAATTAACAAACATGGTCAGAGCAAAGTGAACCTGATCTCGCACTTCGAGAGGTAGGTTCTTCTTACGCCGCTTAGTTTGTTTAAGAGCCATGAAACGCTACGACTTGCCAGCGCCCAAGTAAATGGGCCGGGTTTAAAGAATAATTTCGAGTAGATCACCGTTTGCTGGCCGGGACCGCTCGGTTCCACGTTTTCAACCGTACTCGGAACTAATTGTCAGATCAGAAGTTTAGGATCCGAACAGATGATTGGGTCAGGCACGCGATCGCTTTCGTAGCTCGAGATTGAAATCCGCCAGGTAAGTTATCGCGTTGTTCGAATAACATGCATTGTGAGAAAATGATGCTAATATATATGGATGCTTGTTATATATTAACGTGATGCTTGTGTGAAGTATGTATTATGAGTGTTGTATGTAGTTCCCATCGTGCATGTAATACGTAGATATTATGCAAAGGATATTATCACGCATGTGCACGGTCATCATGCGACCTAGCGTGGAGTGCATGAATAAAATGGGTATTCTGAGGGTTGTCCATCAAGAGTGATTCAGAGGGTCAGTCTAATAAATTATAATTCCGAGGTTTGTCCCCAATGAACTCTATCTGAGGGTCATTCCAATAAGGGGTTCCTCAATACGGGTCCAATGGGTCGTATATCGAGGTTATCCAAAGGGTTTACTATCTTGAGTAAGGGTCCAAGTGTGCAAAATATCTGCAGGGTTGTCCTCGATATCGAGGTTGTTCAAAGTGGGCTTCAAAACTAAAAGCTTTTATTTCGAACTAGTTTTCATACATGGAAAATTGCATGTATGAGAAAGTCAAATGAGGATTGGCATGACATAAAACATTCATATGTAGATATGCATATTTTATACAATGTGTGAATGATTTATGGATTTATACTGCATGCACTTAGTGGGGAGTGAAATTTCTCAGAGATCTTCTCATCGAGCATGTACCTCACCCTGCTAGGAAAAATATTTGTGTATCTGGAGGTACACCAAGAGAAGGCACTTCATGAGGTCTTAGTCGAGAGGAAGATTTAAGAGGGTTTATCAGGTTCTTTTGTGCCTCTATGTGAAACCCAGCTTTTGTTTTAAACCCAATCATGTCAAAATTTTGTAATCAGATGTAAATAAATTGTAATTAAACTCGCATTATATATTTAATACAATTTGGTAAGGGTCGTGGTTCTACTGAGGATAGTTGTCGCTGGCCTAAACCATAGAAGTCGTCTATTTCGATCCTATGTATTGTTCTAACTTTAAGACTGATTTTTTGTCAGGGAAGTAAAGGAAATTGGGCCCTATTTCCTTCTGGTATATTGTATTCCCATCGTAATCTTGATGTGCTTTCGAATCACCTAAATCTGACTTCACAAACTAATTTTACGGCCTTTACTCGTATGGTCTCCGAGTGACGAGCCGCACAGCTCATCCGTCGAACCGATTCTCGCGCAGCCGAGCTCTCCGGATGACTCGACCTCTCGCGTTTCGAGATGACCTCTTCGCCTTCAGCCGAGCCTCTGACAGCCGACCTTCACGCAGAGCCGAAATGGGATTTCTTCGGGTCGAGCCGAGCCGACCCTCCCGCGCGCTAGAGCCGGAGCCGACTTTCAGAACCGAGCTCTCCCGATGACCCGACCTCTCAGCGTAGTCAATCGACCTTCGGGTCGAGCCGAAGCCCCGAACGAGCCAACCTTCTCAAGGTAGCCGAGGCCGACTCCTCGGGCCGAGCCGAGCCTCCGGGAATCGAGCCGACCTCTCGGCGCAGCGCCAGCCGACTCCTTTGGTTAGAGCCGAGCCTCCCGAACGAGCCAACCTCTTGGGCGCAGAGCCGAGCTCTTCCGGCCGAAACGACCTCGCGCAGAGCCGAGCCTTCCGGCCGAGCCGACCTCTCGCGCAGCCAAGAGGGAACGAGCTCTGACGCGCCAACTTCTACGACCATAACTTTCTCGTCCGAAGTCCGTTTCATGTGTTCGTAGACTCTATGGAAAGCCCTTTGAGTATAGAATCCATCCATACATGGCTCAAAATAATCTTAGCTCATATTGTGTTCAAAAGAGATGAAAGCACAGAGGTACTGCGCTTCGCATGTCGGCTTGTCGTCATGTGAAGTAAGCTAATCTGATGACTACAACTTCCTCGTCCAAGTCCGTTCTCGCTTGTTCTAGACTCTATGGAAAGATCCTTGAGTCTAGAATCTGACCATTTTAATGTGGAGGGAATTCCGTGCTCAAATATAGCCGAGCCGACTCCTTTCCGTCGAGCTGACCTCCTTCGGGCCGAGCCGACCCCGCTTAGGAATGAGCCCTGAACCGCCAACTCAATGACCATAATCTCCCCGTCCGAAGTCCGCTTTGCGCTGCTTCGACTATTATATGGAAAGATCTCTCAGTCTAGAATCGCACCATATGCTTGTGGATGGCATTTGGTGCTCATGCAGGTTCTGAAAAGTCGACCATTGCAATTTAAGTGCAATTAATTACTGAATCTTGAAACGAGAGGGACTATTATGTGTCATCAAGCACAATCGAGGGACACGTGAATATGCGAAATGAGATATTATATAGCTTGTTGAAGGTTACCCAGGAAAAAAAGACCCCTAGGATTTGGGGTGTCATAAATTTGGTATTAGAGCCTAGGGTTTATAAATACCTAAGAAATGAACGTCGATACTAACAAGTACATTTAAGTATCGTGAAAATTGGGTACACGACACTGGGCTAAAATGGGCATAGATTAGATCATGCATCCATTGTGCATTCTCGATGAATTTTTTGTATGATATTATGCTATATATTATGTGAATTATATGTTGTGAATAAGAAATAGGAAGTATTGAACACTAGTGGTGAGAAGTTAACCTTGGGGGTTCTGAAAAATAGTTAAATAAATAAATAAATCATGTTTGATATATGTGTGATGGCAAGTCAAGGAAGGGGACGCAGGGGTCGCCCACGAGGCACACCTTCAATTGCTACTCGCCAGGCCTTTATGTAGGCCACGGGTGCCGCAAATTACGCATCAGACAGCCGGTGCGCCTGGGGACAGGGAGGACCGACAACCTGCAGGTTTACGGCACATCATCCTCCAAAGATTTAGAGGAGGAGGACCTCGATGATAAAGGCACTACTGGTTCCGATGCTGCATTGAGAGAGCTGAGGCTACGGAGATTACCTCCGACGCTACTAAGAAAGATCGTAATTAGCTACTTTTCAATTAGGTGAGTCCTGTACGTTCGATCAAGTTAAAGCCTCAAGAAATTTTGGAGGCAATGACATGGGAGGAGTTTAGAGAGCTCTTCATGGGCAAGTTTTTCTACTATGATCTTCTGTATAATGCAAAAGCCTGTGAGTCCTCGAGTTGAAACAGGACGCATGGATGCGACTCGAGTACGTGGCTAAGCTTACGTGAGTTAAGGCTGATGATTACGTGGCCTCGCATACGCTGGGCGTGGAGAAAGTTCGAGGATGGTTTAGTTGTCCATCCGGCAAGGATTGCGGACTTCTCCCGCAAGACATGGATTCATGGTTGTGATGCCTTCACCATGTAGAGAGATAGATGATGCCCTATAATTCCGAGATAATGCGCGCCGGTGATAAGCGAAAGCGAGGGTCATTTTCTTTCGAAAGCTCTGAAAGAAGCAAAGGACTTCTCGTCCCACAAGGGTTTTCGTGATACGGCCAGGCTTTCAGGCCAAGCCCGAAAGCAGGCTCCTAAATTAGTCAGACCGATGACATGTTATCACCGCCATCACCGACATATGAGACAGATTTCCCACAGGCAAGGATCCCAGAGTCACTGGACACCCTAATCCCAACCATCAACGGACACACCTCGCATTACGCATGTTCCTTCTACTCCTAAAGATGGGCCGTGGAACAGATATCGGGCCCTGTGGCGCGATGACGCATCGATTATTTCGCAGATAGGCCAGAGGCCAAAGTACGGGTCGCGGGTCGAGGGCAAGGACCATAGTCGGACTCTCGGGACCTGTATTGTTTACACCGCTTACACCACGCACTGAGCCTACAGATCCGCCTTGCTATGTATGTTTTTACTCTCGCACGCGGCAAGAGTATTGTCTGACTCGTGCATCTCATTCATTTATTATCGATCTTCAGGTCAATGTTCCTAGTTTAAAGGTCGAATCCGAAAAGCCATCGTGATGCGGAATTCTCCCCAGGAATTGTGGTGAGGATCGGAGCAAGATATGTCGATCAGGAGTTGCAGATCTCCGGGATTCTACCTACTCGTGGATCTTCTAAGCTATGGACATATCTGACTTCGATGTCATTCTCGCATGCATCGTCGACGTATACATCGTCATCATTGATCGCGGATCGTAGGAGGGCTACCGCCTGCACTGTGATTTGCATTCAGACACATCAGGATAAGCATGATGTTTCACTCCTCATCGCGGCATGACTCTAGGTGGCACCTGACAATGATAGTCGCTAGTAAGCCCAATTTCTGAGGACGAGGCAAGACAAGGTCTCAGTTTACTCCTGTGGTATGAGCTCGAGACGTTTTTCCGCACGTGTTACACGGATTACCTCCCTGAGGGATGACTTTGGTCATTGAGCTACACCTCGATACGTCGCCCACTTCTATAACTCGCACAGACGGGCCAATGAGCTCGGGCAGTAGAACTCAAGGTCCGATACAGTGGATTGACGACAAGGGTTTCATTGTATCGCGCACTTCACTCGCGCTCCGATTCTCGTTCTAAGAAAGGATAAGACTCCTTCTGATCAGGCATTAACTAATGATAGTTAAAACAGGTGACGATCAAGAATCGTATCCTTTAATGAGGATCGATGATTTGCTTGATTAATGAGAGGAGCGGTGTACTCTAAGATAGATCTCCTCGCGACCGTACCATCAAATAGAGTTGGGTGGAGACGTATATCCCCAAGACAAATGCTCGTGACGCTGCAGATGGCCTTTCGAGTTCATAGTGATGCCCCTTGATCATCACTGCACCAACAAGATTCACGGATCTCATGCACTGTGGTTTTCCACCCCACTTTGGGATCGGGCTTTGTAGCAAGCCACTGACGATGATTCGATCTACTCCGAGATGTGCTGAGGATCATGAGGATCACCGAGGGTCGTTCTCCAGACTCGAGAGACCATCACTATATGCCAACCAGCCAAGTGTGGGACCCGCCTCACCAGAGGCGAGATCCCAAAAGCACACCCAGGCATTAGTGCGGCCGGCAGACCCCTGAGAAGGCCTGAGGCCTGCATGAGTTGAAGAGGCCAAGCCTGGCCTTCGAGATATCGAGCCGTGGGACGTACTTGACATTACAGAGCTCATCAAGATACTTCCACCTAAAGACTCCATGACTAAGTCGATCTCATGAGCTTCAAGTTTGAGTGGAATGACTCGCGGTGAGAGTAAGATTCTAGAATCGAAACTGAGGCTTACTTCTTAACTCCTATTCTCGTAGTCCCTAAAGTGTAATGTGGAGTACCTCGCTGTATCAGGTCAAGCCTTCAAATGGACTGACTGGGATGTGTTTTGATGCAAATCCGGAGAGCAGAAGTATTTATGGTTCTCGATACTTGAAGAATCATGAGTTGCACTACTCCTACATGATACGAGTTGGCAACCACTGCTCTCGCCTCAAGATTTGAATTTCCACTCACTTACACTACGAGGAGTTCGTGAGGTGTACCCATACCACAAAAGTCCGAAGTATATTTTCACATGATCTCAATATGAGGCAACGCAGATGGATGAAGTTCCTAGAGGATTATGATCACTTTGATTACCATCCCTGTATGTAAATGCGGGGGTGGCCGCATGCACCTGGGCCTAAGCTCACGGGAGCATCAAGCAAGATACCTTCCCAGATGGGCGATGCTCGAGATCAGGACAGGCCAGCCTGGCAAGATACGAGCGTGCCTGGGTACGCTGGGGGAGTTTAGTAGCTACACCGTCTCTATCGGGTGCAAGAGTGATCGAATCCCTGGCGCGTGACGCAGATAAAGGTCCATTGCGGACTCCTGCACAAATAGTACAGTGACGAGGGCCGACTCGCCTGCAATTTAGATGGTAGTCTTCAGATAGAGTGGCTGGGCAAAGCATCCCACTGATCGATTTGGAGATTCTCAGTGGAGTTTCAATTCCTTCTCGATTCACATGCATCCGTGTGGCATTTTAAGATTGGATGAGTATGGTTTATACCATTTTATCAATATGTTTTTCTTATCTTTAGTAGTTTTATTACATAAATAAGGATCTAATGCTCTTAAATGTTCAATTTGTAATTAGGTCAACCATGAGCCAATATGGAGCAAAAACAAAGAGATAAAGCTCAAAATCAAGAACTACACATGCAGCAAAGAATTATTGTGTTTTGATGTTTTCAGCTGCAAGATGACCCCAAATGGAAGCAAACATTTTATGGATGAATGCTACACTTCAAGATCTTTCCAACTAGTACTCAAGAACACCCAACCTGGACTAAATGAGTCAAAGTTATGACTCATAGTCAAGGAATAAAGAGAAGAGAGCTCAAAAGAGACCAGTTGGAGAAATTTTGTATATTCACTTTATAATGATTTCCAAAGTGTTTTTCCCGACATATCTGTGATTCTACACTTCAAGAGCTTCCAATCTGCATCAAGAACACCTAAATCGAGTTCTGGATGACAAAGCTATGGTCTTACGGTTGGAGCAAAACAGAGTAAGTCGCAAAGAACGTCGCGACATTAGAACGTCAAGGATGTTCCAACGCTTGTGACGTCAGAGAGAGTCAGAGAAACGCAGCGATCCCGACGTCACACGCTACAAACGACGCCGCGACGCTAGGGTTGATTTCCTTGGGGTGGATCTTTAGCCCATTTTGAGCCCATAATTGGGGGTTTTAAAGCTTAAACCCGAAGGAGACAAGAGGGAGGCGGCTAGGGCTCGGAGAAGGGGACTTTGTCCACACTTTGGGACCAAAGAGGAGGTCAGAGCTGCTTTTGAAGATTCGGGAGTAAGATCATGAGATTTGTGAAGAAAACTCGAGACTCACCATCATTTGATCATTATAGTTTCTTCTCCCTCTTTTCTCATGTTTTATCCTAAGTTTATGATGTATCAAACCTCTATCATGCTTTAAATTCGTATCTAGGTTTTGTAGTTGTATATTGAACATGGGTTTTATATCTATTTGTTAATGTTCCGATTTCTATTGTTTCTGAATGCACTCTATTGATTCATACTGTCTCTATTTACATATTGATTTCCGCTAATCTCACGTGGTGAGTGGTTCTTCGTGAAGATCCGAGAAGTGGAGTAAAGAACTGTACATAGATTAATCAACCTAATTAGCCTGGTAGCGAGAAATTACCTGTGAATTAGGAGGCGTGGTGAGACTTTGGATCTTGAGCATCTCTAATGCTGGGTCGAGCCGGTGAAGCAAAAGACCTAAGGTTAGTTGGTAGGTTATTCGACCTCAAGAGAGGCTTATAATTAAATTAGACAAGAGTTGCCTGGAAAGCATTTTCATGAAACAATAGAGCAGAATTTCGACTCCTCAGATCTAAGAGGATCATCTCGATCGCACTAAGTACCCTAGAATTTATCATCTCGTATCCCTTAGCTGCGAATTTCATTAGTTAGATTTAGAAATTTCATTAGTTTAGTTTAAATTATAGTTTTACTATCACAATTGTTAGTTCGATATTGTGAGAGAAGTATTATAATTTTTGTACTTAGCATCCCCATTTTCCATGTGGATCGATATCCGCATTCTCAGTAATAATTTTTATTACTTGAAAAGCGTGATACTTGCACAGCGCCTTTTATATTTTTCTATAATTTTATATACACATCACAAAATACGCCTATCAAAGACGCACTGTGATTCGCCGCTAAGACTATCGGAGCGGGACTTAAGAGACACGTAGGGGGACTTTGTTCGACGATGTCTCAGCGGTCGCCAGATTACAACAGCACCGTATCAAAGAGGGCTACTTCAAATGCATCGGAGTGTAATGGTGGAAGCCGAGCATGTCACGATGGATTTTGTACTCACTTACCTACCTAACATCACATAGACATGATGCGCAATATAAAGGGATCTACCAATTATGTCTGCACATTTCCTACCTATGATGACCTTACACTGGAAGAATTTTACGTGCCATATATACGAGAGATTGTGCCAGTTACATGGAGCGCATCCATCAGATCGACAGAGATCCCCTTGCCTCACGCACACTTTCGGGAAGAGTTTCCGTATACATGGAACACAAATGATGATGAGCACCGCTTTCATCCACAAACATGGTCAATGAGAGGACTATACGTGTTTTAGAGAACATGTCGCAAGACAGCGCCCTGGGATTTCCAAGGGTACCGGAAGAGCATTTTCCTCAGAATTCGCCTACAACAACAGTTATCAGGCAAGCATACAGATGACACCCTATGAGGCCTTATATGGGAGGCCATGTCGATCTCCAATTTATTAGACAGAGGTGGGAGAGAGCTCCACCACCCGGTCCCCGATTCGACCGAGACACCACCAGAAAGTGGGTCCGAGACAAATGCCTCACGCCAGAGGCCGATGTAAGAGTTACGATAAGCGCGATTTAATTCTAGAATTCGAGGCGTGATCATGTCTCTTAAAGGTACGCCTAAGAGAGGAGTGGTCGACTTCTGCTGGGAAACTATCACCGAGGTTTATCAGCCCTTCGAGGTACTCGAGGGCCGCGCTGCATATCGATTAGCATTACCACCGAGTTTATCAAAGGCCCATGAGGTATTCCATGTCTTCTATGTTCGGCAGACTGCATCCAAATTATGTAAAGGATCTGGGCGAAGCCATATCGATGCGTATGGGACCCTTCGGCGAGGACCTCGTGGCGTATTATGGATAAATGAGAACAGTTTCTCATGACACAAGACCGTGAGGCTGCTTAAAGTCTGCGGGCAACACGCAGGAGTGGAGGAGGCAACATGGGAACGGAGGGACACAATGAGTACTAGATATCCTTTCCTCTCGAGACAGAGGTACATGGTTTATTTATTTGGCATTTAAATGATCATATATATGCATGTGATTGTATAGAGAGTGTGTGAATTTCGGATGAAATTTTTATGGGGAAGGATGAGACCTCGATAAAGTAAAATTATAAGACACTTGCCAGAACCAGAATTTCTAGATCTCGAATGATGACGCTGGTCATACCTTTGAGTTCGTCTCGCGAAATTCCAAGACATACACTTCACCAATTCGAGAAGCGTCGGAATTTGCAAATATTTTGAGACAAACTGACAATTTGTAGGGTGACACGTGGTACGGGCATGCATGCCAAGTGTGGAACCCGAGGGAGAGGACATCATGCCAGCGGAAGCTAACTCACACTTCTATCTCAGATGAGAGGATGGGTGGGAAAGGGCAAGGAATGACAATGTGATACTATATGTCACGAGGAGAGGTGGCCAAGAGGTGTTTTACACCTAGATAAGTATTCTCCACCTAAAGCAAATTTGTTCGGGGGAAAGAGGAGAGAAAAAGGGAAAAAGAAAAGAGGAGAAGAAAAGAGAAAAAGAAAAAGAAAAGAAAGAAGAAAGAGAACGGAAAGGAAAGAGAACCAACATTTCTCCTGACAACAAACAGAGGAGTCAAGAAGCAGTTGAAACGGATCTCGCACTCGAGAGGTAGGGTTCTCCTACTGTTAATTTTGTTTAAGAGCCATGAAACGGCCATGACGGCACTTAGTGAAATGGTTGGTTTAAAGAATTTCGATAGATATTGCTGTTGGTCAGGGACTCTAAGCTTCGGTAAGTGTAGTTTCCAAACTCCGCAATTGAACTCGATTGTCAGACTATAGCTCGGATCTCGAACAGGATGATTTTGGTTGTGTACCGCGGCATGCCGCTTTAGGAGTTCGAGATTGAAACTAGCTTTTGTATGTTATCATTGCTCGAATAATATGCATTGTGTGAGAAATGATGCTATTATATATGCATGCTCGTTTATATTAACTTGACGCTGTGAAGTATGGCATGAGTGTCAGATAGTTCCCATCATGCATGTAACATGAGATATTATGCAAAGGACATTAGTCATTGTACTGTGCACTGGTCATCACAAGTGAATCTGTGTGAGTGCATGAATAAAATGTGATTCTGAGGGTTGTCCAATAAGAGTGATTCGCAGGGTCAATCAACAAATTATACTTCCAGGTTTGTCCAATGAACTCTACTTCCGAGGGTTTTCCAATAAGGGGTTCTTTAGATGGTCCAATGGTTCGATACTGAGGTCAGTCTCAAAGGTTTACTATTCTGGGAGGGTGAATATCCAAGTGTAAAAAAATATTCAGAGGGTTGTCTGATATCAGAGGTTGTTCAAGGCTTCAAAACAAAAAGCTTTGTTTCAACTAGTTTTCATACATGGAAAATCACATGCAAGGAGAAAAAGCCGTTGAGGATCGGGTATTTATTACGCTATCTATATGTAGATATGCATATTTTATATGAATGTGTGTGAATGATTTTATGGATTATGCCATTGCATGTGCACTTAGGGGGAGTAAAATCTCAGAAGACTTTCTACTCGGGCATAGCTCACCCCCGCTGTGGGAAAATATTTTTAGTACCTGAGGTACACTAAGAGAAGGCACTTTTAACAGGTCTTAAATTTCGAGAGGAAGATTTGCAGAGGTTTATTGTGTTCTTTGTAAAATTTATGGGCAGGAAACCCTGCTTTTGTTTTAAACTGAATCGTTGTCAAAATTTTGTACTTAGATGTAAATAAATTGTAATTAACCCCATTATATATTTAATGCTAAATTGTATAATTTATTCACTTATGATATGTCCATCATGCCTAAACCATAGAAGTCGCTTCATTTCGATCCTATGTATTAGCCTAACTTTAAGACTGATTTTTTGTTGGGAAGTAAAGGAATTTGGCCCTATTTCCTTCTCGGTATATTCTATCCCCATCAAGAAGTTTGATGTAGTCAATCACCAAAATCGACCTCTACAGCCCCAAGTTATGGCCTTTTACTCTGTATGGTCCAGAGGATGAGCCGCGCCCAAACTCATCCCCACTAATCCAAACTTTCAAGCAGAAATGAGCCTCCCGGATGACCTCGACCTCTCGGGCAGTATCAGATGACCTGGCCGAGCTCGAGCTCTCTGGATGAGCCGACCTCTCGCACGCAGCCGAGCCGACCTCACAAGAGCCGAGCCGATCGAGCCGACCTCTTCGGGTCGAGCCGAGCCTCCCGGATGAGCCGACCCTCTCGCGCAGAGCCCCAGCCGACCTCTCGCAGAGCCGAAATGCCCTCGCTGCAGAGCCGAGCTGACTCCTCGCGCAGCCGAGCCTCCAGACGACCCGAATCCCGCGTAGCCGAAATGACCTCTCGACCGGGAAATGACCTCCCCGACGAGCCGAATTCTCGCAGAGCCGAAGTCACCTCTTTCGCAGCCGAGCTCTCCTCGGATGACTCCGACCTCTCGGGCAGAGCTGAACTCGACCCCTCGTCGAGCCGAGCCTCCCGAATCGAGCCGGCCTCCGGCATAGAAATGGGTCGACTTTCTGGGTCGCAGCCGAGCCTCCCGACGAGCCGACCTCTGGGCAGATATGAGCCGATTCCTTGGTCGTAGCCAAGCCTCCTAAACGAGCTAACCCCTGCACGTAGCCGAGCTCTTATGGCCGAAGGATTCTTCGCAGAAACAGTCCCGCCCACCGAGCCTCGCCAGGGAAACAATTTATGAGCTAAACTTCTGACAACCATAACTTTCGGGTCTCGAAGTTTGTTTCACGCTGTCAGACTCTATGGAAACTCTTGAGTCTAGAATCCATCCATACATGGCCCAAAATAACTGAGCCTATATTTTGTCTGAAAGAGACGAAGATGAGGTACCTGGGTTTGCCTCGTATGCTTCGATTGTCGTCATGAAACGCTTAATCCATGATGACCACAACTTCCTCGTCCGAAGTCCGTTTCAGGTGTTCTTAGACTCTATGGAAAGATCCTTGAGTCTAAAATCTGATCATGTGCCTGTGGAGGGCATTTGGTGCTCAAATATAGCCGAGCCAACCTCTTCTGAACGAGCTGACCTCCTTTGGCCGAGCCGACCTCGTCTAGGGAATGAGCTTGGCAACGCCAACTTCGGATGACCATAACTTCGTCCAAGTCCGCTTTATGCGTCTCGCTCTAGAAAGATCTCTCGAGTACATAGAATCTAACCGTATGCTTGTGGATGATACGGTGCTCACAGCAGAGTTTCTGAAAAGTTGATCATTCTACTGCGTACCTAATTACTAGAATCTGAAATGAGAGGGACCAAGTATGCGGTCATCACACACCGAGTGACACGGAATATGTAAATGAGGCTATTATATAGCTTAATAAGGTTACTTAGAAAAAAAAGACCCCGGACTGGGATGTCACGTAATACCTCCCATACACTAGCGGGCATGCAGAACTACACGTAGCAAGTCCCGTAACCTCGAGAAACTCGTCATTTCGACACTGCTCCCGAGGCGCAGAAATTCGGGCCGAGGTCGGGCTCGAGCCAAACGAAATCGTTTAGAAATGCTATGCAACGAGGAGACTCTCGCCGAACCCCGATCCTTAGGGAGTAGCTAGAGCAAGCTCAAACGCACCGAGGATCAATTTCAACGAAAAACGCGAAGGTAATTAGAGGATCTAAGGTCGTGTCTACTAGCTTTCAAGCCCGATGACCTAGCATCAAGAAACTCCCGCCTAAAGCGAAGGACCCACTCATCGGAAACTCGACCCACCGGACGACCATACATCGGGACGGCAACTGTCTGCAACTACGAAGCCCAAACAAGAGGAGGGAAAGAATCCGCAACACTCCCTGAATGCCGAGCACCTCAAACTGCTTACCGATAAACCCCAAATCGCACCTATTAATAAAGCCTCCAAATAATCTGACTTCCACTAAATAACAATTTTAAGCTTGGTCGATCTACCAACTTTCATAAATCATAAAGAAAGAGCTAGGAGGCTTGGTTAGTCGAACCTACTGGACGGCGGCCTCGGGAGGATACAAAAAAAAAAAAAAAGCATCGTACAAGCATAAGATTTCCAAAAGATCGTGACTTTATTACATTATCTCAAAATTACAATCAAGAAAGCCGTTTCTCACATCCTTCGAAAAATTACACCGCCAACACCCAGCCAAGGCAAAAACCACAAGAAAGAGAAAAGAAAAGAACGAGGAAGAGAAGAGGGGAGGAGAGGTATAGTGAGTAAGGAACGAGCCTCAAGCATCCAAAGCACGCCCTCTAAGTACGACCCGCCCAACCATCAAATGGCTTCGACTAGGGAACAACGCACCCCACAACTAATGCGGATTGTGTGGAACAACGCACCCTAACAAATGGCGCAACGAAACCAAATGCCTGGGCCACGACTACCAAACACTTCTGTGAGCGGCGATCAAACCCCGGGGGCTTCATTATGTACGAATCCTCGATAAGACGGAGGTGTGAAGGAAATTCAGGAGCTGAGGCACACACACCATCGAAGGAAGGTGGTTATTTATAAAGAAGCCTGGACGCCTGGGGAAGTCACACCGTCTGTCCTGATTCTCCATAGACCTGCATTAAAACTGCACGCGCTTTCCCAAGGGAAGGAAGACGAAAGAGCCACGTAGCTTAATTCAGAGCCCTGAGCTCGGGGGATTTCAAGAAACTACAAAGTAACATGGGTCCATGTGACATGCAGCGACTCTAAGGAACCATACAAATTCCTACCCAAAGGAGACATGAAGCCTACCAAGAAAACCAGCAAATTTCATCCAAAGGAGACACGGAGCTCAGACTTTGAAGGAACCCTATAGCTCAGTCCAAATGAGACACGGAGCTCAGACATCAAAGGAACCAAGCACTCTACACAGAGACACTGAGCTCATCAAGGAACCGCACGACCATTCCACAGAGACACTTAAGCCCATATACTTCAAGGAACCAGCGCTGTCCAGCGGAGATGACTCATTCGCACTTCGAAGGAACCAAATTTCTACCATGAGACACGGTCAGATCTCGACATGAAACCATGCACTAAATTAAAGGAGACACTCGAGCTCGTAGTTCTGGTCATGAGCTCTAAGAGCTCAAATTTCTGCAAAGAGCCCACGTAACTTAGTTCCTAAGAAGTCATATAGCTCTGTTTAAAAGAACCATAAGGCCCAGCTTCTGAGAGCCCAGCAAATTGGCCATCAAAGGGCTGCGTGGCCCCACTTGCAGCAAGAATCATAGAATTCAGTTCATTTAAAAGCCATAAAAAGGATGAAAAAGGCAAAAGACTCAGAGAGTATAAATATACGAATCAATGTTTCAATAAAGGTCAAAATCGTCATTATAAGGGCCAAAGACTACCAAAATAAAGAAGAATGACAGGAAAAGCCTACATCTAAGACTAGTCTCAAAATATCATCGGTCGCCAAAGAAAAGTGTGAGCTGTGGCGCCGAGACACCCTGTCATCTTCCCCATCAGGATTCGTATTCCCCCATCTCGTCCCTCAATGGGAACGTTGCACATCAAGCAAACCCGAAGACCTTAGAAGCTCATAGCCGAAAAGAGACACCCAGCCCATAAGGTGCATGCTTCATTCTCACCGCGATCACCCCCTTCCTTCAAGCCACCAAGGCCACCGCATCCGGAGGTCATCACTTAAGCCCGCGACATTCATCGCTCAGCGCCCACCCGTGCTCTCCTCGACTCCAGACTCGCCAGCCACTCAGCCCAAGGGTCGTGGTCTCAGACGCAGCCATCTCCAACTCGCCAGCTTTTCCTTATCCGCCTACCGTCCAGCCTCTCGATAACTCGCACTCGCCCTCGGCCTTTAATTCTCCTGGGCCGATGATAAAATATCCCACCATCCGTAAACAAACAAGCAGCTCCCTCAAATTTCATCCTTCCAGCGAGCCTTTTCTCCTATTCTTTAGCTTGCGATTTCACCGTCAAGGTATGCTTTTGGTCGGATCTATGCTCGCCGCATCCCGCTCGCGTCGCGATCTGGGCTCGTGACGTCTGGGCCTCTCCGAGGTCAAGGAGGCGAACACACACTCGCCTTTATACACTTTCATCGCCCGCGCACTTCAAAGACAAGCCCTCTTCGTCAGGCTCTTCACATAGGTACCACCATCAAACAAGGCAAAGGTGGGTGGCAACCGAATAAAAAGATAGACAAACAAATAAAGGCGTCCGACATACGGCGTGGCCGCTCCGAAGCGATGGCGCCGTAACCTCCTCAATGCATACGGCATCCACCTCCCGAGATCGAATCCCATAGAATGTACGATACTACTCGGCGACAAGCTCCAAATCAAGTACACGAGTCCTCCTCCCCTTTGTCTACAACCCCTTCCCTCGTCCCTCCGGCCATAGAGGACACCGCCAAGTCTCACAAGCAGGACTCCGACGTAAATGGGCATACTAGCAAAGAGAAGCTCACGCCCTCCCTAAGGAATTTGCACTCGCCGCCGACACCCAGCCACCGGGAGGAGGCACCTAACTCTCATCGGGACTCGTCACAACCCCACCCTTGCAGCCAATCCAAGGAGAAGATGCTCCCAACTCCTGACCTTACTCCCAAATCGCAAGGTCAGCTTCTCGAGGGTAAACAGCTTTATTACTTTAACGCTCCTTCTCTGTACCAACGACTTAATCTGCCTGAGCTCTTCCCGAGCGGGAATTTCACGATGTGGCCTACAAGAAGTCTTCTATGACAAGGGCAAGAGGGCCCCAAAGTCAGTGTGGACTCAGAAGAGGGGACACGCTGTATGCTCCGAGAATGTCCGAACTAATCGGGCCAGAGTATACCCACGGCGCACCTCAAGCACTCTAACTTCACCCTTCATCCCCTGCAAGCAGGCAATACTCAAGACCGCACAACCAAAGCAAAGTTAGGAAAACACCCATGACTTCGTAGTTCTGAACCCAATTAACTAAATGGAAGCTCACTGAGGTTTCGGCGCTCTCAAAGCAAGAAGAATGCCTAGCGTGTCTCTTGCACAGCCTGACATATTCCCAATTAGACCACTAACAAAAAATACCGCTCCTTCCAAGATTCAGGAGCACAAGATCCAAGATGATCAACTCGCATCGGAGCATTTGGCGATGCACAAAAGCCCTCCGCGACTCTTCACACTCAAAGAAGTATAAGACAAAGCAATGCTAGGTACCAAGACTCATCCTAAAGATGACCAAGAGCTGCACTTTAAGTCAGGAGAAAGTCGGGCTTGATAGACATTAAAATGTCATAATACACTTTCGATAAAGGGATGCAGAGGAAGCTGAGGCCATTCTCGAAGGCCGTATCGAAGACGCAAACCATTCCTGTGACTTCGAACGATGTGTGAAGTGAGAAAACTGTGCACCAACCCGAACACCGAAGGGGCCCCGTAAATGTAGAGGCGCAGGGTTATGTCCAAAAGAGGGCTCGACTTGATTGCACCCATACCTTCGACATTTCAGACAAAGGGCCCCCTCAAGCAGCAGAGCGCCTGTGGTACTCCGATTCACTGACCTTACCCCTTTCGCTCTTCCCATAGTGGGGAAGGGAACCCGCCAAAGGACTGATCGAGAACAATAGCCAGGACAATTTAGACCTCCTCCTATCCTCACTCTAAGTCCGATCCTCAGCGTAACTACCTCTACGCGCAGCATTCGTAAGGACGATCGGTCCGGAAAGAAGTACGCATGATTGGGCAAATGTAAGGGAAGATGGATGAATGATAAAAAGGCAAAATTCCGGCCAAAAAAGTGGGAAAGAAGGGACAAACAACGACCACTAGGAACCCACGAAATCCAGAACAAGTAAAGGTAAACAGGGGAAGAAGAAGAAAGACGTACCAAACTAGGAAAAGGAGCATGAGAAACAACTCCAAGCGAGATAGAACGATAGAAGCCACCCAGAATAGTCTTACGTGATAATCCAGAAAGTTTGAGAAAGCAGGAAAAAAAAATCCAAGGCCATAAAGAAAGAGGTTTGAAAAACAGTGGAAATTGAGAAAGAGGAAAACTGATAAGAAGGACTAGAGAACAAGGGCAATATGGTTCATAATTGGCAAGGACGCTCAAAAAATATTGAAACGCTAAATAAATGAGCACGAAAGTCCAGAGAACTCACCACATTTACAATACACTACACCCGGGCGACAAGCCTGTACCAACAAACCCCGGTCCGTCGCCACGTGAACTCGCCACTCGATCCAAGAAACCATTCAAATTTCGCCCAAGCTCCTTCAAAAGGGCCGGGGCAACCGATAATGCCTAAAATAAAAGCAACATGTGCCCGTGGAACGCGCCTCAAACGCAAGTTAGCATCCTCCACGGGTCAGCAGGCATTTCACCGGAACTTGACCCAAAACTAAGCCCAGTGGACCGAACTAGTGACGAGGATGATCCGCTGACAGCTAGTTGAGCCGTAAGAAAGGCTCCATATTTGTAAGACCCGAGAAATTCCAATTTTTGGAAAAAGGGCAAAATCGTAATTTTGGTTACAAAATTGTAATTTCGGTTAAAAATCTGGAATTTATTCTCTAGATCCTGACGCATTTAAACTGATTTCACCATCGAATTGTCTCAGCAAAATCTAGCGCTAGCACGTAAAATTTCGTTGAATTCCGAGAGATAGCCTGGAAATGCAAGACGCTTCGAGGCGCACTCATGTTTCTCGCGGCCATAAAACCGCTGATATGACGAAAAGTCACATATAGCCACGATTCACGTATTGCGCGGTATGAGTAGAGAATGATGAAAACGTGATCTACGAGATAGAGCCGACGTCAAACCGGGAAACATGGATAAGTAATGGTCATTTCGAAGTCAAGTCACTATAGGACAAAAATGCTACAGTATTTGTCTCCTTCATTAAACCAAAAGCAAGAAAACGTGAAAAGGGAGGAGCAGCTTACTGGAGGTCGACAATGGTGGTTTTAGATAGAGGGTCTCTCGACTTCCTAAAATAACACGCGATCCACCGGCTTCAGCTTCGGGATACAGCTGAGAACTACTCTACGCCAGGTGGCTTCGTGGGTACTCTGGACAGGAGTTTCAAACTCCGAGAGGTAGGGGTTTCTCCCTACTTGGGTTTTATTCCCTCTTTAATTGTTTTTCAAATGTTTCTAAGTAAATACTGAGGCCTCGAATCAATGCTTGATCTGGCCCCAAACCTCGGGACCGAATTGATATAATTCAAATCCAAATGTAGCAGCCCGTGGATCGCCATGCAATACATTTACTCCAAGTGGTCAATGTTGCAATTTTAAGGATAAACCATGATTACTCGATGAGGCCTCGGAATGGCCATGGAAATGCGTTCACAGCGAACCGATGAATGGATGTTTGCTAACCGCAAACCTAGGTTTTTACTGCCTTGTGAATAGCGTTGGATACGAAAATATATTTTCGTGTGAATATGTGTTCTGGTCGAAAGGGATTCAAGGAATTGCCGTATGATCATTAGCCCAAGGGAGCTAACTTTGATATATGAATTGATTTATTACATGACATGATCGTGGTGATTGATATTATGTGGGATATGTGCATGTTTACATATTTGCATGTGATTAGGACTGTATCGAATTGACATATTACGCATTCCACACAAAGACTTTACATCCAGTGATGGCAGAGCTTAAATGCATTTGCATTTGTGCCCAGAGGAAAATGGTTCTGGAGGGCAATTAAAATGTTAATTATCTGGAGGGTAGTCCAGGTAAACTAAAAATATCAATCGACTCCGCCTAACTGGAGCATTCATCTGAGGGTAGTCCACAACAACACATCAATCGTCTGAGCTTACCCAACTGATATACACACATCTGAGGGTCATTCACAAACTAATAAAACACTCATACGAGGCTTAGGCGAGTGTGTGAGAGCTTCCGTGGAGGACTGATCTCGAGTCGGGTCATGCAGACATTCAAGTAGGATCATGCATTTGCTCGAATGTATGTTTATTTTGGAACATCAGACCGCACTTGTGGGAGAGTAGCCCACTTAGTGGCTTATCTCCACTAATGAGCATTAGCCTACCCCTGGTCGAGGGATATATTTTATGTGTACAAAGAGCAAGTATGGGGACGAGATCATCTTAAAGACCGTGATTAAAGAAAGCTCTGTCATATTATGTGTGTAAGCATGTATTAGAACTTTTAAGTTTAATGTATGTATCAGAGGCAGTAAAATATTCAACTCTGTAACCATTGATATAGTGGATTCAAAGTCGTATGTTTTACGATATCAGAATAGGGCCAAAGAGGCCGCTTTTTATCCATATTCAGGGATTATTGTGGGATTATATCGACTCCGCTGGGGATGTGCTTCACGCAGTGTTTTATCTGGGCAGAGCTCCCCGCATAAAGGAGACTCGCAGATGATTTTCAAGTGGAGCCTGCACCCCGACATCTACTTAGATTCCGCGGCCGACGGTAGCCAACCCGACCCCGGCTCAGCGTCACAATATTCATGATCTGATATCAACTAAGGGAAGAAGGGTCCCCACGACACGAATCTCCCACCATCCTCTAAATATTCAGCCATGTATAAGGAAGAAAAGATCCCTACCTAACGTAACGATGCCGATCATCAACAAGGAAAAACATCGTGATCATCCAATTATAAATATCGAAAGCAATCCCACCAAAAAAAGGTATCGCAGCCATAACTACCAATAACACTGAATCTTCCTTCCAAGAAAGAAATCGACTTAGTATCGGAGAGCCTACAGCATACCTTCAATTCCGATCATCCTTTCAAAGGCGTTGCAGTTGCACGCGATCCAACCCAACAGACGTAATCTGACTCCTCGCAGTTCCAACCCAAGACGATAACGCACCATCACTTACTTCTTATTCAATTTCAGTGATTGAGAAGTTTGCGGGACTAATACCCCGACAGATCTCGACCCGACACTCTCCCCAGATTTCCTTGTCCTTACTTAGTGAAGTCCTATCGTATAATCCCTACTAATATCCAATGGAACCCACTTCAAGAAAGAAAGTGTATACATGCATTAATATAATAATTTCAAATATATATAAAGATCTACAATAATTTCAAATCCACAACCTAATCTATTTCATCAGAGGGTCATAACCACAAACACACAAAGACTCATATGAGTTCAATACTAAGATCAGAGCATTCTAAGAGTGTCATGAATTTAAAAGGGCCAAATGAAATACATAAGTCCAATAAAATAAATACAAATAGATAAAATAGAATACCAAGTACTGCCGCAGAAGAGGATGTAGAGGCCGACGCCAGGTAGGTCTCTACGAATTGCCTAGAACTAGGGAACGGATTTAAAACAATAAAACGTGAGATAATAAATCTCAGTGAGTGGCATAATTTACAAGGAAAATAATGTTCTTATTTTTGAAAATTTCTTCTCTCAAGACCTCACGTCCACTCCTTTGCAAGGTTCCCCATTTAAAATCATTTCACGAAACCCAAACTTATACCCAAGTCAACAATATGAAATTCATGCTCAAAAATTTAACCAAAATAATTATTAAGAAGATTATAACCTGAATTTATTCACAAATATAAAAATCGAGCATAAAATATATAAACATCATGTCGTAAAAATAATCATGAAGATACAATAACCATAAATATTGAAATGGTTATAGCTTACTCAGAAACCAACAATGTACCATACCATATACCCATCATAACCGTAGGATACCCCACCTCACGACCCTCAACATCGAAAGGTGCCGTGGTAATAATAATAATAATAATAATAAACCGTCGGGTAAACCCGACCTCACGACCGTGGAAATATGTAACCGCGACAAAACCAACCCCACAACATCATGGCAAACCCCGTAAACCGTCGTAAACCCGACCACGCCGAATATATAACCGTTGGATGAAACCAACCTCACGACACCGTGGCAAACCCAGTGCACTGTAATATAAATACTGAATCGAACCTCTGGTACTATTTGGTACATCAACTTATAACAACCAACACAGTATCCTTACTCACATATACCTTTCCAACGATACTGTATTATAATCATTTCACAAAATCTCAAAATCCATTTCTTAAATCAATAAATTTTCAAAGTGGTTTAAAACCTCAATCCATGTACCAAAATGTTTAAATACCACAAATTTATCCATGAACTCAGTAAAATTTCCAAATATTTAAAATGTTGATAAAATTCACATGAAATGATAACTTGTTTATATAAAAACAGAGTAATTATATTTACATAACCAACCATTCATCAAATAATATATATATATATATATATATATATATATATATATATATAAAATAATTTACTACTCATTTTATATCATAATAATACCCCAAAGCATTTAAAGCATATAAACCACTCACTGACTACGTATGATCGTCCCGCTCCCGCAGGATCGCTCCAAGCTCCGCGGATCATCGTAATATAACAAAATTACTATTTGTGCTCCAATAACTAAACCAAAGACATCGTCCATGCCCCAAACGGCCTGTATCACTAACTATGAAACTATCTAAATCAGACTGACAAGTCCAATTATTATACAACACAATAAGTCTCTACGTAGACCCTGTGACTCAAAATTGGGGCTTTTTACCCGGAGGCTAATTTTTCAAAATCGAACCTTCCAATCAATCATAAAAATATCCAATTTCATTAATCCATCTTCAATTTTGCCTAATTTGACCAATCGGGTGCCAATTTCAAGATAAACTTTTTCTGAATTAATTCCTAAATGACACAAAAATGGAAAACTAACCAAACGACATTCCAAAATTTACATAAACTTTATATCAACTAAAGCCCAAGAGACTAGAAAATCACGTATACCCTTACCTTGGTTCCAAGTCTTGGTATTTAAACGATCCAACCCTATTTCACTAAACTTCATTTCAGCCAGATTTTCAAACTGAGGAATCCAAGTAAAAAGGACCACTTAATGAGTTTCTAGAGGGTCTGAACAACAATGGGGGAGGAGGTGCACGGGCCTGGGCCCGACCGGCTCGAAAAAATGAAGAAAATCTACGACCCACCGCTGCTAGCCACGCACGCCCGCCTCGCCCGATCTAGCATAGTCTCACGGCGGTCGTCGTGATTTTGGCCTCGCAAGGCCGCCACCTTGCTCTTCCTCCCGGTCTGCACTGTGCAAGGTCAGTGGTCTAATCGGCTCTCCCACTTCCGCTAAAACCCGATCGTCTCGAAACGGCCGAAACGACCCGGCCGGTCCACGGTCTTGTGAATTTTTCTAGGGCTTTCAAGTCAAAATGAGTGTTTCGGGGCTAGTGGTCTCTATTCCTGCATGCAAACTAGTTTATATAGAGCCTAGGGTCATTTTCAAGTAAAAACTCCGGACTGACTTGGACACTAATAAAATACTACTGTTTGAACTTCTCAAGGCCATAACTTTTGATCCGTAAGCTCCGATTGAAATACGCTCAACCCGTCTATGAACTCTGACGACGAGGCCTACAGACTATGTCTTAGTCAACCCAAAATTATTCATCTTTGAAAAGTCAACTTAAATCTACATACCACCTGTTGGTCAAACTCTCACAAACTTAGTCAAACTTGGTCAAACGGTTAAAAACTTGTATTATTTGGTATGGTCATTACAACCTACTCCTTAAATAAAAATCTCCATCCACTAAATTGGGTGACTCGTGTCATGGAAGAGATTGAGGGTACTGGCCCGCATTCGTCTCCCGCCCCAAGTCGCCCTCGACTAGGTGGTTTCTCCAAAATGTAATCTTCACTAAGTGATATTGTCTCATAAGCTCCTTCTTCTCTACCCGTGACCAGACCGTCGTCTCCTCATAGGATAAGTCATCCCTTAGCTCAATCTCCTGTCTCCAACACATGAGTGGATACGATATACTTGCGTAGCACGGAGATGGAAACATTATGACCTCGAAAGCTCCTCCTAAGTCTTAATCTATAAGCCAACGACCAATCCTCTCAACAATCCTCAAAAGGTCCATCAGAGCGAGGACTTAGCTCCCTCGTCCTGCAGCTTTTACTCACGCCCTTCCAAGGAGAAAGCTTAAGAATACTCGATCTTCAACCTCAAACTCAAGATCCTTTCTACGTCATTCGCAGATAGCCTTGGGCCATCCCGAGTCGCCAACCTCGCACGATAACATTAACCTTATATTAATCGCCGTTCAGATAATCTCAGACCTAGTAATTTCCTTTCGCCACCTCATTCGAACATACGGAGTGCGACATTGTTTCCCATACAATGCCTCATAAGGTGACATCTCAATGCTTCGAGTGATAGCCTGTTATAAGTGAACTCACAAAGGTAGATATTCATTCCTAACTTGAATCATAGTGACGCATGACCCTTCACATCCGTTAAGGTCCGACTAGTCCTTTCTGCATTGTCCATCGGTCCGAGGGGTGAAAAGCTTATGACTCAAATTCAACTCTGACACCTGGGCCTTCCATCAATCCCTTCCAAAAACTCAAGTGAATCGTGATCTCATCGTAGAGATGATCACACTGCACCCCATGCAAACTCACTATATGATTCATAAAGAGTCTGCTAGGGGCTTCGAGGAGAAAACTTCTCACGAATAGGTAGGAAATGCGCGACTCGGGTGAGTCGATCAACTACTACCCAAATGCCGGGCCATGTCTCAACCATGAGGAGTTCAAATACAAAATCCATCAGAATGTGCTCCCATTTCCATTATGGGACGGGTAAGGGCCGCAGAAGTCCGTATATTTTTGTCTCTCCGCCTTCACTTGCTGGACGATGAAGCACTCGGATACACTCTAAGTAACTTCTCTTTTCATCCCCGACTCACCAATATTCCTTCCGTACTCAGACATCTTGGGTATCACGGTGCATAAAGATAAGGCAGAACTATGGGCTTCCTCAAATATTCGCTTTAACTCTTCGATGCGGTTTGAACACAAAGCCTAACCAATCACTAAGGCTCCATTGTCTCTAATGTAAAATCCGACCGGCTCCCCTTCCGACTTTCTTTCTCTCCCCGCTCACTCAACAGTGGATCTCTAGTCAGGCCTCGAGAATCTGATCTACAAGTATCTGGCCAGAGCTCGAAACTAGCAAAAAGTGCCCCAAGCATGCATCCTCAACTCAACACCCAATCCTCACAACTCGACCATCAATGGAAGCTGTATCATCTCGCATATAAGCCAAAGAGCCCGTAGATCTCTCGCGCTCACTGCATCCGCCACTACATTTTCCTTACCTCGATGGTAGTCGATAAGACAATCATAATCCTAAGTAATCGATCCACTTCCCTTGGCCTTAAGTTTAACTCCTTCTCGGGTAAACAAATGGAGCCAGCTTTTATGGCTCAGAAATATCCCGATAAGTCGCTCCATACAAGTAATGCCTCAAAGTCTTCACGCGAAAATTACTAAGAAGTTCCAAGTCACGAGTAGATAATTCACTGTGTTTCTTCAATCGGTCCGAAGATACGCCACAACTCTCTTATGTCAGATCAACACGCAACCTAAACCTCGCGTGAAGCATCACTCGTGAACCTCGAACCCCTCGCCGCCTCCGCAATGTCAAAAACAGAGCCGACGCTAACTTTCCTTTTCCGTTGTTTGGAAGCTTTTCACACTGGCTACCCACTAAACTTAACTCCTTCCCTAGCCAAACAATGAGCGGTCCCGCTATCTGAGAACCCTTCTATGAATCTACTGCACACCCCCGCTTAATCCTAGGAAACTCCTCGCACTTCACAATTTTAGTCGGGTCGTCCCAATTCCAAGCACCGCTTACTTTTTTTACGAGGATCCTACATAAATGCCACAAGTCGAACTAAACCGTCTCAACAGATCCTGAAACGGCTACCGCCACTACTCACTCGATCAAAACCCAACCATGTGTATGTCCACCTCTCAAACCTCGCTACCGCTGACCACGTCGTCCCCACCGGATCCTCCGCGCTCGAAGATCCAAATAAACTAATTCTCTTAGATGATCCCGACCATGACTCTCAAGACAATCCATCGCATGATCGACGCTTTAGTCCGGCGTATCGTGGTCCCGTCCCACCCTGTGAGTGGGCTCATCGACCGACACGTGGGATGGCCTAACCCGAGAGGCTCAGCCATCTACCACCCAATCCATCGAGAAACCCTCCTTTCACGACCCCATCCAAGAACCAAATCGATGAATCTCGATACTTCCTCTCGAACCCACGCCGTACTAAACTCCGTCATGCTACCTCGACGAGTCTCAAATACTCTTAATCTCAACAAAGGCCGGGGTAAACTCAAGGTGAAAAGCACTTGAATCAGGCTCCAAGTGTGATGCCTCCGGTCCTCTCATACGCCCACCACTTCCTTGAACTACCCCCTAGCAGAAAACCAACTATCCTGACTCTATCCTCATCCGACACTGCATACCTTCGTCCAAAATCTTCTCTGTCATCCAACCAGATAAAAGGCACCACGATCCAGAGCCATCAAAACCCACTACTCTAAGTCTACGAAGGTCCGATCACGCAATACCCGCAAACCCACTCCTCTGTGAGTGATCGAGCCAGCGCCGACAAAGATTCTCCTAGCAAGTAGGTGCATCCGAACATTCCACCTAAGCCCGCTGACCTACGCCTACCAGGCGCCATCAGAAGGAAGGAACTATTTCAAGAATAAAATGAAACAGAATCACCAAGGGTAAGGTTAGGAAGGTATACAAAACACTCTGGATGAGTCGCATGAAGAATGTATAACCTCAAGGAATTTAGGAAAACCCATAGCTCACTAAGCCGATGACAGGACCCGACCCTGATACCCTCCCCAGATTTCCCGGGTGGTCCCGCCTAGTAAAGTCCCACTGCATAATCCTTGTGGAATATCCAATGGAACCCTACTTTAAGAAAGGAAAGTAGACACATGCATTAATATAATACCTCAAATATATAAAGATCTACACCAAAATTTCAAATCCACAACCTCGAATTTTATTTTATCGTAGGTCAAGTAACCACAAACACACATAATAAAGACTCATATGAGTTCAATACTAAGATCGAGTATTCTAAGAGTGTTTCATAATTTAGGGTACAAATGAAATACTATAAGTCCAATAAAATAAAGATAGATAGATAAGATAGGAATAATCAGAAATCACAGAAAGAGTGATGTAGAAGCCGCGCGAGGTAGTCTCTACGGATCATTCTTAATTTGGGGAAACGAATTTAAACAATAAAACGTGAGATAATAAATCTCATGAGTGACATAATTTACAAGGAAAAAATAATGTTTTTATTTAAAATTTCTTCTCAAGACTCACGTCCACCTTTTCAAGTAAGGTTCCTCATTTAAAATTATTTCACGAAACCCAAACTTATACCCAAGTCAAAAATATGAAATTCATGCTCAAAAATTTAACCAAAATTATTATTAAGAAGATTATAACCTGAATTTATTCACAACATAAAAATTGAGCATAAAATATCTAAACATCATGTCGTAAAAATAATCATGAAGATACAATACCATAAATATCGAAAAATGGTTATAAATTACTTTAAACCAACAACGCATCATACCATATACCCATCATAACCGCAGATACTCCCACCTCACGCACTTCAACATCGAAAGGTGCCAGGTAATAATAATAATAATAATAAATCGTTTAAACCTCCGACCACGGCCGTGGAAATAATATGCAACGCTTGATGAAACCAACCTCACGATTAATCGCGGGCAAACCCCGCGGTAAACCATCAGTAAAACTCCGACCTCACTACCGTGGAAATAATATATATAACCGCTGGATGAAACCAACCTCACGTCATCGTGGCAACCCAAAGGCACTGTAATATAAATATCAATCGAACTCCTGCACTATTTGGGTACATCAACTTATAAATAACCAACATGATCCTTACTCACATATACCTTCAACGATATCATTATAATCATTTCACAAAATCTCAAAATCTATTTCTTAAATCAATAAATTTTCAAAGTGGTTTAAAACCTCAATCCATGTACCAAAATGTTTAAATACCACAAATTTATCCATGAACTCAGTAAAATTTCCAAATATTTAAAATGTTGACAAAATTAACATGAAATGATAACTTATTTATATAAAAACAGATAATTATATTTATGCATAACCAACCATTCGATCAAATAATATATATATATATATATATATATATATATATATATATATATATATATATATATATATATATATATATATATATATATATATATATATATATAAATAATTTACTACCATTTTATATCATAATAATACCCTAAAGCATTTAAAGCATATAAAACCACTCATGCATCACAGATGTCAGCCCCGCTCTCAGATCGTCTCCAAGCTCGCCGTGACCGCCCGTAATATAATAAAAATACCATTTAGGCTCCAATATCCAATCCAAAGACATCGATGCCCAAATGTCTTAGAATAGTTTTTAGAACTATGAAACTATCTAAATTGGACTTCGACAAGTCCAATTATACAAGCAGCTCCTATACCCAAGCACCCAAAATCGGGGCTTTTTACCCGGAGGCTAATTTTTGAACAACCTCCAATAAATCATAAAATATCCACTCACTAATCCATCTTCACTCTTGGCTCTAATTCACCAATCAGCCCAATTTCAAATTCAAACCTTTCAGAATTACCCTAAATGACCTAAAAAATGGAAAAACTAACCAAACGACATTCAAAATTTACAAACTTTATATCAACGGAAGCCTAAGAGACTGTGAACACGTTAAATACCCTTACCTTGGTTCAAAAGTTCCGTGGTATTTAAACACGATCCAACCGTTTACCAAACTTCCTTCATCGTGATCTTCAAACGCGAGGAATCCGCCAAAAGGACCAATGAATGAGCAAGAGGGTCCAAAATGGGGGAGGAGGAAGGGCTTCCGCTGAATGGCCGAAAATGACAAAACCGGCCGATCTACCGTGGCGCGCGCCTACATCGCCCGATTCAAGGCCTGACCGCTGATTCTGCGGATTTTTGCCTGGCAGCATCGCCTCACTCGCTTCTTCCCTCCCGCAAGCGGTGCAAGGTTGGTGGCTCTAATCGCTTCCCACGACTAAAACCCGATTGGCCCGAAATCCGCCGAAACGACCCAATTCGCGGTCCACTCTGCCCTGGAATTTTTCTAGGGTTTCAAGTCGAAATGAGTGTTTCTGGGGGCTGTGGTTCTATTCGGGTATGCAAAACTAGGTTTATGTAGGAGCCTAGGTAGTTTTCGTAAAACTCCGACTCGACTCGACATTGATAAAATACTCGTCTGCTTCAACTTCTCAAGCCATAACTTTTATCCGTGAAGCCTGATTACCGCTCAACTCCGGCCTATAGAACTCGTGACGACGAGGCCTACGAGATGCAGGCCCTTACCAACCCAAAAATTCTGTCAACCAAAAGTCAACTCGCCTACATACTAATTGTTGGTCAAACTTGGTCAAACGTTTAAAAATTTGTATTATTTGGTACGGGTCGTTACAATACCTTTGTGATTTATAAATCTTTGGTGTTTGAAGAAAGAGAGACACTAAGTAATAATGATGACATTTCAAAAGAAATAGTGAATATTTGAGGAATCTTACACTTATCTAGAAAAGGATTCGTGGAAGATAAAAGCATTTGATTGGTCACAAACTATATGCCATTACACTTATCTAGAATCTAACTATATGCCATTGAATGGTAATTGGCTCTCACATATTTGCTAAAAATTTGATTGTAGCACCAAGTGTACTAATTACTGCCAGTCAGTGTTTAAGTCGAGTTTTCCTTCGAATCCCCTATGTAAGTGAACCATATGGGCGTCCCATAACCAACAAATATGATTAAAAGGAGGCATAACAATGCCTAAAACAAATGTTAAGGATTTTCTAAAGAAAGGAAAAATGTATGGAAAAGGGGAGTCGGGTAAAAAGTAAACATGAATAGAACTCCTAGAATACCCGACTAATAATATGATTATTAATTGTATTGGAATAGGGGCTAACGAGGAGGAAACCCGACCGATCAAGATTCCGAGGATCGAACTGGGCGCAACGAAATTTCTTTAGTTTGTTCTTCGCCTCTCTCTTTGTTTACATTTCGAGTTTGTTCCCAATTTCTCTCTCTAATTCCAAAGTGCTCGAATGATATCAAAATGATTTCAATTGTCGAAATGATTTATAAGGAAAAACATACGATTCGCTTTTAATTGATTTGAGGCAACTGACAGGAATGATTCGCATATAAAAATCGTACGAGTATTGAAAATGAATTGTTTGTATAAATGTACATACTATATTGTATTTTTCTCTAAACGATTTGAACGCCCTTAATAGAATGTTAACCATTAAATTCAAGTTGATGATAGATTGATATACCAATAAGGGTCAAATTAGCAGTACTGCGAACAAAAGTAATGATGTGTCACTCTGATCCGTAGCCTAGTGGACAAAGACGCGAAGGTTCACTTAACTGATTTTTACTAACTACCAAGAGCCTCAAACGGACCGCATTTTATGTTATAAAACAAAATATTTTTATATCTATTGCAAACCCAAAGAGACTATGCAGTGATTCGCTTATCCTATGCAATCGAAAGCATAAAGTTAAATTCGTTTAAGGGCAAATCAAATGATAAGAAAATTGTGAAATGCATGATTCATGTTTTGAATGATTTATTGCATATGAAAGTGCATATTCGAAATGATCAATAAACTGTAAATGAATGTATATGAAATGAATATATGTATTGTATTGCATTGATAAGTCAAAAAGGTTAAAAAACATTGGTTAGAAAAATTGCATGATTTGTATTAAACTGAAATGGAAGAGAGAACTATATAGAAACTACTAAGTGAAAATGCTGAAGACGTTATTTTATCATCAAGGCAGTACGAGGAACATGTATAAAGGCAAGGGCCATCAGAGATTCGTAGTCATCACAAAACCATTACCTGAGATAAGTAAAGCTCACATATGCATACATGAATTTGATTTACTATTTTTGTATTGAAACTATAAATTCAAAAGTGAACTATGATTTTGTTTTTGTAAATGTTTTGGTATTGAAAAAACTACTAATAATGTTGTAGTCATCAAGGTGGGAATTAACAATGGGTATATGATTACATTAAATGAAAGAAAAATGCATTTGTGAACAAATGACGGGCCCCTTTAAGTTAAAATAATGCTTACATATATATGTTCATAAGGTTAATTATCCTTTACAAAATAAACATTTGAAATGTGTCTTAAAATGAGAAATGCACCGATTTGAATGGTATCAAAGCACAAGTAGCATAGAGCTACGGTATTGAAAACATATTTGTATTTGTATTGGTGTTTGAATATATCGTAAAAGTAAAAGTATTGGTAGCGCTATAGATGCTACAATGAACAAGCCTAAGCCTACATTATTACTTAGTGAGGGCCTTCCAACCAGGGATTCCACTAATCCCATGACATTCCATTCTCAATATTGATCTTCCTCATATTTGGATCATATTCAAATCCATTTTATATCAGCCCTACACTCTTCTAAGTGTGTGACCCTTTAGATTCCCGGTTATGTTGACCACTTGATTCAACCATTGAATCACAAAGGCGAAGGTATCTGAAGAGTTGACATCATGACCTCCAATCGACGGAGAGTCAAAGGTTTGACTACAATCCTTTCCACGTACAATTATCACAAGTAATTCATCCTTTCTTCACCAACTATACTCCCATCCGCTCGTAGAGTATGAACAAAGTGTAGCTCCCTTAATTAGATCGGGCACACATCACACGAAAATAAAGTGATAGATCTTGTCCTCGAACTCATTACTCATCTAAGCATGCACTGAAGATTATGATTAATGCCCAAAAAGGGTAATTTGAACCCTATATTAGATAGGTTTGCAGTGCTTTTCAGACATTAATCATGTCATTTATACCCAATTGAAGTGTTCTAGTCTTTAGTAACACTTATGCCATTTGCAGGGTATTTTTTGTCAGGCTTTGCAAGCCACAAGACTTTTGAGTTCAATGTCTAGATAAATGACGAATCATGAAGCTCAACTCCAAGTCTCACCCATCAATAAATAAGAACTTCAATGAAACCAAGGCAAAAATCGAAGAAAATGTGATGCGCCAAGCACAAAAGAGGCAATGCGCTGAAGGATCAACAGTCAAATGAATTGGCGAAAGCCATAAAAATTTTCACAGACGCAAAATTTTCGCAACTTAGCTTAAATTTCACAACTGAAGGAACACCACCGCAGATCTCATCCTTAAATTTCGCTAAAGATCGTTCTTTAGCGAAAAATCCGATTAAGCACACAAGAATTCGCATTTAGCTTAAATTCGCTAGCTAGCTAAATTTTCCATCCTTAGCGGGCATGTTTTCGTCAGACTACGATTTCGCTAGCTAAATAAATTCCTCACTGAACGAATTTATGCCTCGCATGCTTTGTAATTAATGCCAAACCACCTCCAAACTTGGTATTACTTAACTGGCCCAATAACTTAGCCAATTTCATAGTTTTTCGCAGCTGCCACCTTTGAGGAGGCCTATATAAGCCCCTCGTTTGTAACCCGTGTGAAGAGTCGAGGAACAATTGGGGAGAAGATATTTTGTAAGTTTTATTTTTGTAAATAAAGTCTTTTATTTTAGGTTTTGCTTTATTTCTTTTCTCTTCTCTCTCTTCTTTCTCTCCATTTCTCTACTATTAAAACACACCTCGAGGATGACAACTCAAGAGATGCTCACAGTCCCTTTTCTTCAAGAGCAAGGAAGCTAGCTTCAAGCAAGCATATGCACATTGTCCTCTCAGATTAAAAGCTACTTCTGCACAGATGGCATTCTTATTCTGTAAACTTGTCGCATAACATTGATGTTATTGATTCGCCAATACTTCCATGCTTTAGACTCCGTTGTTCTTAGATGGTTTACGAGCCTCCGAGATAATATTTACATGTTGTGTGGTTCTTCAAATTAGGTGGTTAAATAACATTTACTGTTATTATTTCGCCAATACTCCATGCTTCTTAGATGCTGTTCTGGTGAGAGATGCACTGTTGTTCTTTGGGATGGTCTTTACGAGCCTCCAAAATGATAATTTAATGTTGTGGTTTTAACTAAAAGTGGGCCATAATCGCATAATTGCTTTCACTCAAATAGAGATGTCTGGGCCGTGAGGCTCATAGTTAAATATGATCCTAAGTATGCATGGACTATATGTTGCATGTCATAACGCGAGGATAAAACCCGAGGACACTTGTTTGCCCTAACTTGCCGAGTTAGTGACCTAATTCTTCAAAGTTAACTTTTTCACACTTTAACTTTCAGTTTTTACAATTTTCAGTTTTCAAACCATTCCCACTGCTTTTGGAAACCCAAATCCAGGAACAACAGAAGCCTTACTCTTCATGCACTGGATGAAACCATTTTGTGATGAAACCTATCCTCAGAAACACCCACCACTATACCAGAAGAAATACCACGCAGTAGTGAGGGAACTTAGGTGTATATAAATTTTGTTGATTTTAGCTCACCATCGCGGCACGACCAAAATGGCGCCATTGCCGGATGGTGCCAAACTACTAATGGTAAGTTGAAGAGTACTTGATCCACATCACAAGCGAAGGTAACCTTTCTTACTTCTTTGCAACTCCGCCAGAACCCGCTAATTTGTTTACTTTGCAGCAGAATCGCACCGTTTTGGCTTTCTGCCATTCAACAATTTTTATTATTTTTGGCTAATTTTAATTTTAGGTCATTGGTCGCTTCTATTGCCTCTTTAATTTCAGAACAACCGTGTACGCAATGCTGGGATGTAGACACTTCGTAGATCGACAGGGATAGGCACAATCCTGAACCAAACTAGGTTAGTGTACCAATCGATACTGTACGGATCCCATACCAAGAACAACAAAGTCAACCAGAACCCCATGAATCCAAATGCCTATGTAACCATGAGGGATCACATCCACCCTCCCAGAGTTGCCCCATCCTCGTATCATCCTCCCGCCGAGATGTAGCAAAGTGAGGCCATATTTCGTACTCTACTCCCCACATCATGGTATGGAAAATGAAAATCCATACACTCATATTAGGATTTCGAGGAGGCTCAGACTACCTTCAAGGAAGGTATGACGGACATGGATTCATTAAGCTAAAGGCATTTCCATCGACTCCCAAAGGACAAGGCCAAGATATGGCTCAACCTTACGAGGCCTAGAACCATAAGAAATCAATGAGTCGCGTTTAATTCGAAGAAGTTTTTCAAGACTCATAAGACTAATAATTCAAAAGGCAAATTTATACCTTTGCAAAATTTCAGATGGTGAGAGATTTTGATCAAAGGTCGAGAGATTTATGGAAACCATCACGCCCTACTACGGTTCGACATGGATGTCGGGTGAACCACTTTTATGGTGGTATGTCACCCTCATGAAACAATTGGTCGGAAACTATGTGTGGGGTAACTTTTTCGAGTAAACATCCCGATGAAGCTGATTTTTCGAACTACAGAAATTTAAACCTCCAAAGCCTCGGATTTAACCTAAATTCTGGGAAGTCAAAGATCAGCTACTAATCAACCAAGGAGGAGACAAGTATAATTTTTCTCAAGACATAGGATAAATGAAAAATTGATCGCTTTAACTCAAAGATCGATGATTCGGGAAAATGAAAAAATCGCATGAAAATGCGCATGCTTAATGAGTTATCTTCATCCTAATTTTCGCTTCAATTTTCAATCAAATAATTACTCCCGAGGAGCATCGCAAGACTACGCCCATGCCATAAGTCAAAATAAACCACCCATGTATGCTTCATATGGTGACACTAATAACTCCTAATCGAGAAATTGTCCAAATTTGTCATGGAATCCAAACCCTCAGATACCCTTTAAGAGCACAAAGAAGATTCTAATTTCACTTCAATACAACAATGCATGCCCCACTATCTTCCTCGTTGAAATGTGCAATCCCGAATTTAAGTAAGGTGGCAAAGTATATTCAGAAGAAATGTATAAGTCAATGTCCACACTACGTAAAATCAAGCAAAGAGAAAGTTCACTCATCAGAAACGACAATATGCATGCGGAGATTTAAAATTATCTAATCAGCAGCTGCAGAGTTTGTAGGTATGCGCGTCTTCAGTGGACAACAATACTGTAAAGTGGTGAATGAAACAGAATGACTGAGGATTTAAAGGCAAAAATCGATGAAGTTATGCGCTAGATTTACGAAGTGGAAAGGAATTAAAGCCAACAAAGACGTCACTGTCAGCTCCATTAGCCAAGCAACCCACACGAAGAAATGCTTAGTGGAAGGAAGAGATAACATTAGAATACCCTCCGTTTCCGCAGTTCTTCAAGAAAGAAACAAATTGCTTCCACCAAACAGAATGTCGGGAAGTATCGCAAGTGAAAGTTAATATTCCTCTCCCTCGATATGATTAAACAAAAAAGTTCCTACTACGTGAAAATTTTAAAGGATTTATTACTGTGAAAAAGGGTCTCAATGTAAATAAAAAGGCCTTTTAATCGAGCAAGTTAGTTCCATTATAGAGCAAGACTCCAGTTGAAGCATAAAGATCCGTGATGTCCTACGATCTCGGAATACTGAGTAATCACGCGGAAAGAATCGTTAGACCCGGAGCTAGTGTGAATCAAGCCACATATTCTATGTACAACAATCGGGCTCGGGGTGAACTAAACCCACTTCCATCACACTTTCGCTCGCTTTAAGGTCTATTAAAATACCAAAAGGAACCATCGAGGATGTTCCTCTTATACAAGTGACAGATTTTACTATCCAAAGATTTGTTGTACTTGGATAAGGGTAACTGGGCTGTAATAGTGACCTTAATCGTGTGCCCATCATATTAGTGGGAGACCATTTTATTACTTCAAATGCAATCAATAATTGTCTGAATGGAGCCATGCCACTACATTTGGAAATATGACTGAACTCAAATATATTTCATATTGCAAGGTATATGCACTTCTGGGAGGAGGATGACTTCTTAATAGTCTCAGATTTTAGATACTCATTCCCGAAGAACAGCTAACCAACAACAAAGCTGCAAGATATATTAACTTCGTAGTTATCCGATCGTCTCATAGAGCAACATGAATTTCAAGAAATGAGCTTAAGACAGGGCAATCGGAGAAGAAGAATAAAAACTTGCCTCTATCGACTGGTAATGAACCCAAGGAACCCTAACATTTAACTCAAACCTCCCCACGATTTAAAGTGGCATGCATTTTTGAAGTAAATGAGCAAAGGCTCACTTGTATTTCTTCATCGCTAATCCACCTGACAAAGAGCATAATCTCCTCGTGACTCTTCTCAAAAAGAATAAAGCAAGATCATGGAAAATTTCTGATCCGGGAAGGCATAAAACCCGCTCCATTCAGACTCATCATATCTATATTTAGAAGATGAGGCTAAAGTCAAGTAAAAGTGTACTCTAATCGAGGTCGAACTCTATCTACGTGAAGTAGTTCGGGACAGAGGTCTTGAAACTGCTCCAAATGTATCATTTATCCCATTCGACAAGACATGGGTTAGTCCAACTCAGCCTAAGAAATCGGAGTAACAACTCGTGAAAAACTGAGAAGTTAAGTGAAGAATTGTCTACCCGACTTACAAACTGCCTGGAGAGTGTGTATAGATTTCTTCATAGAAGTGTCTAAATGAGGTGACACGTAGTTAATTCACTTTCCATCGCTGTCACCGATCAACTCCCGGGAGCAGTTTCTCGACACCCTTCTATCGCTTGATGGGCATTCGTGGTACTTCCAGACAGAAATTGCCCCGCAAGACCGTGAAAGACTACTTACTTGTCCATTCGCACGTATGCTTATAGATGACGCCTTGGCTTTCAGAACGCCCCACCACCTTTTCACCGATGCATGCCCAAGATGTTCAAAGTGAGCCACGGCAGAGCGTATAATGGAGTGTATACATGGATGATATCACAAAGATAATGGGTGATTTTGAAGAATGCTTAACTAATTTGAAGCCATCTCGCGTAGGTGCACAGAGAAGAATTCGTGCTTAATCGGGAGAAATGCCATTTTATGGTAAACCAAGGAATCAGACAAAGCACATTATTTCAAAGCAGGGACCGAAGTTGATAAAGCAAAGATCGACATTATTTCCAAACTGCCGCCCCCAACAAATGTGAGAACACCAGACAATTCCTTTGGTCATGCGTGCTTCTACCGACTCGGCTCATTAAAGATTTTCCAAATCGTCAAACCCCGTATGCTTCGAGAAGGATGCCAAATTGCTCAGGGAGAAAGATCACAAAAGAGTTTCAAGAACTAAAATTTCATTTGACTACTCGCCCCATTGGGCCGAGCACCACCGCGCTACTATCTGAGTGATGCGACGAGTGATCTCTGGGCGATAGAGCAAAGACTAGCCAAAGAGAATGAAACTCCTACGTGGTGTATTATGCAAGCAAACTCGAACAATGAAGCACGTGAGGAATTATACCACTACAGAAAGAGTTGTCGGGCAAAGGATGTGCGCCTTAGATAAATTCCGAGCATACTGGGTCAATGGAGTATAGTCATTTTTACGTAGATCATTCGCTCAAATATCTCTTAACCAAACAAAATGCAAAAGCAAGACTCATCCGTTGGTTCCTACTCAGAATTCTAACTTGCAAATAAGAGATAAGAAAGGGGTGGAAATGTGGTGGCAGATCATCTCACAAGGTTAACTATAGCCCACCACACTCACATCCACCTATTAATGATGAATTTCCGAAGAATCCTTAATGCACTGGGAGAAAGCCCCGGTATGCTCACATTGCCACCCCTCACTGGCAGAGAAATCCCACCGAGGGAAAGGATGTGTGGATAGGAAATATTTCTTCATAAAAATCCATTCCTATTATCGGGAAGCAGCCTTCCTATTTAAATATCACAGACAAATCATCGTAGAAACGTGTACCGAGGAGGAACAACAAGGAATTTTAAACCACGCTATGAGAGTGCTTGTGGTGGCTATTTGCTTCCCTTAAAACAAAGAATGAAGGTGCTACAATGTTTCTAATGCCTTCCTTATTCAAGGAAGCACACCAAATGTGCCGCAGATGTGACAAATGCCAAAGGCTCAGCCGTCTCTTGGCCATTATATGATGCCTCAACCCAATTTTAATTGTTGAATTATTCATGTGTGGGGCATCGATTTTATGGGACCTTTTCCTCATTATATGGGTAATATGTACATTTTCAAAGGGAGTGTACTATGTCTCCAAATGGGTCAAGCAATTTCGCAAAACCAATGACAAGAGTGGTAATTAAATTTTGAAAGCCAATATCTTTTCCAGGTTCGGGGTTCCGAAACCATTATTAGTGATGGAGGTTCTCATTTAATAAACCATTTGAAAACCTCATATTAAATATGGTGTGAAATACAAAGTGGCCAATTCCTTACCATCCTCAACAAGTGGTCAAGCAAACTCGCAACAGGGAGACACCATCTCTAATGAAGGTATAAGCACTCACTGTGAGATCATCAATAACCGCTGATTCGCTGGCGGGCTTACGTATCGCCTTCGAAGATAATCCCGAATGTCCTCATCGATCAAGGTCTATGGTAAGGCGTGTCACCTTCCGTCGAGATCGAAAGTACAAAGTACGCGGGCAATTACAGTCGAATTGATTTAAGTAAAGCCGAGTCAAGAGGTTCCTCGATCTCAATGAATTGAAGAAATATGGAATGATGCTCAATTCAAGATCGCAGCGAAAATCAAAAGACGGCATGATCGAATGATAACCGTGAAGGATTTTAAAGAGGGTACTAAGTTCCTTTTATATGACTCCAAACTCCACCTATTTCCCGTGCAAGCTCAAGTCATGATGGACAGTCCATTCATAAATTCAACAGCATATCCCAAATCTGCTCGTAAAGGGATTTAATCAATCCGCATGATAACAAGGTGTTTAAAGTCACGACGCAGAGTGAAACCTTATGTGGTAAGAAGAGCGCAGTTGAAGAAATTTCCGTCGATCCTCCCCGAGCCTTACAACTCACCATACTCGGGAGCCGTTAAAGGTAATCAGATATCATGTTTCGAAATTGTGACTTTGCGGTAAATGTTTTTCTTTCAATCGGACAATTGAATCGCTACAAATCGACAATTGTTCGTTTCCAACCGACAATTGAATTACATAATGGATGATTGAATCATCATGTTTTCACTTCTATGCTAGAACAATTCCATGCTTGAATTAAATTTCGTCACCACAAATTCAAGATGCTCAACTTGAAATTTTCCTTTATGCTAATTCACACACTCCGTGACCCGCATTATTTCGATAGTCGAATTTGCATACCTCCTTTCACTTCGCAGTCACTTGTATGTCGGGCTACCTAGATAGTTTTCAGTTAATGGCATTTGAAGACCAATGTCTTCCAAAAAAGGAAAGAAAGAAAAAAGCAAAGAAAAAGAAAAGAAAAGAAGAAAAAGAAAAAATAAAGTCGTGAAATCTCGCTTTGAAACCCGAGCACTGGGCCCGAGGGTGGCCATGAAGCTCAAACCCCATGCCCTGCCTTAATCGTCGAGTCATCGGTCGGTGTTCAAGCACGGGTGGATAGTGAAGTTTAAATGACTCAGGGGTGCTTAATTTTCGAAGTCATTCGAGTCCGGTGAAGCCTTTGTGAGCAGCGGTCAAGTGATCCTTTCGCTCACGCCCTAAACCTCGAAAGTGGTCAGAGTCATTTGCACTTCGCTACACCTGACTTGATAAAGTCGAATTTTAAGCATTGCATCCTAAGCAATATAGTTGAAAAAGAAAGAAAAGTGTAACTAGCCCTATCTACAGTTGTTCAACAACTTATACACATAGTCAGTGGCGGAACAAATTTTACACTTTATCGACTTAGTCCGATTCCAAAAAGACCAATTAGACTTGTGTGGAAATCTAAGTCGAGAATCATGGAACCAACATCGACATAGAATCTCTCGTATGGATTCGGGTTCTTTCATATCCTGCTTTTTAAAATTTTGATGTCAAATGTTCACTTTAAAGTATCGCGGTATAAGTACATCAACCTCGAATCATAATCTTTTTGAAAATCACCATGCATCTCCTTTTATTTTGCATCACAAGGGACTAGCAACGTTTGGTTTGGGGTGTGATTACGCCCAAAAAGTGCAATTTTGAACCCTATATTAGATAGGTTCGAGTGCTTTTCAGACATTAATCATGCTCATTTATACCAATCAAGTGTTCTAGTCTTTAGTAACACTTATGCCATTTGCAGGGTATTTTCGTCGCTTTGTGCCAAGGCACTTTCGAGTTCAATGCCTAGATAAATGACGAATCATGAAGTTTGAACTCAAGTCTCAAATGCATCAATCACCCCAAGAATCACCGAGTTCAAGGCAAAATGAAGAAAATGTGTGATGCAACACATGAGGCACGCAACAAGGATCAACAGTTTCGAATTTTCGCTAAGTCATAAAATTTTCACTAGGATTGCTAAAATTTTGCAACCCATTTAAAATTTCGCAACCTTAGCTTAAAACACCAAATTTCGCTGCACTTCATCCCACTCGCTCAAGACTGCTCCTTAGCGAAAAATCCGATTTCTCTACTCACAAGAATTTCGCTAGCTTAGCTTAAATTTCTCATTAGCTAACAAATTTTCCATCCTTAGCGTAAATTTCATGTTCGCTAGACTGCTGATTTCATGAAGTTAGCTAAATTCTCAAATCTAGCGAAATTTGATGCCTCATCATGCTTGTACTCACGCCAAACCGCCTCCAAACTTGGTATTACTTAATCAGTCTAAATAACTTAGCCAATTTCATAGGTTTTTTGGTATTTTCATACCTTGAGGAGGCCTATATAAGCCCCTCTTGTTTTGTAACCTGTGAAGAATTGGAGGAACAATTTGGGAGAAGATATTTTTGTAAGTTTTTATTTTTGTAAATAAAGTCTTTTATTTTAGGTTTTGCTTTTATTTCTTTTCTCTCTTCTCTTTTCTCCTTTCTCGACTGCCAACACACTCTTGAGGATGACACTCATAGATGCTTGGCTAAGCCTCCTTTCTTTGAAGAGGAAGGAAGCTAGCTTCGTGGTGGGCATATGCATGTCAGTTCCTCTTGTATTAAAAAGCCACGGTAGTGTATTTATGGCTCTTATTCTCAAACTTAGTCAGCATAACATGGGATGTTATCGATTCGCCAATACTTCCATGCCAGATCGCTGTTTCCTTAGATGGTTTTACGACGCCTCGAGATAATATTTTACATGTTGTGTGGGTTCTTCAAATTAGGTTAAATAACATTTATCAAGTATTATTTCAAATAATATCATGCTTAGATGTTATGTTCAGGAGAGATGCAATCAAGGTTCTTTAGATGGTCTTTACTTAGCCTCCGAACGTATAATTTAATGTTAGGTTTTAAACTAAAAGCGGGGCCATAACCGCATACCCGTTTTGACTCAAATAGAGATGTTTCAATGTGGGCGAGGCGCATAGTTAAATATAGATCCTACATGCCATGCACTATAGTGTTGCATGTCATAACGCGAGGATAAAACCAAGGACACTTTGTTCGCCTAACTCTGCCGTTAATGACCTAATTCTTCAAAAGCTAACTTTTTCACACTTTAACTTTCGCTTTTACAATTCTCGCTAAACCATTCCCACCTGCTTTTGAAACCCAAATCCAAAGAGTCCAAATAGAAAGCCTTACCTTCATGCACCGACGCAAAACCATTTTAGGATGAAAACCCATCCTCGTGTTCGACCTTTGGGACCACCATATCGCAGTAAGAGCTCGACTATCATAGCAGTAGGAACTTAGGTGTATATAAATTTTGTTGATTTTAGCTCAGCCTACTGTGGCACGAATCAAGACACTCTTCATGGCATTTCCACTTTAGCCAGAGATTCCCAAGTAATGATCCTAATAAGAGGCCATGGTATACTCTCCCACACCTGAGGCCAAATCCCAATACTACCAATTACCTTCCAAATACCTCTTGCCGCACCCAATCATCACCCTATAGGCGACCTTTGGAAGGAAACAAGGAATAAAGTCAAAGCACAAAATCAACATTCAAGATATCCTTGAACATCTCAAGTCTAAGGATACTTACACCATTGCTGTGATGAGACTACCATCTACACATAAATAGATAATCCATATGATTGTCTCATAACAGGTCTCCGATGAACTTAGTTACTCTTAGTAAGCATTCACATGTCAACTTTAATTAACTCATGATCACAATTTATAAGATCCATTGCTTGATCCAATCAAGGAGTATGATATGTGCTAGTTTGTCCAGATCAACAATGACTAGTCTCGTTGATCCTATGACTGGGGATAATAGATACTAACATAATTGCACATGATATGAATCTTATTATCATGATCTCATCACAATTTCCTTCATGCTATGTTATGTATCATGGACTTCATTAATTTGATTAAAGATCTATATCAATTCAACATATGAATATCAAATTAATGAAGAAGCCTTTCATATTAAATAATATGTAATACGTACAATAAATGCTAAGAGCGATTGCCTTTAGAGCACTTCTCTAACACAACTATGATAAATATAAAGACACAAATCTACTCATTATAGATTGCCCAAGAAAAATGAACCCGAGGAAGCTAATGTTGTTAACAACATTACTAGAGACATTTGTGAAATTAATCTCAAAATAGTAGTCTTTTAGGTGAATAGTCTTTTCAACCAGATTCCCATCATTTTTAAACAAAAACAACATAAGTTTGAAAATTTTTCGAACATAAAGGTTTTTTTCCCTTTTTTAATGGAGAATAATTAACATTGGTAATAATTGCTATCTCTTGAAATTTTCAATGCCATGTTAGATTCTCTCTCTCTCTCTCTCTCAATCTAAGAAGGAAAATGAGCAGATTTCCATTACCAAGGAAGCTCTAATTTTAGGTTGACAGATTCAAGGCTTCCAATTCATAATAAGCTTCACAAATGATTTTACTTTTATTCAACCTTGTGCGCTTCTTGTACATTTTGTTTTAGAGCAATTCCTCATTCAAGGTTACAACTTAATTGGCTATTGGTTTGTGATTCACCATATTAAGTTGGGTAGCTTTGACTTTATTAGAACTTGTTGTATATAGGGAGTTTGTAACTATGATCACTTTTTGATTTTGAGGAAGGAAATCTCTTCCTTCCTTTGTATTTTTTGCTTTTCTATTTTAATATGCCATTCTCTTTGTTTCTAATAAAAATAAAAAGTTTGAGACTAAGATCCTTTTTTTTTCTTATTAATGATTTCCTTTTATTTTGTGAGGCTCACATAAAAAATCTTCTATACCTTTAGATATGTCCTCTTATGCTTAAAGTTGTTCCTACATTAAAGATAAATTTGGAGAATAAGGTGTTCATTCATAAGGAATCCAGATGACATGAAAGGACTAGACTTAGATCCCTAATGCTGCAAATTCTTCATACTAAGATAGGAATCCTAATAATCAGGAAGGGTCCTGATGAGTATCGTATATACTATTTCACTCATGTTTCGTTTTAGTTTCTTAATAGTTTTGATGGGATATAAAATAAGTGTTCTTAATTCTTAATACCTCATTTTGGTGATTAGGTTAACTTTGGAGAAAAAGGGAACAAAAAAGAGCTTTTAATGGAACTAAAAGAAGATCTACTGAAGCCACCACACACAAGCATCTAACTTTAATTCCTTATGTACAGGCAAAGATCAAATAGCTCACTTTACCCAGCAATGTCGCGCCCTGCATCTGACTAATGGACTGGACCCTGTGGACGCTACCACTAAATCCATTTATCCAGAAACATATTTCATATACTTATTTTCGATGAGATATTTAATATCCCTTTAAATCATATTTATGTATGTATGAAACTATGATCTCATTACTAATACACATTATATATATATATAAATATATATCAATCATGATAGAGAGCCCATCATTTGCTCAATTCCTACATTCATATAAGATTGTACATTTTCTCTGCCATTTTTTAAACTGTCATGCAAAATGACAGTTCATGTCTAAACATAAGTCAAAATATACTATTCCCATGAAGATTTATACATCTTTGTTTGCAATGTAAAATAATTACATGATTTTTTTCTTTGTAATGAAATGTATGCATGAAACGGAAAGATTTACTTCTATACTGCATCACTGACAATGACTCTGCTCCGCTTGGCCCTCGATCTCGCCCTATTCACTTTGTACGAGCAGCGTGATAAACAACGCGCTAAGCATTTTTATTTAGTGGTTCGGCGCATTTATATCCTCATTTCCAATCTCAAACACATAATATGTATCTTTTCGAACAACATTTCGACATATCTTTCAATGGTCAATGCAATAAACAATATATATGTTAATTTTTCATTCAAAACTCAAATTATGCATTTCACATATTTACTTATAAGTTTGCTCCTTAAACGAATTTAACCATGAATTTCGGTGCATAGGATAACGAAATCACTCTAAGACGGCCTCAATAATAATGTAGTCGGTATAAAACATATAATAACATAGTACGGCTTGTCAATGTTGGATCGTTACTTACAAATTCATTTTGTGTACACTACCGATACTATCCCGTTGGGATATAGATAGGTATGCCACTATGTTCACTTCGCTCCCAAGATTAAGTTACATCGAATTTTTATCGGGTATACCAATCTATCCTTAACTCAAATATGACTCGATAACATCTCTGAAGGGCATTAACACTACCATAGTAAATTACAATATTGTATATACATATATACCCCAATAAACACATTTTGACGCTCATGTAGTTTTCATGGCAATTCATTTGCAATCAAACCACTTAAGACAAATTTTTTTATGGTTAAAAACAAAGCACACATGCAGTTTTCCCATGTAAATCATTTCGGTTTTTGACAAATCCAATACAAAGCTACAATAAGAAAAGAAATGAGAAGAACAAACAAAAAGGTTTTCGCTCCTTGACTCTTATCTTGGAAACCCGATCTTACTCATGTTTCCTCATCACCAACCCCTAATCCATCACAAATAGAGAAAAATATTAGCCGTGCATGCTAGTGTTTTTGGTTAGGGTTGATTTCTACCCAATACACCTTCACTTGTAAAATTTTATGGAAACAAATGAGCCATAGTTTACCCAACTTCCTTCAAGTCCATTGTTCCTCTATAAATCTATTTTATTTAGAAATTGGAATCATCCAATTCGGGGCATCGAAACTCAAGATATGTTCTAAACAACCGGGACTACTATATTTTCAAAAAGTAACTGTAAATTTCCCTGCATTACGTAGTCGCACTTTGACAAATTTCCTCTTGGGTCCAATGGGGTCACCTGAATATACTTATTTAAGGAAATTTGTTCTCCCAGAAGTAAGGTTTACCTAGAAATTTGAATCACTCAATTTGGATGAGTGAAACTTAATCCATAGGCTGCAATACTAAACTGTCCTAAAACAACAAAATCGTATTAAACTAGAACTAGAATTTGCCCGAAAATAGAGCTTCACTTTGACGAATTTTTGGGTCCAATGGGGTCCAAATTTGAATACACTTATTTCAAGAAAATTTATTATCACAGAAGTCTAGTTTACCCATAAATTTGAATCACTTAATTTGGATGAGTGAAACTCAACTTATAGCCTAAATACCAAAATTGTCCCAAAACACAAAAATTGTACCAAACCAGAATCAGAATTTGCCCGAAAACAGAGATTCACTTTGACGAATTTCTGGGTTCAATGACGTCCAAATTTAAATACACTTATTTGAAATTGTTTTTTTTTTCTCCTAGAAGTCTAGTTTACCCAGAAATTTGAATCACTCCATTTAGATGAGTAATGATCAAGTTATGGCTAAAACAAAAACATGAGTTTTGGAAAATTTTGACAGCATCTCCCTTAAGACCCCAACATTTCCTTTATACAAAAATTCCTTAAAACCAATCATAATCAAAGCAAAAAGGATGCTTGAACTCAAACTCAAACATATATATACAAAAGTAGGGTTTTACCAAACCCAAACACAATCCAAGAGGGAGTTATGAGGGTTCCTAACCTTGATCTTCTTGATCTTTACTAGCTTTCTCTTCTTCCTTCTTCTTTCCTTTCTTGATCACATAGAAGCTCAAACAAAATGGAGTAATTCAAACCAAATTTAGCTTCATCCCCCACAAGCACCATAGCCCTAAGCTTTCCCAAAACCAAAACGTGAAAATGCCCATTCTAAGACCAAGTTTTGGTCTTATCCTCTCATCCATTACAAGGCCTTGTTTGGCTATCTCTTTTTTTTTGGATTTCTTTTCTCATTTTTGCATTAAAGCCCTTCATTCTATTTCATTTGCACCAAAACTTATTACATTTATACTTATGTTATACTCTTCTTCATTGCGACCTGGGTCCTCATTTTGACATTTTACCAATTCATTTAACATTGACTAGATGACTCCAGTTTTATTTATTTTTTATTTTGTTCTTAGCAATATAATTTCCAGAAAAAAAATTTACAAATTTAACTTATTTTATACCCTAAACATGTTATAAAACTTCTAGGTATATTTTGGGGTTTTACAAGAAATGTGTTCTAGAGTTTATGATCTTTCCAAAGAGTCCAAGAACACCCAATTTGGAGTTTGGACGAGAAAATTACAGCCTCAGGAAGTTTACAACAAAGAAAAGGCAAAGTGCAGATGAACAGTGTATGTCGCGGCATCACTGTTTACATGTCGTGGCATTGAAGTAGAGAAGAAATTAGCATCCAACACTGGTATGTCACGACATCACTGTTCACCTATCGCGACATCGTGGCTTAGATTTGGTAATTTCGTTGTTTTTAGCCCATTTTTAGGACTCATTTCCCACGACACTATAAATACATGTTTTTTTTTAGACTTTTTAAAGTTCGACTTGGTGGAGAAAACCACATTCTTTTATGAGCTTCTTCATCCTAAGCTTGGACCACTTAGTGGTTTCTAATTTTGTCTTTTTACTTTGGAAGACAGGTGTGAGGAGAACTTGGAAGAGTTAAGAAAACATTTTAGGAGAAGAGAATGAGGCTTTCACTTCCAAATCTGTTTAATCTCTTCCCCTTTTGTATTTTTTTCTTTTAATAGTTGTAACTTATTTTCTAGTTATGCTTTAGTTAGTTTTTCTTAGGGCTTAGATGCAATCAAGACTTGTTTATATTACTCTTTCTTAATTTTAGTTGATTTATGCTTTATTTTGATATATGTGTTAAGTAGTTCATTTCGTTTTTAATGCTTGTGAGTAATTAGCCAATACTTGCATGATTTGTGGTTCAATTCAAGATCTGAGAAGTGAGATTTGGATTAGACCATGGATGAATTACCATTTAATTGTCATGAGATGGAGATATAAGTACGATTAGGTATGGTATTGGGATTTCTTGGGTTTAATGCACCTTTGGAATTCAAGCTGAGTTATATTTAAAATACCTAATTCAATTATAAGGGTAGACGCAGTTATCGAGAGATTCGTGATATGCACAGAAATTACCATCAACATAATGTTATTAATTTGATTGATTGTGAGGTTCAAAAGGCGCTTGAATTGGTGAAATTCATGCCTGTAGGGCTTTAGTCTTGAGTCTTTGTTAAATTAGGCCTATTGATACTTAGTTAAATTTGTGTCTTTTACAGATTTTCCATCATCCAAATAGAGCATAAGCTAGATCAGAGTAGGTAATTAATAGCCAATCCTCGTGGGAATTATACTCACTCATCACTTTATTACTTGATACGACGCGTGCACTTGCTCACATAGGCACACACATTTTATATAACACGTATCGTCACTGTATCTAGTATTATGGAAAACAATTCAAATTAGAGAAGGGTCTTAATAAGCCAAACTTTGCACGCTAGCTATATCGTCTTATCCTTCTTATGTTTGACTTTGTTTACGCACATTAGTTTTTATTGAAAAGGAAAATGGTGGTAGATGGTGGTTTATAATAATAGGTATGTCATATATGAGTAAAGTATTAAAAGGATGGTGGAAGGTTAACATAAGTGGGTAGGAAGACATCAATAAATATAAACAACTCTTCAGATAAAATGAGAATAGGTTAAAAGTCTGATAGATTATATGTGAGAACTCTCAGATAGCATCTTCTCAAATTATTCTCTATAAGATGGTTTGGTTAAAGATAAGATGTGGCGATTTCTTAGCTAAGTCTTTTTATCCTCATTTGCCATTGAGTTAAGAGCGTTCCTTGTGTTGTGATGAGTCCCTGGTCTGAGTTGAGGGTGGTCTTTTTTTTTTTTTTATGGAAAGCTACATATTTAATGATATTGACATTGCAATTAGCTTAAAAGAAGGAGACGGAAACATTTTCTTCTGAAGAGGACAAGTATTTCACAAAGGAGATAAGGAACATTTGATCGGTATTTGCCTATTGCTTGAGCAACTACATGTTGTGGCAAAGATGCTTTTCCCAAATGGGCACAAATGAGAGGCCTTGTTGGCATGAATCCTGAATGGAAGTGAGAAGTTTAGGATGGTTCTCCTTGTGCTTATTTCACCATTTTGTATAAGAACTAGGAGAGCTTTAGGAGAATATTGAACAAAATAACAATAAGATCTGGGGTATGTTCAGAGAGATAAGAAACAAGTTGTGTGTTGTTTTAAGATGTTTTGATTTGGTTTAATAAGTAAAACACACCTATTATTCATGGTTTCATATCTACATGTTTTATTTATGTGATTTATGTGACATTATCATTTCTCATGAGAATTTATAAGTCTTAGAATAATTTGTTCTTAATGCTTCATCTAGGCAATGGTAAGGAAACCTGTGGGGTTTTTTAATAAATTTTTCAGCATGCTACTTTATAACTATCACTTTATAAGTTTTACAGATCTATATCAATTAAGTTTTTAGATTTTTCTTCTTACATGTTGTACCATCATTTGACTTAAAGATTCTAACACCCTTCACCTCCACATCCCTGATTATCTTTTTCATTTTTTCGCTGATTTCAGACAGCCATAATAAGGATTTTTAACCCATATACTTCAATATTTGTGGTTTGAATGATGTTATTGATTTGTATTTATCTTAAACATATAACAAAACTGGACAATTATAGAAATAAGAAGATGGTCTATAAAATGTTATTAATCAAAATATAATCATATATTGTTTATAGAGAAAATTTGATGATGTAAAACTCTGTATTTCATTTTATTATCATGTCATTTTCATTAATCACTGTGCTTTTTCTTATCTTGCCTGATTCTAATGATTCTACTCATATCGTTTTCATGTGTACCATGATCTTTTCTTGATGAGGTTGACAACTTCAAGGTCTGCATTTGTTTTTTTTTTTTAACACCGTTGTTGCATCTTTGCTGTAGGTTTAATATAAACTAATATAATATTAATCATGAAGATACCATAAATCCAAGAACATGAGATAAACTTGTATTCACCTTCAAGATGCGTAATTTAACAAATCACTCGTATATTACATGAAGGCCTGGCCTTAAATCACGGGCATGATTACCCCGCTCACAAATACGAGAAGCTCACGATAAATCTCAAGGTTGTAGTAATCATATACGAGAACAGAAATAACTAACACAAGTGACCCTCAATAACATAGCCGTCTTATTTTAACCCCTCTGGTATGAGAAAAATGCTTGCTTCACAGGAATTTCCTGAATGTAGGGAGTCACCCCCTCCGGACAATAGGGCGCTTGTCCAACGCCCACAAAGCAACTTAACCATAACTCCAAGTCTTGTCTTGAAAACAACCTCTTTGTGCGTTAATGCACCATTTCTCTAGTGTACCTTTGGGGTAGTGGTAACGGGCTCTAGAGCATATCAGTATTCAGTTTTTCTTATCACCACAGTAATTTCTAAACCAATGATTTCTCAACAACAAATAGATAACACTAGGAAATTACCCCTCTTCAAGCTCTTTTCTAGAGGAACATCAGAGAACTGATTAGATGATATATTTCCAATCAATATTGTTTCAAGTCATTTTTCTTTTTAATGTTTATATTATGAATCATACCCTTAATGTAATCACAAAAATTATCAAAAGGTATATTTTACTTAACTAATTTCTGATCGGACCTATAGCTTTGGTGTTAGAACTTGGGTTTAAGGCCTTCTATCGGCCTTAGCCGTTTGTTGAAAGGGTATGCCTTCTTTTTTCAAAGTCAAGCACTAATCTTTTTCCATGAAGCAGTTTAGAAGTTGCTAGGGGCTTGTTAGACCTAGAGAGGAGAGAGGGAAGGAAGTCACTATGAGTTATTGTACGCTATGACATGTAGAGGTCAATTGATAGAACCCACATGATGTTTCTAAATGTAAGAGATTAGATGAAAGCAGTAGTTTCTACCAATAAGGAGAGGGATAAGCTGACTTCTACCGGAGAGTCACTGTCCAGGAACTGGACAATATACTTTCAAATGAGATGAGATAGGTGGTGGCACTTCTTCCGTACTAGGAGTTTGGAACATGTCAGGTACAACATAATCCAAACTCCTGACTGATTATAGACCTTTATTTCTCTCAACTTTCCCTTGTTGATCTACGAATCATGGTTTTCCTCTTTCAAGTTACAAATTCTTGTGTTCTTTATAGCTAAAAATGTATATCAGCCTTTTCATTAATATTACGCTAATCCTCATATTATATTATTCTATAGAATATGGCTATGTTGGAACCAAAAGGTACTAAAAGATAGAAAACATAAAGGTATTAATAAATGAGGGAAAAGGCAAGATCAAGGTGATTAGCGTTTCAAAGGTTACTGAACTTCGTTTATTTTAGGTTTTGATGCTTTATACTAATCTGTTCCAATAACTGACCACATTAAGGTCCCTACTATTTTATTGATCGCATTTTATGGCAACTGCACTATGAGCTTAATTATAGCCAAAATTATGAGCCAACCAAGTAATGACATCAGTCAAACCCAAAGATTGCAAATCAAAGATCAAATGAGCATGAGGAAAACATAACAAATCTGAGCACCAGATGCTTGCCACACAACCATCCTTCATGAAAGACACTGTCTCCAACAAAGAATTGTTCCCCGCTGACGCCTCGCCTTTTATATAATTTCGTTTTTCCTATTTTAACCCTTGTAATAACTTCCGATCCTGGTTTCTTTTGTAATTTCCCTTGACTCGAGCATATATCGCCCCATGATTAAATCAACTCAATTCTCACTTCCTAAGAATACAATGAGCGGAGGCGCTTTCGCCTCACGCTTTCATTTTCTCTTTTTCTTCCACTTTCTTCCTTTCTTTCCATTTTCTCGGCTGCCACACTCTCCCGAGGACAACCTGTAGGATGTTCTGCTAGACTCTTCCTCCTTGGAAGAGGAGGGTCATTGCCAGGATTCGAGGTAAACCGACGGTTCCTTGTTTTTGCCATCTATTTGCGGTGGTTGCTTCACGTTCCCTATTCCTCACCCTAGATTAAAATCTCACATGCTCTCTTTAATGTGTATTCGTGCTTTTGGGTTCAATGATAGCCACTGCATCCACCGAGGCCCGGCTTAGGTTGCCCCGACAGTCATCGTAGAAGGGTGTTTTCACCGTTAGTGACATTTATGCCCATTTAAATGCTATGTTTCAAAAGGGAAAATCATAGGTTTAGCTTTTTAAAGCTAATGAAGATCCTGGCTCGGGAAATGACTATATCATCCTCCCAACGAGGAAAAATACCCCGGACATGTTGCCATTTTAAACCTTAAACCAAAGGGTCTCGACACTTCAAGGGGTTCTATTTTACATTTTTTCTTCTTTATTTTCAGTCTACAAACCACTCAACTCCCCTCGTTTAATCAAACCTAAAAATCCAAATTGAAAATCACCATTTTGAATCACCGCAAATCATTTGTTAAGAAAACCCATCCCCTGTTCTCGACCTTGCAGCCGCTTATACTACAAGAGTTTCACTACCAGCAGGATTTAGATATAAATACTGTTGATTCCAAGATTCATCGTGAAAGCACTAATCAAATGGCGCCGCTGTCGGGATGGTGCCTAAGTGCATTCGACGAGTCAGGAACACTTGTGATCCTCACAAGTATTATGACTTTTATATTACAATGCTTTATTTATTTATTTTGATTGATCTAAAAGAAAAAAAAAAAAAATTTGCTGCAGGATTGTTTTTGTGTTGCCCTGTTCTTGCTACAGGAGTGCATTTTGGCTTGAATTGTGGTCCAATGGAGTACCTAGAGGGAGAGCAACACTATCAGTACCCTGTGGAGAGAAACCCTAGAACATACATGTCCATGAGGGACTATAGAAATCCTCCATGGGTGAGTGCACCCTCCTACATGGTGCCTCCACAGTATGCACCCCCTCCACATCCACAGTCAACCTCTCCAATGGAAGAAGCCATACTGAACCTCACCAAGCTAGTGGGTAACTTTGTGGAAGTGCAGAAGACAATCAATGCTCAATTAAGTCAGAAAATTGACATTATGGAAAACATTGTGGACAAGAGAATTGATGGACTTCAAAGTGAAATGGAGCATAAATTGGACAACCTGTAGTACTCCATTTCAATGCTCACCAATCAGCAGAGTGAACCTAAAAGAAGAGGGTTGACTACTAACTTACGGGTGAGGAGCAAAGGTCAACAAAGCAGGGTCATCTGAATCCTTAGATATTTGTGATGTTGTTTATCCATGGGAGAAGAATGAAGAAATCCTTCCTTTGTTGAGTAAGGAAGACAGTGGAAAGGGAGCAGTGGAAGACCACCATGAGCACAATTTACCCTTGCCCCCTAGTGACTCAGTGTATACCCAACCTGCAGCACAATCCACACCCAAAACACCCACCATAAAGGCCACCCCATCACTGCCTGCCCTGCAAAACCTTAAGAAGGTAGTGGCCATTGCTCAAACATTTGCCACTACATCAAAGAAGATGGCAGCTGCTGATGTTGCATGGCACAGTGGATGGTTCTGTAATGGGTTCTGATTGGGAGCACCAACCTCTAAGATTTAGGGCTCCAACACCCAAAGAACTTCCAAAGGCTTAAGGTTGGTTTGGGAGCATACCCACTTTTTGGTTTTCACATTTTCTTTTTATCTTGTTTTATTTTATTCTATGTTGATTTCATTAATTTTTCTTTTTAGATATTCTCTAATTTTTAGGTAATATTTGTTTTTAGCTTATTTTTCAATTTTATGCATTTTTTTCTTAACTTTTTATGTGTTTATTTTGCAGCTTTACAAAATTTTGGTGGCAGAGATGACAGGAGGCAACCTCACATTCTGTAACTCCATAAAATTTTCGCAAAAGCGCATTTTAGACAACTCTCAAATAATACAAAATGTGCACAAGAAGTTCAGTAAAAAAAAAAAAAATGATTTTCAAAATCAAGTATATATAAAAAAATTTTTTGCCTCACATATTAAAAAAAAAAAAAAAAAAAGAATTTTCGCACTTGCGATCTCTTTGCGTGTTGCGAATTTTCGCAACCTCGCCTTATTTGCACCCTTATTTTGTTTCCTTCATAACTCTTCATCCGAACTCCAAGGTTTTGTGTTTTCGTACCGTTGAAAGCTTAGAGTATAGAATCCAAATATGCCATAAAGAACACTTTTGAAATTACATGAATGTGTAATTTTCTAAAATTTCCAATTATCACCCTTTTCTTTTCTTCTCCTAACTTGTTTATATGAAGCCCAAATGGAGTGAATAAGGTGTCGATGGAAAGCTTATGAAGTCTCCTATCCAAAATGACACATATCAAGGAGGGAATATTCTTCTCTAACTTTCCAATCCAAGACCTATTGTGGATAATACATTTATCGGGGGAAAGAAGTAAGGCAACATTTATTTTGCTTATTTTATTTTTGAGCAAGCCCATTTAGTAATGCCTGTAAGGGTTGCCGGGTTGTCCTTTGTGGTTAATTTTTCTAAAATTGCACACACTTTTTGTGGTTTCGCTAACCCGCATGTTGAAAATTTGAAACTCCTGTCTAATCCTATTGATGTTAGAGTGATGCCATGCCTAGTTAAGTGGATGATTAGTTGAATTCTTATTCCATTTAACCTTTTTCTTCCACCTTTAGCTAACCACACACAGTGCACATCAAGCCATCATTAAAGGTCGAGGAGTCGTGATATTCCTCTTACTTTTGCAAAACTAACCTTAGCTTTGTTGACAGCCCATAATAGGTTATAGTCCCATGAATGAAGGGGCCAATGTCTTCCAAAAGAAAAAGAAAAGACAAAAGAAAAAGAAAAGAGATAAGTAAAAGCCGCTAGCCGCGCTTCTTGAAACCCGAAAGACTGCTCGAGGGGCATATGGCGTAAGCCTTTAAAGCCTGGTGCCCTAAGCCAACTGGTTGGGAGTCACCGACTTTGTGCTCACTACATGGGTGGATAGGTGGAGTTTAGCGAGTTGTAGGTGCTGAATTTTCGAAATCATTCGAAGTCCGGGGTGAAACTGTAGCTCAGGGTCGAAAGATCCTTTTGACTTGATGCCCTAAACCTTAGTTATCGGGAGTCATCTATGAATCCCTGCTACATGGACTTTGGTGAAGTCGAAGTTTTCAAAGACGCACCTACAATACAATAGAAGTGAGAAATATATGTGGAATTGAATCTATTTAAAGCTGGTCCCAAGGTATTTGCAGTAGTTTGGTTGGGGGGGAAAGTAGCTTTGCATCTTATTGGTGCAAACTGATCACCTAAAAACACTTAGATTTTGGTGGAAGTTCCTGGTTGAGTCACCTTATGAGGCCTTTGATACTCAATTTGCATGGCATTCTCTCTCGAGATGGCTATTTGGGCTAGGGTTTTGATGATTCTACTTTAGGGTTAGGCATTACTTTCACAAACTCAACTCGCAACCTTTTGTAACATAATTTTGTTATCATTTTGTATGCTCTTTCTTTCTTTCTCTCTTCCATTAAGTAAGGACTAACAATGTGTAGGTTGGGGGTGTGATTAGTGCCCAAAAGTGCTATTTGAACCCTCGTTTATTTCAGGTTTTGAGTGCTTACGTACTAATCATTCTAATTAACCCGATTTGCACATTGCTGTCCTTACTATTTTATCGATCGCATTTTATGGCAATTTGCAGCTTTTAAGAAAGCACTATGCCAAAAATCATGAGTCGATCCAAGCACGAATAATTCGAAAGGCCAACCTCAAGATTGCAAATCAAAGATCAAAGGAAAGAAGAGCAAATGTGAAGAAAACTCGGAGCACTCGCAGAGGCGCTTATCACACTGCGGCATCCCGCGAGCACTGCTCCTCCAGCAGCCTTGTTCCCCGCTTGACGCCTTCGCCTTTGTTAATTTTTGGTTTTTTCCTATTTTAACCCTTTGTAATAACTTCCGATCCCGGGTTTCTTTTATAATTTCTAATTCCGAGCATATATCGCCCTGGCTGTATAGAAATCAACTCACCTCACTTCTAAGAATACAAAGGAGCTGGGATAGCGCGCCACGCCTTTTCTCCTTTTCTTCCACTTTCTTCCTTTCTTTCCATTTTTGCCGCTAAACACTCCTCTCGAGGATGACAACTCGTAGGATGTTCTGCTGCACTTTCCTCCTTACAGGAGGGTCGGCCAGATTTGAGGTAAACCGACTGCTCCCTGCTTTTTAACGCACGTATTTAAGGGTTGCTTACGCCTTCTTCACTTAGGTTAAAATCTCTTAAGCATGCCTTTAATGTGTATTTGCAAGCTGGGTTTGGGGTGGTTACTTACCAGATCCACTGAGGCCCGCCATGCCTCCTCGTCAGTTATCGAGTAGTGTTTTCACCGTTGCGGGACATTTATGCCCATTTAATGCTATGTTTCAAAAGGAAACCATAGGGCTTAGTTTAAAGCTAAATGAAGATCCGGTTCTGAAATGACTATATGTCATCCTCCCAACGCGAGGAAAAATACCCTGGGACATGTCAAGCCGCCTTTAAAACCCAAACCAAAGGGTCCACACTTCAAGGGGTTCTATTTTACATTTTTTTTTCTTTCTTTTATTTTCAGTCTACAAACCATCAACTCCCCTGTTTTTAATCAAACCTTAAAAATCCAAATTGAAATTCACCATTTTTGAATCACTGCAAATCATTTGTACGAAGAAAACCCATCCCTGTGTTCGACCCTAGAGCCGCTATACTGCAGTAGCTTGACTAATGACAAGAGAGGATTTGTATAAATATTGTTGATTCCCGTGATACCTATTGTATACCCTAATCAAGGGTTACTGGTTTGTCGCCGTGAAGACCCCCTTCGCAAATGCTGAACCGTAAATCCTAAAACAAGGCTCCTGTGTTCGCCTACTAAGCGAAATCTCCTTTCTATTACTTCTGAACTCGAAAAACCTAGTTTTCTAGGCCATTGATGAGCTCGCATCTCGAGGTATAAAGGGAGAGTAATTTTGAAACAAAAAGGGGGGTTGGATCATGAAGAAGAAGGAGATACAAGAGGGAGAGATCAAGCTAAACATATTCGGGACAGATCGCGAAGACGAAATTTTCTGTAGCCTTTCCTTCAACCTACTTCATGATTCGAATTCCTCAATCTATAATGAATACTATGATGAACTAATTCTTTTCACTAGGGTTTTGCCAACCCTAACCACAGTTTGATGGATTGATTTTTGGTTTTGGCTTATTTGATTATTAATATGAGTTCATATGTTTGCCTTAATTATGGGGTTTAATTACATGTTATTTTCTGGCCAACCATGGCATGTTAAAGCTGGGAGTTTGAGATAGAGAGAAGATAACTTCTAGGGACATGGTTAAAGCAACACTTGGGTAGTCATAGAATAGAGATATTCCAGACTGCAAGTGTGGCACTGGGGTTTGCACATTTAGGCGTTTCGGAGTCGAGGGATTGAGGCAGAGATGCAATACATCCAATCGCGAGATAGACAAATATATCTCAGAGAGAATATCTTCAGAGTAAGATCAACCCGCCAACATAACTCATATAAATACTTCAATAAGTCCTTAATTGAGTTGACATCCATCAAGAGTGGTAGGAGACGGTAAAACCCCAAGTTTCTCATCATCGATATAATTCAACACACGCAATTCTAAGTTTTTGTTAATTCTAATAATCTAGTCATAATTCACTATAGGATTAGATCCAAATATTGTCGAAGTCATCAAATCGCAGTCACCACACTTCGAGGAACGACACTCGACTAACCACTACACTACGTCAACTGACGTGCGCACCTTTAATGCCATCACCCGCTCAAGGCTTCCAATTAATTTTACACATTCACTTTCGGTCCGTTTTTGGCTGTCGGGGAGAAGCTTATGTTGATATTGACAACCGTGCTATAGATAGTACTTTGGATCAATTTTACGCTCTTAGTTCTCTCACTTTTGATCATTTCTTTTTACTTTTATTTTTGGTCTACGTGTTCTTTTGTATTACACCTGTGCTGTGATTTGGTTTCGTTCTTATCCTGTGATTTCAGGAAAGTACTTAGAGTGCATGCAAAGACGAGGACACAAGGAACTGCTTCCATTCGATCCTGAACCATAACGGACACTGCATCAATTATGTAGAGAAACCCACGTAACTTAGACCGAAATCATGCAACATCAAGTAGACGCAGGACAGATTCATGATAGGGATGAACCATGTGGAATGCACGGACAGATCCAGGAACCGACCACCACACCCTTCGTATTACTGATAATCCGAAGACATGCTACTAAGAGTTTGTTTTGTCACCTGGCAAGAAAACTACCAATATACGACGACCACATATACAGGAGAACAACTTTGAGTTAAAAGGAGTGACCTTGCGTATGCTCAATAACGTTCAGTTCCATGGGTTACCGACTGAGAACCCGAATGCACATTTGACCAGTTTTATCGAGGTCTGAGATATGGTCAAGTATAGTGAGTAAATCAAGAAGCTTCTCGTGACTGGTTATTCCCATTGTCACCAAAGGACTCCAAGCAACACCGGTCGACTGTACCAACCCTCCGTGACTCCATCACCTCATGGAATGATTTGGTGCAGAAATTTATGGCCAAAATTTTCCTACTGTCGACAATAGCTCAATTGGTGCAAGAAATTAATACATTTAGATAATTTGAGGGGGAGAACCTAGATGAGGCTTGGGAGAGATTTCATGATCTATTGAGGAGATGTCCACATCATAGATTAACCAAGTGGGATGTAGTGCATAATGCTCTACAATGGCTCAAGGATCAAAATTTCATAATCATTGATGCTTTAGCAGAGGTGCTCACGAAGAAAACCACGTGGTCGCTTATGAGATCTTCGAGGATACAATTACTATCACCACTAAGTGGCCAAGATAGATCAAAGACCCAGAAACCCCTCAACAGAGCGCATACGTAGATTCAAAGTAACCTGGTAAATCATGTTGCATAGTTAACTAAGCAGCTGCAGAAGTAACATGGCTCAGTAAATTCCATTCGCAGTGATCCATGGGAAATTTGTGAATCTCTATGCAGGACAAAGACAAGACATGGAGTGTCACGTAAGGTATGACAATAGAGCAGCCCAATATGTGAATTAGCGTAATCAACCACAACAAGCGGCATTACTGGGGCAATGCAAATCTAACAAATACCTTAATCGCGAGTCGCACGTTGTGTTGCATGGAGATGTAACACCCCGAAATGTACCCTAGTAGTTTTCGACATATTTAGGGTATTTTGTAAGCGTAATTTGAATGTTTCGTGAGTTAATGTGAAACATGGAAACGAGGGACCCGGAAATTTACAAGATTTAAGGATAAAATTGTAAATTGTTCAAAGAGGGACTTAAAGTCATAAGTTAACAAGATTTGAGGCCAAAATGAAATAAAGGCAACAGAGAAAGTTGAATAGAGATAAAGAGAAATGGGGGACCAAAATGCAATTATGAAACTTAAAAACAAAATGAGTTTATTTAGTTAGCCAAATATATTGGGCCTTAACAAAACCCATGGATAAGTGAAGACCAAATTTGGCCTCCAAAAAGAGGGAGAACCGTAGAGAGGGAGAGAAGAGAGAAGAAGAGGAAGAGGAAGAGAAGAAAAAGAGAAGCCAAGCAAGCCAAGGTATGGAAACTAACCTTGAGCATGGATTCTAGTATGGATCATATGAATTTTTCATGGAATTGTATGGATCACATGGATTTCTTGTATAGATACATGTTTTTAGGTTATGGGTTGTAAGAAACCTAACCAGAATAAATCCTAAACTAAGATAAGATGGTTATGTATCCTCCCTTTTCGAGGTTGGGATTCATGGTTAAATCAGAGGTATTTCGGGAAGTTAGGTTTAGAACAAACCCTAACAAATCTCTATGTTTGGATATGTATGGGTTGTGACCCATATTAGAATTGTTTTGGAAGGATTTCATGATATGTTTTTGAAATAAGATAAGTATTGAAAGAGAAATTGAGTAGAAAAGAGGTTACAAGAGAAATATGGAATGGTTTTGATGTGTGTTTGAAGTATAGAAGAATCAGGTATCAGCATGGAAAATGAGAAAACACACATTCGGGGCACTTTTTGAGACATGTACCGTACACCTTGAACATGTAATCGGTACATGTTAGGTTCCGTCATTTTATTAACATGCACTGGGCATACGTTAGACATGCGACCCCGCACACCCTGTTCCTTCCTGCTTTCGATCAGCTGTGATTTTGACCATAACTTGCTCATTTCTGATTCGATTTGTGTGATTCAAGTTGCTGGTTAAAATAGAATTCAAGGAGAACCAAACATATAGACATCGTCAAATTCTGACTCTAAGTGGCCCAAAAACTCACTCAAAGTGGGGCCATGTGTAAGTCAATTCCAGCATCAGTATTGATCATAGAGTATCTCGAGTTGTTTCTGACGATTCGAGTTTCGGTTCGACTGGGTGATTCAAGTTGAGGAGAACCTAGCACCTTAAATTTAAAGGAGTACAAAGAATCAGCTAGTCAAATACAGCAGACAAGGCACTGTAAAGTTTAACACAAATGTCCCGATTAAACCGATCTGGGCTTGGTATGAAAATGCCATAACTGAAGCCATGATCCGACGAACATTCTAATTTGGCAAATTGATTCATAAAGGGACTAGAATACATGAATGATGTGGCGAATACATAGGCATTATACTTTTACAAGCATATGAAATGCCATATGTAATATGCGACATGAAAAACGAAATGCAAATGTATAACGCGCTCATGAAACATAAATATGATAATAAATATGAAAACGAATCGACACGCGACTAAGGAACGTGGAAATAATATGTCATGAACACATAATGTGGCTAAGAATGCCCCTATTATAAGACAAGAATTTCATCGAGCTCATATAATCAGAACCGCTTAAAACCGCTTATTAAATGACACAATTATCCCGTCTCCGATTAGTACTTCTAAGATCCCGATTAGTACCTGAACTCGATTAGTACTTGCTCTCTTGTTAAGGTTCTAAGACTTCGAATAGTACTTCGCAGATTCCCGACAAGGCTCCCAAGACTTCCGATTAGTACTTCTAAGATTCCCGACAAGGTTCAAGACTCGCGATTAGTACTTCTGCAGATCTCGTTAAGTGCTAACAAGACTCCCGTCTTGTTAAGTGCTACAACACTCCCGCCTGCTATGCTACGACACTCGTCCCGTTAAAGGCCAATGACACTGCATCGCATAGCTCTTCCTAGTACTTAACGTGTCAGGTTCTATTTCATTCCAGACATCGGGTTTAGGGAAATCAGTCAGCTATAAGGATAAGACTCAACAATGAATAAGTGTAAAAACTGAATCGCATCAGATTAGGGCCTGGTACCACGGGTACCCCAGATTCGTTTGTCTCTGTGGTACCTAATTTTGGCACTATGTATCTAATTGTCTCAGGGAACCCACGGTACTTATCCGATTGTTCAGAGTACCCCACGCAATTCCCATCCGTAAAATAAGTATAAGTTCTGTAGTACCTACGAGTACTCCCGTATCCGTAAGATAAGTATAAGTCCAGTAGTACCTATGGGTACTCCCGTATCTATAATTCATATAAGTCCAAGAGTACTTGTCGCAATTTCAGACAAGAAAATAAGTACAAGTTCCAGAGTACCCCACGAAAGTACCTCGCATCTAAAATAAGTATAAGTCCAGTAGTAACTATATGGGTACTTTTGTACAAGTATAATGTTCTGTAGTACCTATAGGTACTTCCGTATCCGAAATACGAGAATAAGCTCCGTATAAGATCCAAAGTACAAGGATATGCTCCGTAGTACAAGTATAAGATCCGAAAGCCTAGAATAAGTTATGTAAAACAAGTATAAGATTCGTAAGACAAGTATATGTTCTGTAATACACGTATAAGATCCGAAATAACAGAATAAGTATAAGTTCTGTAGTACCTACGGTAACAGATTCGATTAAGTTCTCGTAGTACCTACTGGCACCTCCTGCGGATCGACAAGTTCAGAATCTCCTTACTGAGTCCCGAATAAAACATAAGTCCGTTATAAAGTATGCTTCTGAATAAGGATAAGGCCTCCAGAACTCCCTATGGAGTCCCGACAAACATAAGTCTGTTATAAGTATAAGTTCGACAAGGATAAGACCAGCTCCTACGCTGAAATCCGAATAAACATAAGTCTGTTATAAGCATAAGTTCCCAGATAAGAATAAGCTCAGAACTCTACGAGATCCAATGTGTTTAAGCGTGTTATAAGAAGAAGTACTGTGATAAGTTCATAATATAAATGCATGAAATTTATATTATTCATGTATTGTTTACGCGTTAAATATGTATATGCATAAGACATATGTTTCCCACTCAAGCGTAAAGCTTAGCACGAGTTCTTAATCCGTGTAGGTACAGAAGAAGACATTCAAGACTTCGCAGATACAAATACAGGCCAACACACTTGTAAGGGTTCACATGGTGGTTCCGTGTTCCGATTTGTACTTGTAAAAGGACGCTTTGTATTTATAAACGGGACTCAAGAAATGGGCAGATTTTGATTGACACCCCGCGGGTAGTTCTTATGTATATGAGATTTCGACATAGTTATAAGATGTGGGCCATACCCATGTACCGTGATCGCTTAAAAAAAAAAATCAGGTAAAGAGTCCCAAGATATGAGTCTCGCACCAACTCTGGTCAATCCGCCTAACGGCCTGACCGGAATCGGCGTGACAGAGAAGTAACTAAGGTAATCAAACAATCGACTTTGGTTGGAGGAATAATAACAACATGCCATATCACCCCGTGAACGAATCCAACCTTGAGAAAAAGTGTGCACTTGCAGCAAAGCACTCGCACAAACAAGCTACTCACACAATCGCCTTATGAACGAGACAAAGGCAAATTTGCAAAGCCAGACTGCCCAATTGAATAATCATGTAGCACAATTAAGAAACTTAGAGGTTCAAATGGGCCAAATGGCCAATTTGTTGACAGAGAGGCAACGGGGAGCATTATCGAGTAATTCTGAGGTGAACCCGAGGTGAGAGGGTAACGAACAAGTAAAAGCGGTCACATTGAGGAGTGGCAAGAACTACCAAAGATCGTAAGGCCACCAAAGGATAGGTGATGTAGAGACAAAGAAGTAATCCAATTATGTCAGATCGACAAGGCACAGGAACAACCCTACGAAAAAGTTGGATGAAGAACAAACAGAGGTTAAGGATCGACCAAACATGACTGAACTTACTATCCCAATCCCGTACTCTCAACGCCTGAAAAAGGGCAAATTGGATAAGCAATTCACCAAATTTCTAGAGGTGTTCAAGAAACTCCACATAAACATTCCTTTTGCCGATGCATTGTGAGCGTGATGCCCACTATGTGAAATTATGAAAGAGATACCGTTTCCAACAAAAGAAGACTGTTTGACTTTGAGACTCCGCAAACCCACTCGAGGAGTGTAAAGGCCATCCCGCAACGAAACCGCCATAAAAGTCGAAAAGACCTTGGTAGTCACTCATATCGCGCACAATTGGAAATTCCATTCGAGAAAGACTCAGGTGATATGAGCAAGTATTAACCTCATGCCACTGATTATTCAAACGATTGGGATTAGGTGGCTCGCCCAACCACACGCCACACTTCGCCATGATAGGTCAACAAACACCCCGGGGGAGATAGAAGACGTTTCAAGCATGTGACAAGTCTATCGAAGGTTTCATTTCCGGGATATGGTTAAGATAAAGAAATACCTATCATACTGGGTAGGCCATTTCTAGTGACCAGTGGGGCACTGATTGATGTGTAGAAGGGAGAACTGAAATTGAGAGCCCTAAAAGACGAGATCTCCTTTCATGTATTCCGACCCATGAAGCTCCCATATGACTACCCTAACAAAGATACCTCAGTCCTCCACCCCAAAGAGACTGCGGCAAGGTTAGCAGGTAAACTCCTCGGGTAAATTCGTGGTCGCACAAACGAAGCGCTCAAGATCCAAGGCATGGTGGCTAAATAGTCCACCGCCCTGAGCAAATGATTTGCTAACTACCTATACTTGAGCACCCCAATTCCTCTAGAATACAATATGGAGATGCAGGAATGTTGAGCTAATGACGTTAAACATAGCACTTCTTGGGAGGCAACCCAAGCATTATGAGATTTTCTTTTTCCCTAAACTCGTATTACTTCCATTCCTCTTGACTGTTTTACAGAATTTTTTTGTTTTGTTTTTGGGCATCCTAACCATAATTAATTTTAATAACATGATAAATCTTAAAGGTGGAAGGGAAAAACACAGTGCCCATACTTTCTAGTCCGTCGCGCACAGCGTACCTTCGCCGCCGAGGAGGGCAATATTTTTAAGGCGAAATTTTCTCGTCTACCGTGGCGAAGCCCGTCGTCACAGGCTCGGGACAACATCTTCCTGGTCTCAACTGCGGGAAGCCCTTCATTGCTAGGAGACTAAGCCTTTCACAAGCAAATGTAACCACGCTTCACCCCGCCGCAGAGCATGTCTTCTCCGCGGCGGCAACTGTATTCCCACTTTAACACCCGTGACGGCCATTTTTTCCCTCCACCACAGGCGCCCATCATTTCCTCGTTTCCTTCTTGTGTGCCATTTTTTTTTTCGTATTCGTGAGCCAGTCCGTGACTACTAGGTCATAGACCGTCCCCAAATAAAAAGGCACCGCCTCCGCCCATATCCCAGAGGCACCTCCACCTCCGACTACACGTGTCGCTTTCATTTCTGGGAGGCGTAGCTGCTCTACCATGAGTCGCTTGCATTCGCTCTTTCGTCCCTGAGCTGGCTTTTCACCGACGCTTTCTTCACCTGACCATCTAGACCAGGTCGGGAAAAATCCCGTGTGCTCCCTGCACCCGTGAGTGGCTCCGGTCGTCCACGAGTTCTACTCCAACCTGTCATTCCGGGTCGGCACCACAAAGGTTTGTCCTAGGTGGGGTCGACTGGGCATGGGCCATCGACGGCTCTATCGGGCCATGGAGGACGAGAAGAAGGATTTGAGGCCTGGCTTGAGCCATCGACTTCAGGGCCCAACGCAGAGCTCACATAGGGCCGGTGTGGAGGTGCCACCCGCCGATAGAAGCGTAGTTCACCATACTTCCGATGACAGCGTTCTCACGCCATGGGCAAAGGTTTATAATTTTTGATCGTTGTACTAAACCTTCACAGCATCTCAGTACATTGACCAAGGATAAGACGATCCTCCTATATGCCATGACCAAGGGACTTAGTTCGAAGATCGGAACCACATTGAGCAAGGTTGATCGAGATGACTCACGCCTGACGCCGTGACCTGCGTCTCATCCATCCCTCCCGATCATCGAAGCAGGCCGACACCTGAGTTCGATGTCGACTGAGGAGAAGATGCAAGAGCCCCTACCATTCCACGCCTGTGCAGAAGTTAAGGAGCCTTGACAAGATGAAATAAAAAAAAAAAATAAAAAAATAAAAGAAAAAAATATATAAATATATATATATAGGACCTCGAGGTTTGGTTGAGTGTTCTAGGGGAACTGAATGCTCGATGCCCTTAACCAACTAGTGGGGAGTCACCAATGGATCCTCGCTACAGGAACCCTCACCTAAAACCCTCGTACTTAAAAATCTTCTGACCGGCCTTAGAAGTTAACTCAAGAGTAGTCAAGTGAATAAATCGGGTGCATTCTCATCCTTCCTTGTAAGCTATCTAAATAGGCTTAGAAGTTCGACTCAGTTTGGGGTAACAAAATAAACTATATCGTTAGAGATCACACTTTAACCTACTCGTCAAACCGACCGAACTAGTGCACATTAAAGCTAAACAAAAAGTGGTCCTCGGATCTTTGAATCGTTATCATGAATACCTTCGTCGCTGTCATGTGTGCTTCACCCATAACGTCATAGTTTCACTATTCAGGTCCCTAGGTGGAGGCCTCGCTGGGGGACAAGCAAGAAGTTAAGTTTAGGGGTGTTGATCGGAATGAATCATGCTGTTTTCGCTAAATTCTCGTGTCTTTATACTAAAATGCATGATTCACAATTCTTTTCATTAATATTACGCTAATCCTCATATTATATTATCTCATGTATCACTGGCGACGTTGGAATCAAAAGGGCAACTAAAAGACGTAAAAATGTGAGCGCATAAGTAAATGACTAAAGGCAAGATCATTATGGTTACGGTTCACCGCTAATGAAGACCCTTTCACACACTCACTTCTATAAAGACCCCTTGTAGTACGAACTAGGAAAGCCTAAACAAAGGCTCCTGTTCGCCACCAGAAGCCACCTTGTCGCACTGGCGAGTCTCCCTTTCTATTACGGGAACTCGAAAAAAAACCTAGTTTTCTAGGCCATTGATGAGCCCATCTCGAGTGTGTGTACAAATGGAGAGTACTTCACAAAAGTGGGTCGATCAGAAAAGGAGGAGATACAAGAGGGGAGAGATCGTTAGATTTGATTCTAGGATGTATCACGAAGACGAAATTTTCTATAGCCTTTCCCTCAACCTACTTCATGATTCGAATTCCTCAATCTGTAATGAATACTATGATAAACTAATTATTTTCTTCGTGGTTTTGCCAACCTAACCAATATTTCATGATCGTTTCGTTTCGCTTATTTGATTATTAATAAGGAGTTCATATGTTTGCTTTAATTTAGGTTTAATTACATGTTATTGCCAACTGGCATGCTAAAGCCGGGAGTTTGAGATCGAGAGAAGATAACTTCTAGGACATGGTTAAAGCAACACTCAGTCGAAGAATAGATATTCCGTGATCGCAAGCGTGGCACTGTGGTTTGCACATTTTGCTGCTTTCTGAAATGAAAGGATTGGCGTAGACGTTAATACATCCCACTGGCGAGATAGACAAATATATCTCGAGAGAGAATATCTTGTAGGAAAGATCAACCCGCCAACATAACTCATATAAATAATTCAATAAGTCCTTAATTGAATTGACATCCATCAAGAGTGGTAGGAGACAGTAAAACCCTAGGTTTCTCATCATCCATATAATTCAACACACGCAATTCTAAGTTTTTGTTAATTCTAATAATCTAGTCATAATTCACTCTAGGATTAGATCCAAATATTGTCAAAGTCATCAAATTAGTAGTCGACACACTTCTCTTCGAGGGAACGACACTTAACTAACCACTACACTATGTCAACTCGACGCGTGCACTTGCGCACACGGGTTTGCGTTTCCCAATTAATTTTACACATTCACCATTGGCCCGTCACTCATATAAAGAAGAGAAGAAGTTCCATGCCACGACACTGCCTTTCCTTACTCCTACTAAGATTAATGTGCAATCATTCCCTCCCTCATAGGCATTTGCAATAGATTCTAACTAAGACCTCGGTAATCCCTAGTCATTTTCGACATTTCTCTAGTTGCCCCTCTTCTCAAAGCCCTTTTAGAAGAAGATGAATGTTAATGTGCCATTTTATTCTTTCTTCGGAATACTATTGGCTTAATCTTCTTTTCTTTTGGCGAGGATACCATCGTTTTATGAAATATTCGATTGGCATTTTCCTTAACTATGTCTCCCTCTCTAGCTAATTGAATATCAACTTCCTCTTATATTAGTTTTATATGTCAATTCCTTGTCATATTCTTTTAGTACACTTGAGGATTAGTTTTCTAACATGACTTGAATTATTTACTTTTTCTGTTCTTCTTTACTTTCCTTATTTTATTCTAATTTTGTTTCCCTTTTCTCCTCTTCTATTGTGTCAAAATATGTGTATTCCATTGTATTTTTAAATCAATGAAATTCAAGAATTCCTTCTTTTAATGGTTTAGCCGTGTAGTCAATTTCGACAACTCATTTGACAATTGTCTCATTCCTAACTAATCAAACTTGTTATTAGGGTTTAACCATATGGTTAATTCCGACAACCCATATGATGATCTTGTCTCATTCCAGTCTCATCAAACTTGTTGCTAGGATTCTGCAGTGTAGTTAACTTGTACAACCCATTGGCTATGTAGTTAACTTTGATGACCCATACATCAATCGCACTCTGAAACCCTTTTGAAGTAGCCCCTTTCTTATTTAAGGGCTCACTCCCTTTCTTATCTAAGGGCTTCACTCCACATCTCCATAAATTCAAGTTGCTTTTGGGGGTGGAAGATGTGTAATTTCACTACAAAGCATTCCCACAACAATTGATATAAATGGTCTATATGTGGCCAATTCTTTAAAACCGGGTTTGGGATGCATTTTTAAAATCCATATTGGGTTGGGATCGGTATCAGGTTTGAAATTGCCCCCACACGGCCCCGCCCGATTTTAGAATTACCAAATCACCCTTTGCATATATATACTTCGCTTCTTTATGTTCCTTGGGTTTTCCTTTTTGCCATCTTTGTTTGAGGCTTCCACTCTCCCACACGATGGCAAAGAACTCCTAAAATCTGTCGCTTCATAGGGTCTGAATGAATTGCATCAGAGACCAAAAAAAAAAGAAGAAAAATAGAAACAATTGATAACATCTAGTGGATGCCATGGAAATGTAGTGATCGATAATAAAAGCAAGGCCCGGAAATAGCTTAATCTAACCAGGGAGAAAGGCATCCAAGCTATTGTTTGGCATGAATTCATAGATCAGCATCTTCTCATCTCCTTCAATGCAGCAACCAATCAGTCCAACGAGATTCCCGTGGTGGAGTTTAGATATGACCACCACCTCATTCATAAATTCTTCTAGCCCTTGTTTAGATGCTCTTGAAAGTCTTTTCACTGCTATTTCTAGTCCTTCTTCCAAGTTTCCCTGTAACAAGAAGCAAATTAGTAATTCATTATTCAACACATCCAGTATCTCTTATAGCTTTAGAAGATCGGGCAAGCATTATTACTTTGTATACTGGACCAAAACCACCCTGCCCCAGTTTATTGGCCTCATGGAAATTATTTGTTGCAGCTGTAAGTTTATTAAACTCGATGAGTGGCAGCTCTTCAAGTTTGAATTTATTCACACTGTCTACAGACACTCCGAGATCAGAAATTTTTTTTCTGTTGAAGGATAATATCTCTTCGATTTTCCTCTTCTTTACTGGATTCAGAAAATGGTTGTAACTTTTGGAAAATAGCTTGAAACGTATCCTAGCACACTAAGCTATTGTACATGAACAGATTACCTCTTTGTTTGGCAATCCGCCTCCTTGAGAAGTAAGTGCTGAGGGCAATGGCGATTGTCGTCCCCATAATAACCGTAACTGCTGCAACGGTAACAATTAATCTCTTTGTACCTGTAAATCAAGAGAGGGATTAAACTGACTACGAATTTTGATATTTGATTACAAATTCTACATCTCTTCAGAATTGTAAGTTTATGATAATGTAAATGGCAAGTTAAAAAACATTAAAAAAATGTAAATAAAGAACAATGGCAGAAATATGACAAACCTGGTGATTGGATTAGAGAGGGAAATAGGGAGCAATTGGAGTAATCAGGGCATATTTTATCTATTGACCCATCGGTAGACAATTTTTGTGAGGCGATTAAATCTTTACTCCACCACATACAACCTATGCCGATATAACATGAATGATTCCTCAGCATCGATGTATGCAATCATACTCAAAATCATATCGCCGCTTCGTAAAACCTAGCACTTCCAATTTCGATAACCAGAGAAACACATCTACTTTTCCCTCTTCACTACTATTTTTGGCTCTCTCACATTGCAATCCATCATACCTGATACATTCACTCGTCCAATTCTCTCTAATCCATTCCTGTGCGTTCTTTGGCTCAGGCTCACACCCTATCAAACAGCTACAAATTGGTGAGTCCTGCGAGTTGCAGTGTCCAAATGGTGCACACTTTCCATAAGTTTCAAACTATTTCTCCCGGGTCCATACTTTTTGCCAGATCTCATTCCTTTCATCCCTGGATGTTTCCACTACCGCTAGTTCTTCTTCAGGAGTCAAGACATAGGCATACGAGAAACCTGAGTCTGGGTGAGCGAAAGCGATGTAACCGGTACCACTACTGCCTTCAAGTCTATCAAGATAAATCCATTTCACGTCTACCTTCAAGATCTGACCATCCCTTGGGAAACTACGCCAATATGGCCGACCTCGATCCCAGAATAAAACTTGAGAAATGTTTAGAGATCCACTCCAGCAGTGAAGCTTCCCTTGGATGGATCTGAGGGAGATTTCAATGATGCCAGTACCTATAGACTCGTACGTGTGCTGGTAGCAATTTTCATGTGTGGCACAAATGAGTGAGAAGGGTTTTGCAAACTCTCCCATACTCTTCCCCCATTGTTATCTTGCAGAACAAGATTTCCAGAATCTAGAAGCTGCGCACTTGAATTGACTGCTGCGGGATTTGAGACATTTGATGACCACAGAATCTACTTCCGGCCATTCGAGACTTGAATGTTACCATCTTCGGGATATTTGGCTGACAGAATGACCAACTCCTAAAAGTTTCATGCTCAGAGGATTGTATTTAATACGTAATATCATGCTTCAACACCCTCCTCACGCATACTACTGGCCCCCATACCCACGTGGAGAGCCCAGAGTCCATTACTGGACTTTCAAACAAACACGTGATTAAATCGCGCTGAGATGACCAACCTGCGACCTCCCAAACCAAGCTCGATAATTACGTTAAATTTAATTAACCTTAAAAGTTCGTCAGGATTCGGCCATTACGAATATCATGCTTCAACATCATAAAGAATTGGTTTTCTCGATTCTATCGGGATTCACCAGAGGTCATATATATAATATTACAAACTAAAAAATTGCTACGCTATGCTGCATGCTTTATAAATATGGCTATAATATGGCAATTATACCATCGACCAAATCAAGCTATAAATATGGCTATAATATGGCAATTATACTATCGACCAAATCGAATATACATATTCTTAAAAAATAAGATTAGATATTCTAGTATAATCTTTAATATTCCCCTCAAGTCGAGCATGGAGATCACAAATGCCCAACTTGCCAAGTAGATATAGAAACTTGCGCTGTTAAGAGCCTCGGTGAAGATGCTCCAAGAACATCTTCGTGACACATGAGACGAGAAATAATACCGCCACGAATGGCATCACGCACATAATGACAATCAACTTCAATATGCTTGGTACTACGGAAGACAGATTGAGCAAATGTGAAATGGGTCGACCGACCATCACAAGATAAGCGCATGGTCGGGCGAATGTGACACCCAACTCATAAGCAAAGCTGAGCCATTTCAACTCAAGTGATCATAAATTATGGGAGATCATGACTTACGTGCGTAAGACCGGGACAGATGTTGTTTCGGGTCTTCCGAAATCTGAGAAGATCCAAGAAACACTATCCAACCAAAGAAGAGACCGCCTAGTCAAAGGACACGAGCCCACTTGAATCGCACCAACCTCGTCGTAGAGATAACTCAATCGTAGCGAAGAAGAATGCTCGACTGGACACCCCTAAATAGCGAATCAGACAAGCGCCGCATCCCAATGATCCTGACGAGGGTGTTGCATAAACTGAGCCAAGATATGAACTGAAACCGGTCGCACGTGGAGGTTATGCAATGAGACGCACCCACAAGTCGCTCATACCTTTCGTGATCTAAGGAAAGAAGTGGCCTTCGCGAGCCAATGTGTGATTCGCCCATGGGAAAGCCAACTGACGGTGACCCCAATAAGCCAAGGCCAAAGAATAATATCAAGAGTGTATTATGACACAAAGAAGATGCCTCAATTACGAGCAACCTCAATACTGAAGAAAATACTTCCAAGGCACCCAAATCTTCATATGGAAACACTCGTGCAACAGCTCAAATGGTCAATGAAGCATCATTACCGTAAATAATGAGATCATCAACATGGGCACAAGAACATTAAGTCAGACTCGATCCCTAATGTAGAGTAAATTGTAGAATAATCCGAATAAGACTCGAAGGAAACCATAAGTCTTCAAAGAAGGCCTAACTTAGCATACCAAACATCACGGAGTCTGTCAGAATTACAAAGACTTCTCGAGACGACACACTCAAACCAGGAGTGCGAACGTTGAAGCCGTGAGGAAGTTTCATGTAAATCATCAAAGATCACCATGAAGAACGTATTATGAACATCCCATCTCGATGCAAAACTCCAATTCTGACCACAAGAATCGCTAAGAAGGCACGAACAAAGGACTATTTTCGCAGAACTGAGCAAAAGTTTCATTATAATCAACCCCCTCAACTTGATGATTGCCAAAAATAACCAGACGAGCCTTAAGACGCTCTACTTACCCATTCGCATGATATTTGATTTTGTATACCCATTTAGAACCAAGAGCCTTTTTATGAGGAGGTAAATCGCCATGTCCTGTGTGTCATTAGCTTCTGGGGCAAAGAATTTCTTTTCAAGATAAATCCACTAACCTTTCATCTTCGCATAGCTTCTTTAAAAGAACGAGGTTCAATGCCTTCGTGATCAGGCCGCAAGAAAACACTTTGTCGTGGAGAAAACTTATTGCACCACATAATGTGCCATAGGATAAGGAGTACCCGAGAGCTAGTGAGAAGACGATGAACACTGATGGACTCAAGATTGTACAAGAACAAAGTCACGAAGAAGAACTGAGGGACACTTATCCCGCAAATCCCGCGCCCTAAGTCACCTGGGTGGAGGCAGGAGGAGACGTGGCGCAGGGGGGCACAGAGGCTACGTGGGATTCAGCGACAATCTCATCCCAATTGTGGGCCGTGATGATCATCCACCAAAGCGCACTCCAAGTCTTCTAAAAATCAACATCAATCCTCGCATTAGAATCAGTATGACGAGGAATGGTTTCTCCGGCACTCGAGAAGTAGAAATGGGCCTCGTAAGGAAATTCATTTCATGAAACTTTACATCTCTCGAAAACAAAGATGTCACCCGTCCGGGCTGTCATATAATTTCCACCCTTTTTCCCATGTGGATAACCACAAAGACACACTTCCTACGAGAGCAATTTTATTGTCTTTCGCCTTTGATTGTGGGCAAATAAACAACCAAAAACCTTAAGTTCATCATACTCAAACCGGCCAAAGAGAATTTCAGCGGAGTCAGACAGGAGCAAACCGTAAGGAGTTCTCGCACGATACACCGCACTGCTACCATTCCCAAAAAGTAATGGGGAAGATCGCTTGAAACATCAAAGAACATCAAAAACCTGACCCACATTAAGAATATGTTGATGTTTGCGTTCCACACGATATTTTGTTGAGGTCAAACCACAGAGGTTTGAAAAATAATGCCATGTGTATCAAAAATAATCAACATACATTTTAAACTCCGTACATTATCACTCAGTACTATTTTGTATGTGTTTCAAGCGCGGGCAATCATAGCAAAAAATGAACAAAAAACTTGATAAACTTGTGTTTTTGAGCAACGATAAAATAAGCCACATTACAGCTCTTGAAAATCATCCCACGAAATTAAAATAATGTGCTCCACACGAGGGTATCTTATTTCTTGGGCCCCATAAATCACAATGAATAAGTTCAAAGATTCGACTAGCTTTACTATCACTGACAAGAAAACTATCACGTTTTTGCTTTGCTTGAGGACAAACTTCACATGCTTTATTCAATTTCTTTCTAGAAGTACTAGAAGAAATAGCCGGAACTAACGGCATTTCTGTCGGCGGATGCCGAGCGGCGTCTGCAGGCCTCAAATGCAAATCTACAGGCAGTTACCTTTACGAATGGCGAAAATAATAGAGTCCATCCTTACGTTCACCGGCTCTATTAGACTCCCCAAGCGTAGGTCCTGTATAGCACATAATGAATCAGTGAATTGTAAAAGACATTTAGAATCATCAATTAATTGTGACACCGAGATTAAATTTGCAGTATAACTATGAATTTTCGACCAAAACATGTTCAAGTATCAGCTACATGGAGTCAACAAAGCATGGCCAGCCTTGTAGCGATGGCATGTGCACGTTAGGTAAGCTTAATGAACATTGCGAAATATGATGGTGTGGTGAGCATGATTGATGCCCGGTAACATGGTGAGAAGCACCGGTATCAATAATCGAGAAAAAGGAAGAGCACCCATCATCGATCATCTTTGGAGATTATTTATCATATTGATAAAATTTGAACACCTTTCTGGTTTTTAAGTCGAAGAAATGCCAGAGGACCCATGAGAGGAGGCCACTGAATCGGTCCCCCCACCAGCCACAGCATTGGCAGCCACGACCGTGGCAGCCACGGCACAGGCGACCCGCGAGAGAGGGAAGCGGTCGGCGGAGGCCGTAGGAGGTGGTTGTGCATTGAGCCGTGCTGCTTGCCCAGACTCCGCGGTTCCGATATTCCCACAATCGGATATCCATGCGTTTTGAAACAAGTATTGTCATCGCTGACCCGATCGCTTACAAACAGAACAATACAATTTGATTTGCTCGGGATGGGTAACCGCGAGTAACTTGGGTCGATGCGCGGTTTGTAAACAAGCGCGCCGTTTCCTCCTTGTCAGCTCTATCTCGAGCAATACCAGAGACTTTTCTTCAGAGAACAATACTTGATACACACGATCGAGATCGGGTAAAGGAGAAGTGGACAACAAATTAGAACGGATACCGTTGCATATAACTCATCGTTAATGCCAATGAGAGTGATGGAGTTCTCCTGTCTCCCGATCCGTGGCAAGTGAGCCAGCAACATCACGAAATACAATTACACCACAGGGCACACGCATGGAGGCTTAGAGGCGATCAATACATCCATCACAAATCCCATCGAAACGGGTATAATAATCATCGATAGACATATTCGAAGTTTGCTTACAGGTTCACCGCTGAAGGCGAGACCATCGCTACAAACCGCTTCAAGATAAATCCAAAAAGTCGTCGGTTTCACCGCAGCAGAGGCCGCCACTTGGATCAAGAGTCCGTGATCCATGAGACAAGCATAGAATCGGGACAGCGGTCCCAATCGAGTCAAGCTTCTTCTTTCCGTTGGTTCGTGGAATGTCCCATCAACAAACACAGAACTTTGGGCGATCTTCAAAGACAACCTACTGTGACACGCGCCCATGAAATATAATCATATTAGAAAGGATCACGTTGGTGATCATATTCCTGTCATCTCTGCACTCAAGATAATAAGGAGAATGTGGGATCTATTTTCCCCATCACTACATAATGAGAAGAATCTGAGAGAGAGGTCGATGATGATGACTAAGAAATCGTGAGAAAAGAAAATAAATGGGTAAAGCTTGCTGAAGTCGCGCAGTGCAGCCCGATGCACTACGAAAGGATTTATTTCGATTCTATTGATTCACCCGTAGATCATATATATAATATTACAAACTAAAATACAATATGCATGTTTATAAATACATTATAATATGGCAATTATACCATTGACCAAATCAAGCTTATAAATATGGCTATAATATGACAATACTATACCATTAACCAAATCTAATATACATATTCTAAAATAGAAGATTAGATATTCTAGTATATAATCTTTATCAGTGAAAAACCCTAAAGTATCGCTGAGAGGTCCGCCCCTCGCTACCCATATGATAGTGAGCAATCGAAGTGGTGTTACACCGTATTCTAAAGATGCATCGATTATTGAACCCCGTGGCTAAAGAAACCCGGGCTTGATAACCCTTTAATCGACCATGGTTCAAAGTCGTGGTATCGGTCACCAACTTTGAGGGTCCCGATCGATCTTATATGGTCTCTGGGTCGGTCTGATATCGCCGACACGTGAATCAAGATAAATACAAATTATAAAAAATTATATAAATTATTAGAAAATAGATGCAAATAAGTGAATTAAAAATTAATAAAATAAAAATAATTTTATGTTTTTTTATGTATAAACATTTTAGTTACAATATATTATACTATCTTCTTAATTCTAGAAGTATGAATTATTGTAGCATTTGTTAAGCAATATTAACAAAGTATTGATTTTATATATTCAAATTTATCTTTTTAAATTAATTTAAATAAAATTGATTTTTTATTATAAAAGATACGTTTTTTCTATCCAATTATAAAAATACTAAAAATTATCCAAAAATACTTATCTTCAAATACATTTGTTATAAAAATTAATTAAATTAATTTTTATATTAAATCTGAAAGATAAAAGCTAAAATATTGTTTCATTAAATAATATTTAATATCATATCTCCTAACTCAACTCTTTGTCACATCCTCCCGTCTCTCGTCTCTCCCTCCAAATCCTCTTCTGCCTTCGTTTTCTCCGAGTTCTCCACCCACTCGCAGTCTCCAAGATGCATAACTCCTCGCCGCACCATGCCTACTGCCTATCACTCTCCTCAAACCCTCCCAACATGCCTTTGAAATTCTGTTGCTGAGTTGCTCGCCGTTTGCTCACCACCCGTGGGTGACTCATAATAGAAAACCAGTTTGGTCCTTGCATATGGTAGAAAATTTGTTGATTTTGGTTTTTCTCAATAGGAATTCTCGATTTCCCGAACAGTCAATTTTATTTCTTGTTTTGATCGTATCGGGAACACAAAGACAGAAAATGAGGAAATCAGATTTTCAATCTTCCGAGAGGAATCTCTAATTCATCGTAAAAATTTGATTTTTGGTCGTGGTTTTATGTCCACGCCTTATTCACGTTTCGCTTTTCGCCATAGGTCTGTTAATCAGATTTTTAGATTCCTGAAATTTATGCTTTTTCAGATCTATCTTTTCGCATTCTCTATTCCATAATCAAGATTGTCTGCATGGGTTGTAATTTTAACGAGTCATCAACAAACCTTAACTCACCAGATATCTGATATAAATCGATTTATACCGATTTTATAATCGGACCAATTACATCGAAGCCCTCAGATCCCAGATGGACTCTGCGGCGGTCAACAACGAGGCGGTTACAACTCAAACGCAATCAGATCGACTGGCCGACAACCATAAAATCTGACAAAATAATTTCGGTGGTCTTGATGAAGTGGGTGATGTGATGGTAATCGGCAAGACCAGACCGGCACCGCCGCAAAACTCCAAAACGTAGCGTTGAGAGAGTAAGACTAAGGGGCTTATAGAGCCACCTACCAAGGGTAGCGAGAAAGAGGCACCCCTCGGGCTCAATACTTTTAAAAATAGTCCTTCAAGCATCAAATCACCCTTAATACACTTGCTCTTAAAAGCCACTCCTTTAAATTTCCCCACTCACTCAAGTCCCATAGCCTCACCTACATTACGCCCAACCGCCAACACCCTCGCTATTTCTCCGACCGACCCACCCCGGCCACGGTGGCCACCGGTCACTGCTCGACGCCCGATCTCTCACACCAGATTCAGATCCGTGGACCCAGATCCAGATCCGGCCGACGAGTTCGCTTAATCGCCATTCAGTCACAGTGGTCGCACTTTTCTCCCGGCCGCCGCCCTACTTCAGTCCGGTTCCACCGTCGTCACCCGATTTAGCTTTGTGGGCGTGACAACCGATAATCCGCCTGTGCCCGCACTTAAATATTAAACAAGTTGGCACACAGATCTAATCGCGCTTTACAGGTTACCAAGCGCATTTATTGGTTATTGATCAAACAGCACGCGGCTTAATTATTTTATAACTCATTTCGCTATAGCCATACGGTCGAGCCGGATGGTTGTAATATTCCATTATAAACATTGCTTTGGTATTGAAAATCTATTATCGCTGTATTACAGCTGATGAGTAAACTTTCTAAATTCGAAGGGTTCATCGATAAATTTTTTGCTTTTTTGCTCATTGATAAATTGATTAAATTGATTAACGCCCATTTTTATTTTCTCAGCTTCTGGAAACCAAATAAGAGGATTTGATTCGCTTCCGCAAGGTAAGTTTTCTTATTTTTCATAATAATTTTGAATATTTTCATGTTTGTTTTTCAACAACAAGTAGTGGGTGTGATAGACTAGTAAGCAGGATAGAGGTCTGGGGTGAGCCTATTGAAAACCCACCTCGCCTGTGGTGTCATCACAGAGAATGGTTATGAGGTCTGGGCCTATCGAAACCCTATTTGTGTGTTGATTGGTCAGAATGGTTATGAGGTTCGGGTGGACCACAAAACCATAGGTATTATTATATATGTTATTGTTAGAAGAATAGGAATATGTCACAAACTTATATGACAGGTGATCTGGTAATGATTGATTTGAAATCATTTATTTACTGCTTAGCCTGGGGTGATATTGATGGAAGATTTATTTAGGAGTCAGTCTGAAAGGACTATTGCTACCAGAGTCAAAGGGCCAATTGAAGTGTCAATCATTGTTAATGGATGGTTGTTTCCAAATGTATGGATTGCTTATAGGATATTGTCAATAATCCATATGTTTTCTGTTCGAGAAAGAAGCTTCTCAAAAGTTGAAGTTGATTAAATCTACTTTCGCCACAAAGGCTAAATGGGTTAGCTATGTTATCCATTGAAATTGATTTACAAAGAAGATTGAGTATGAAACTTTAATTAGCTTAATTTTGCAAACTAAAACTGCAAGAAGAATAAAGTTTCTATGATTTGTTGGATATTGATGGTTTTGTTCATTTATAGGAAATGATTTTTCGTGTAATTAAATGAAACAAATAAATAATATTTTTGATTTATGTTATATAATTTCTAAGGCGGGCTTTGAAGTTATGGTTTCTCTTTTTGTAAAATGCGTAATAGTTTTCGAAATGCTCTTTTGTAATTAAGGTAGATAATATTGGTTTGTTTAATCGGGCATGTTTTCCTATAAAACTTTATTTTTTGTTGTTTATTTTCCTCTAATATATGATTTTTATTGATAAAATGAAATTCTTTATTATTGTTATAGTATTTGTTTGATATTTGTAAATAGAAGAAATGCGATAAAGAGGTTCGGTGACCAATCAAAAAACCCGCGAATCGAGTTGTAAGATGATTTTAAGTTTAACATAATAAAACTACAAAGCATTAATATTATGCAGAAAAAATTATACACACAGCCCCTTTACTCGCCAGCCATACGACAAGAAAAAAATGGTTCCTGATGTAGCTATCACCCTTGCTCCTCTCATAATTCCCATGTGCACTTCATGAAATTTCTTCCCTGACATATAAAGTGTGCTCCTCTCAGAATTCCCATGTGCGCTTCATGACATTTCTTCCTTGACATGCGTATTTATTAATGTCTGTTGGTATGTTGCCAACTTCTTCAAAATAAGGTGCCTACATTTGTCATCTTCCTCATACTTCCTTGTCAAGTAACAGTAAGTCTACGTCACACACCGAAACTGATCTGCAAACACGTTTTTCCGTCCGATTTGAAAAAAATGGGATTTGCATACAGACAGAAACACCATATACCATATTAGATGCTCAGTCCTCACTTCTTAAAGCCGAATAAATTCAATCCATGAAGTGTACAGAGCATTGATGCAATGCGAGGACGAAGGATCAAAACTGATAACTTTAAATGATTTCTGTAGGGTACGCAATGAAATCAATGGTTAGAAATAACTAGGGGACGCGCGTGAAGCTGGAAAATTATTCCCATAAGGGCAAGCTTGATTGTCTGGGAGGAAGCATGGCCATCCGAGAGCTTCACAGTTGACAAGTATGGAACTCGAGACGATAATATAGCTTTATAACATTGCCGAACATCACTTGTTTCTATCGTGAGCTTATCAATAGTTTTTTTTTTTTGAAAGATAAACTGAGCAATATATAAAACCAAAAAATAGCTTGAACACCTCAAGGTATACAGGGAAACCAAGACTGCACTGTAAGAAATGCCAGAAACAAAAACCTACTACAAAAAAACAAGGCCCTTCAGGAATACTCAAAACAATTCTAATCGAAGAACACTCCTCATTAGAGATTAACCATGCCCAAGAAATTAACACACTAATAAAGGAGAGCTTCATCCTATTTGGAGAAAATGCCACATCCTTAAAAACAACTCTATTTCTCTCTTTTCAAATTGCCCAAATTAAGCTGAGCAGTGCTGCCAACCACAGTTTTTTTGATATCTTTTTTATTGGAAAGCAAGATATAACACCTCTTTAACCAAATAGAGACAGACCCATAGACAACAGAGCTGTTCACAATGGTGATTTCCAAAGCCAGGACAGACCCACTCAATAGTGATTTCCAAATCTTACTTAATGGCACTATTATTGTTATCAATGTTTAAAATGACTGACATCAACCGATCGGGCTGAACCGCCGACCGTCACAAACTGACCTGGTTCAATCAAAAACCGGTTTTTGCATTGAACCGGTGCCTTAACCGTTAATCGGCGGTTTTTCGGACCTGATCCGGAAAGGGTTTTCGGCCGAACCGACCTAAGCCATAAGGCATTTTTTTTTTTTTTGCTAAAATGACTTTTTTTTTACATCGAAACTACGCTGCTTTGCTTAGATTAGAAAGTTTTGTAGGGTTAAAAGGTTTATAACTAAAAAAATTCAATTAAATAATGCAAGGTCATGGATTTTGAATATGGGAAGAGGAAGCTAAGCAAGGGAACCAATTTACCACTCACATCAATATCACATTATTATTTTAGATATTAACAAAATTATATGATACTACTAATTAAGTATATATTTATATAAATAAGTTTTATTCCATTTTTAATATGTTTTCATATATCAACATTATAAATATTTTTGTAATAAATAAATATTTTACTATATAAAAGTAATAACACATCTTAAATATTATTAATTATATATTTTAAAATATAAATAATATTTATTACGTCATCTACATCCACTTGCCCGACCACCCTGTCCAGACTTTCATGAACCGTGAACCCAGAATTTTCCTGCCTCGCCACTATCCGGCTTTTTAAAACATTGATTGTTATACAAGTTTTTTAGCGAAAATTTTTAACTTATGAAAGAATATATAATATATTTCATAGTTTATAGTTGCTAGCATACAGTATCAGAACTTTTACATTTAATGATAATGTGTGGTGTCCTATCATAATGTGAATATCCATGTTCGAGGACTTGAACTTTACTCTATTCAGACTTAACATAGAAGTAAAATTGGAACGGACGGGTGGAAAGTTGTATGTCCCCCATTACACCTTGTAACAAGTTTAGTTTAAGTATTCTGGATCCTAAATCCAAAACTCAAAAATAATAATCAAACTTTAATGTTTTTTCTAATTAAAAAAAGAAAGAAGAAGAAAACATAAAAATAGTAATAATACTACATCGGGAGCTGAGTTTCTAGACTAAATAATGTGTTTGAAAAAAAATTATTGCTAGTTTATAGATACAAAATAAAGACTAAACTAGTGCACATAATGCCATTGTTCCTGTGATTAAATAAGGCAATTGAATTTTGCCAAAAGCCGCAACCACGCCAGAGACAATTGCATTTAACTCAAAAGTCACACGTAAGAACAATGGTATTATAGAGCAAAGCAATGCCGTTTGTCCGGGACAATCTAAGAATTGGCTTAAATTTCATTATTTTATATTTCATACCATTTCTTCATATACTTTGGTTTAATAACCTAGTATATAAATTGTATTACATATTTTGAGTACTAAATATAATGTTGGGTATACTTTATCAACTAATCTACATTAGGAAGTATTTGATGTAATATTAACTTATTGAACAAGTAAATAACAATCTAAAGATGATGAGGTCATAGGAAAGTCACATGATGGATTATTTAATATTTCTTTATAATTTTGTAAAGGTGATTGATAAATATCCACAATATTATTTCTAAAATCTTTAGAGAAATTTGATAATTAAATTTTTTGAATTTATAATATTAATACCTTTTCAACTTTATAATTCACAGTTGTATTTGTTTGTTCAACTTATCCTTGTATTGCTTTCATTAACATTTTTAGTAACACTGGACCGTTAAAAAAAGAGATCTTTATTTTTTATTTTGAAAAGGGACTAGTCATTATGCATTTGCTAAAGCAAAAGAAGACAAATATGTGTCTAGAAATGGTATCATGGAGCCTTGTCATTTGATTTGTTTTTGTACATACCTAATAAGCATAGGGAGCTCAATGAAACAGGGTTGGGAAAGCAACCCCAAACAAAGTTTAAGGGTTGTATACAACAGGTGCCCTAAGATCTATACAAAAGAAACAAAAAACACAAGCACCATAAACTAAGATTCTCGAAAAACACCAACTTCTGATATCAAAGAATCATAACAACTAACCACACTAGCCGAGGAACACTAGCTGATTAAGACCTCCATGCATAAATCAAATCATATAAATAAATTAAAACATTGTATACAAATATCAATATATAAAAATATCATCATATATCAATGAGTCCCACAAGATGACGTCTTTATATTTCTCTTAGGACGGCGCCTAGAATACATAACTTGTTGGGCAATAGGGTCCTGTGGAATCTCAAATGGAGCCGAGGGAGCCGAGGGAGTTGATGGAGCCGATGGAGCTGAGGGAGCTGATGGATGAAGTACTCGACATATATGTGGAGCACAATGTCACCTAGTTGGAAGTGGACCCAACTCTGATACAAGGTCAAGGATGAACACCGATGGCAATGTGGATGATAAAGTGACGAAGGTGATGCACGCTATGGACGCGGGCTCAAGGACATCGAATACGGTAAAGACGCGTGTGGGCAACCGGGGTACACAGATGTGGGTGTCCGGGTATAGAAGCGCGATGTGTCGTTGTGTGTGGGTATAAAATCCTGGTGAGGGGTAAGTATGGGGGGCATTTAGCAGTGCCTGGCCAGTGTACCACGACCGCCTCTCACCATCTCGACTACGAGACCTCGCTCCACCATCTAGACCATGACCCTACGATCAACTCTCCTCTCTCCCTTTACCCCAAACGTAGCTGCACAATGCATCGTAGAGTGGATGACACCAAAGGTTTAATGGATGGTCCATGTGTTGTAGATGCCTCCTGATCGTAGCCGGTGATGCGATGCTCTTCTCCTGATTTGGTGTAACACTGATCAAGCAATATGATGTAAGTCGTACACTAAACCGGTGGTAGCATAGCACGAGCGACTAGCTATGTTAGCCATGGAAGAGATTTGAGTGAACCAAACAAAGAATTATAATTAAATACGTAATCTATTGATTCAAATTTGGAAAACACTTTAGAAACACAGGACTCTAACTTACCAAAACCTGAGTAGTACTGGCTATAGTATGGAACCTCATATCATCCCTATGTAGTGGTGGTGTCATAAAACGTCGTGTAATACGACGATACCACTGCATATATGGATCATGAAGTCCATGATACCCACCATAGGGGGTGTAGTGATGATCCTACCCGCTCGCATATCCCATAAGGCAATGTATGGAGCATGATACGTCTTCAAATCTCTTTGGTGTCGTCCATGTGCATCCATTCTATGTAGCTGTTTCTCATAAGAGCAAGATGGAGGTATCTCCTGGTGCAGCCAAAACTGGCGCAAGACTCGCTCTGGACGATGCCACTCAATAGTCTTGAAACATATAAGTGATGACATCGTCCGCTAAATCTCCTGATCAGCTAAGCAGATATCAAGAAGCTGGTCAACCAACTCTCCGATGTATGGCTACCATAAGACCTACACATTTACACTTGACGTCAAAAACTTTTATGTCAATATGAATGAAATTACTATAGAACCATATACTTTTACATATATAATTACCTTATCAAGAGTTTGTGCATCTAGCTAATCTCGATATAAGAGGAGTACACTGGATGGGTTATACACCAGTGTCAAAGGTACTCTCCACCTACACCCTAATGGAAGAGCTGGCTATGTCTCTGGCTCAACAGTAGGCTCAACTAGTAATCCATCGTCGAGGGCTTCAGCTACGTCTTCATCAACGACATCGACATTGTCATCATGTAAGGCATGAGGGATTGGTGGTATTGGATATGCTGATGATCGCCCAAAATCGGGTCGGCCCACGTGAAGTCTCTCCCAAGACCATAGCTGAATATAAAATGAGCAGAAAGTAAGCAACCTAATGATGTGTTGTGTATATGAATGTGTACGTAATAATTTTTTTTTTTACATACCTGTATCAGTGTAATACAACCGCTAATACTCTCCATAAGCTCATCTTGTAGTTTTTGGGCACAATGTTCTCCCTCACGCGCACCAATAAGGCAAACTTCCTCAGGTTATGGTTCCTCTGGTGGTTCGTGCTTCTTTGCAAGTGAAAATGTTAAGCTAAATTAATCGTGATGCGACGTAAGTTGGATGACTCCATTCGGCCGATTGATGATGGCATTGGTAGCCAGAATGGCCTCCCAAGTATGACGAGGCACACTGGTGGCTCTGGCAGCCATTATTTCATTATCGAGAACAGCAGAGTCCACGGGATAATAGAACATCCACCTTCACCAAAACATCTTCAACTATCCTTTTGGAATTTTTGCGATCATGCGCGAAGATAAGGTGATGGTAGTGGGCTTCAGCTATCCCGGCCCTAGCGCTTGGCCTTGGTAGGTAAGTGATAAATTGTGCGCCCCGAATCCAGTAGTGCCCTTTCTACAAGTTCCCTTAATGTTCATTGAAATGTTGGAGATGGATATTTATATTTCCTTTGAGGGTCTTGCATTGGATGATGGAGCTCACATGTTACGATCGAGAAAATTGTTTTATTCACATTTAGTCCTTTCTTTGCAATTACCACGGAGTCTTTGAGAAATTGGCTTATCTTTGGGAACACCTTGATCATGTCTAGAAGGGATATTGTAACTTTCACCTGCCTCGGCACTTCAAAATCTCGGTTGGGTTATTTCACCCTTTTTTACCTCTAAGTGCTTGAGGAAAATGTGGAGCATGCTCTTTTTCATCATATCTTCTTTGATCACTATTCTTTTCGGCTCCTCTTCTTGTTGTTACTATTGGTTGCATCCTGGTGGCTTGGTGTGGCTTATCGACTTTTACCACTTCTCATAGTGATAATGGCTTTCACCTCATCCATCTTGGGAGTTGCTTAATTGGCACTAGCTACCTAGTGGATTCCTTTGGGATTATGCTGGGTTTGTGAAGGAAATTTGCCCTTTTCCTGCACTTGCTGCTGATTGGTGAGCCTTGAAATGGAGTACTATAGGTTGTCTATTTTTCGAGCAATGTCATTTTGGAACCCATATATCCTTTTGTTCAAAGTGCTTTCCCGCAGTATCAATTCTACGATTTAGCGCATTCAGCTGCTTTACGCTGCGCCATAAAGTTACCTAACCCAGCTCCAAATTTAGAATGGCTTGCTCAGTGGAAGTTAATGTTGTGGTTGTGATGGCTGAGAAGTTGAAGCACATTGTGGGGGAGCAGGAGGTGCATACTATGGAGGTTTTGGTTTCTAGGAGAGATTTGGGTGATTTCTCCAGCTAGGGTTGTAAGTGTTGCCATATGGTGCATTAGTTGATGGTTTGAATTGACCAACAACATTCACTTGTTCCACTAACATCTCCCTCATTGCTGGAATAGTTGGACATTGTTCTCCCAGATGCTCAGTGGACTGACAAATGAAGCATGGCTTGTTTGGCACAGGAATCTCAGTCACTGCTTGCACCTCATGTTGGTTTCTCATTTCCAATTCTTCCAACCTTCTAGTCAAGGTTGAAACTTTGGCTTTCATGTCCATGTCCTCCGAAAGAGAGTACATGCCACCCCTTATACTGGGTTGAGTCTCATCCTCTCCATCTCCCTTGGGTTATACTTATCCCAACCTTTTGAAGCTTTAGTTACATAGCTCAGGAAATCCAAAGCTTCCTCTGGATTTTTGCTCAAGAAATCTCCTCCACACATAGTCTCCAGCAATTGCTTCATGGTAGGAGAAATTCCATCATAAAAATAGTTGACCAACAGCTAAGTGTCAAACCCATGGTGAGGACAAGCATCGAGTGCTTCCATATATCTCTCCCAGCATGCATAGAATTTTCATTCTCATTAGATGAGAAGGTGGAGATTTGCCTCTTCAAACTGTTTGTTCTATAAGTGGAGAAAATTTTCTTTAAAAACTTAGCCTCCATCTCAGTCTAGTTCCGAATGCTCCTTAGCCTCAATGAGTTGAGCCATATTTTTGTTTTATCCTTCAATGTGAAAGAAAAAAGCTTTAAGCCTCATTAAATCCACAGTGGTGGTCTCCTCCTTAAAGGTGTTGCAGACCTCCTTTATATGTGTATAAGGGTTCTCACTCTCCATTCCATGAAAAGTGGGAAGGAGTGGCACAAGGTATGGCCTAACAACCATTTCCTCAGTTGGAGGCACAATGCAGGAGGGTGCACTCATTCGTGGAGGGTGTATGTGGTCCCTCATGGACTAAATGCGTGAGATTCCTATCCCAGCTCCTGATGACTCTATTTGTTCTTGGAGGTTCCATTAGGTTAAAATTTAGGCCCAATTCAAAATCTGATTCCTGTGGATTACTAACTTTGACTAATTTGCCTTTTGAATTCCTAAACCACTGGAACATAAACTCATACATGAAAAACAAGACAACACTAAAAAGAAACAAAAACAATTCTACCAAAAAGGGTTAATGTTAGCTAAAAAAAAAAAATAGTGAAGTGGAATTAATTAACCTAGTAGTAAACTGCTAGAAAGAATGAAAAGAGAAAAGAACTTCACCACAGCTTGTGATGAGGATCACAAGTGTTCAGCAACTGTCATTTGCACTAAGGCACCATCCCCGGCAACGACGCCATTTTGATTCACGTTCAAACCCAGCGGGTGTTCTTAAATCAAACAAAATTTATAACCTAACACCTCGTACTAGTGTAGCATAGCTACTATAGTACAGTGGTTCTAGGATCGTCCACAGAGATAGGTTTCCTTCGTGTAAATGACTGACAATGAAGTTTAAATTGGTGAATTCATTTTGGATTTTGGGTTGTTATAAAGAGTGTAGTTTTGTAATTGAAAACTAAAAGTAAAATGAGTTAAAATGTAAAATAGAAATCCTCGAAGTGTTAGGGCACTAGGCTTAGGTTCCCAAGGCAAATGAGGGTTTCTTGGGGTCTTTTCCTCCCATTGGGGACAATAACATATAGTTAATTCCTGAATCGAATCTTGGTTTAGCTATAAAACTTAACCCTAAAAAACTATCCTTTGAAAATGGTATTCACTGAGCATTAATGGTCTCAAACAGTAAAAACATATCTCCTTGACTCACCTTCCAATAACTCATAAATGATAACTAACGAGCATCACTAGATCTAGTAATAAGCATCCAATGATCCTTGAAAGCTTACCAAGTACTGACCATTCAAGGTGACTCGAAGGGATCTAAACCTAGAGTTTAAGGAAAACACATAAATGTTAGTGAATACCTACGTTGAAAACATGAGAAACCTTCATTTACCTTAGGTTCATTTCCCCCGTGCCCTTTACTTCAAGGAAGGAGAGGGTTTAGCCACTCATCCTCTAAGTTGTCATCCTCAGAGGCTGTTTAGCTAGTGAGAAAATAAGAGAAAATGAAAAGAAAACTGTTCGACAAGCTTCCCAAAGATTCAATAATAAAACTAAAAATTGTCTTTACAAAGTGTTGTTTGGGCATTATATACCACCCAAAATAATGCAAATTACCAAAATGACAAAAGCAGGAAACTATTACATAGGGATAGTTTGGGAAGAAATAAAAAAGAGAAACAAAAGTAAAAAAGAATGGCTTGAGAATTCACAGGCTACGAAAAATTGGCAGGGGTTTGCGCTTCTTCTCTGTTTGCTTCTCGTTCTGCCTTCTGCCTTCTGGTTCTGCAACTTTGCGTTCCAATTGATTTCTACATGCTCGAACTGGATCCCTATCTTTAATACATATAGGCTATGAAACCTATAAAAACTGCTATAAATTTGATCAGAAGCATTTCTAGGTCCTTAACGTGCCAGTTGGGTCAATTTGGCTGATTACTACGCAAAAAGTGCTCAAAACCCAGAGTGTTAAGAGTATGGAACAACACTAATTGGGTAGTAATCAATTACAAAGGCCGAATGTCATTCTCCTAAAAGTAAAGGTACCATGGGGGCAAGTGAAGGTGGTCTTCTCTTGATCTTCTGGAGCAATGGCAATCTGATTGTACCTTGAGTATCCATCTAGAAAGTAGAAGTATTCATTCCCAGTAAGTCTATCTAACATTTGATCAATGAATGGGAGTGGAAAATGATCTTTTCTAGTAACTTTGTTCAATCTCCAGTAGTCAATACAAATCCTCCAAATCAATTCATTGTTTTCATTTTTGATTACTGTTGTTCCTCATTTCTTGGGTACCACCTGAATAGGACTTACCCATGAGCTATCAGAGATAGAGTATATAACTCCCGCATCTAACCATTTTAGCACCTCTTTTCGCACTACCTCTTTCATTGAAGGATTTAAGCGTCTTTGAGCATCTATTGCATGAAGCATATCATCTCGATAGTATTCGGTGCGGGACATATGAAGGTCGATTCCCTTGATGTCGGCTGGGACCATCCGATCGCTTCCTTATGTAAGGACCTTCCTTAATTTCTCTTCCTCCGTGTTAGAAGAAGATGATATGATGACGAGGTGGTGTGGGCTTCTCTCCATAGATAAGCATGATGGGCTTAAAAGTCATCCATTTTCAGTCCATTTTTCTGATTGATTTCTATCTAAAAGAGACTTATTTATGTGTAGAAATGTTGAATAACTCACTAGTTGCTATACGGCGACGGGAAATTCAAGAAAAGAGGATATTGCGCGGTAAAGGATCGAGGCGGGTGACGAGAATGTGGCTTAATGATGTTGCGGCGGAATGCACCACGAGGGAAGAAGGACGGTGTAAGCGACGCCTTGTGAGTGATGAGAATCCACATCAAAGTCGCAACCCTGAAACTCCAATCGCGACATAAGGGCAGCGAAGGCGAGCAGGCAAGTCATAATGAAACTGGTCGGGCAACCATAAATTAATGAAGAATAAGATGTGATGTCGCTGACACAATTTGGTCGCGACGAGATTGAAGGCCGACGTTAGACATGGAGTCGTGACAGAATAGAAGTCGCGACATAAGATTTGCACCAAGAGGCGAACATAGGGTCGCGACATGTCCCAGAAGTGGTCGCGATGGGTTCTGAATTAAATTCGTAAGCGTCATTCGGTGGTGCGACATCAGTTCAATAAGGAATTAAGGTCGCGGCGTCATTCGATGTGTGACGTGGATTCTAAAGAACTAAAGGTCGCGACATCAGTTGCAAGGAATTAAGGTTCTCGGCGTCATTGAAATTAGCGACATCGATTACAAGGAAGAAGGTCGACATCATTTAGCGGTGTGACACGGATCGAGGATGCTAAGGTAAGAAATTAGCGACCAAATAAAAGCCGCATAGCGTGGCGAGACAGGCGGGGTCGTGACAAAGGAATCGGAGTCGCGACATTGTAACAACCAAATGGGCAGGTTAATCTAAAATCCACGAGGAGGTGCATCGAAGTTAGAATGACTTGAACCCTATAAATAGCGACTGCGGAAAGGAAAGCGACTCTCGACTCAAGAGAGATACAGGTAGTGAAGGCTCTTGTATTTAATTTTCTTTTCTTTATTTTCATTTTTTATTTTAGATTAGTTTGTTATTTCATTCAAATTTGGATACGGGTTAGTTGTTAAAGTAGAAATTTGAATGTAGAATTCTATTTCTTTAGTGCACTTTGGATTATCCCCGAATTCTAGACAAATTTTGGAATTCGGTTCCAATTCGATTCTGATGGTTTTTCTTGATCAGCAAGCCATTGTAGGGTGTAATCTAGTGATTTAGAAACCCAGCTTCCATTGAATAGACTTTGTTGTCAGAAATTATCTTTCCTGCATAAATTTATCAGAAGCTATTGAACTATCAGTTTGTAAATCTACTTGCTGGTTTTGAGTGTGCATGGTGATCCCAAATATGGCTTCTTATACTATAATAGGATTGTCTCATTGCTCTGATTTCCAGGAGACCCTCTAAGTGACACAGATAAGGCAATCCTGAGAGTGATGAACAATTTCCCCGAAAAGTATCTGAATGCGATAATGGTGATCTAATAGGCTACGTGAATTTAAATCGATAAATCCTCTTCTCACTTGAAATCGAGAATGAGTTGAATGACTTATCCATTTAAACAAGCGGAGAGTTCTCGATTGACGATGCGTTCATCCACGTGTTAGCAGGATCTAATCAAGGAAAAGGATAGGCCCATTCCCGATTTGGAGGAAGAGAAACCGATCGTCATCATGATGCTATGACTATGTATTAGGAGCTAAGGTTCACAGTCCATGTGCAGGTATTAAGTGACAGAAAAAGAAAAATACCCCGAACAAGGCAACTTGATTAAAAGTAGTTATCTAATCCCTCTGTCTTCGAAAAAAAGCAGGAAGATTAGATGATGGGCGATGGCGTATGGAGAGATCAGTACTATCATATTCCTTAGACAGTTCTGAAATCGTGGTTCATGAAGCAAAGTTTCGGTCTGTCTAGGGAATTGATGTTCATGATAAGCGATGTTTTCAATGCTCATTTAAAGATAACTGTTCAGTTTGAATTTGTTATTTTTAAATTTTTAGTTTTAATTCATTTTGTTATTAATTCACATATCTTAATTTTTACATTTCAAGGTTTGCAAAATTTTGATTCAATTGCCCTATCGAGTCGAATAATTATAGAGTTGAGTAGTCGGGTAGTTGATTTAGAATTCTTGAGGTCTGTGGGATCGATGTACGGACTTAAATCGATTTACTCTTTGTTCATTTTGTACAATTACGGCATCCTGGATCAAAACCGAGGAAGAAAATGATTTGCTCTTAAGAAAACCGCACCCAATCGGTATAATGAATGAGAACACAACAACAGGTTCATGGCATTATTGTTGGGGATTAGATAATAGTCCTTGGTGATAACGTCACAAATTTGTATAGGTGTTTTGATCCATCATCATCATCACAGAAAGAGGTGAACAATAAGCATATTTCAAATGAGTAGGGAGTTGTTTCTCTTTAAGAATAGGTAGTTTCTCAATAGAAGGAATCAACCATCTTGGACTAGCTCCCAAAGATTCAAAATACTTTCTTCTATTTGGACCGAAAGAATCCATCCATTCACATACTCCCAAACTACATCATTTTCACAAGAGGAAGGGTCTTCATGGGTTAAGCTAGTCTCTAATGGTTCTGAAGGACCTAATTGGTTAGACACTATAGCCTCTATTACATCCACTCTGAAGCAGCTGTCATTATCATGTGGATGCTTTATAGCATTGAAAACACTGAATGCTACTTCATTTTCTTGAACTCTTAGTCTGAGTTCACCCTTCTGCAAATTGATAAACTCCCTTCCTGTGGCTAAAAATGGTATTCCAAGGATAATTGGGACATCTTTATCTTCCTCCATATCTAGAATGATAAAATCGGCAGGGAAGATGAATTTGTCCACTTTCACTAGTACATCCTTTATGATACCGCAAAGACGAGTGAGAAATCGATCAACCAACTACAAGGTAACCATAGTAGGACGTGCTTCTCTCGATTTTAACTTTTTGAAGATTGACCATGGCATGAGATTGATGCTAGCTCCAAGATCACATAAAGCTTTTCAAAAATCGAATTTCCAATAGCCTGAGGAATAGTGAGCCTACTGGATCATGATTGGGTGGTTCTTGTAGTATGGCCCTTGCATTCTTGAGAAGAGCCAATGTTTCATAGTCTCCCAACTTTATTTTCTTGGAAAGGATATCCTTCATGAATTTCATGTATCCCGACATTTGCTCAAGAGCTTTGGCAAATGGAATGTTTATGTGGAGCTTTTTAAAGATTTCCATAAACTTACGAATTGGTTATCCAACCTGTTCTTCCTCAATCTTTATGGATACGGTACAATATGCTTCTCCTCAATTGAAGATTCCTTCACTTCCACTTTCTTTGGTGTGCTTGTAGCCAATTTCTTCAACAACTTTTCAGCATTTTCCAAATTTTATGCATTTTTTTTCTCATCTCTGAAGAAATATCAGCATCTTCATGAGCTTTGGCTAATTTTCTAAAGTCTTCCCACTTCTAAGAGTTATAGCTTTGCAATGCTCTTTTCCCTCTCTCCTTGGGTTGACCTCTGAAGTACTAGGAAAATTGCCTTGTTGCCTAAATAATGAAGCCATTTGACCCATTTGCACTTCTAAATTTCTCAACTGAGCTGCTTGATTGTTCAAAGAAGTTATGGTCTCATTTTCAAACTGTGTTTGAGATTTTCACATATCTATCTGCATATCAGCTAACTGCTCCAGTTTTAGATCTAAGCTAGACTTCTTCTCTTGAGGTGGTGGAGATTGCTTCACTTGCTCCATAGGATTGACCGCATTATGATTTCTCCATGAAAAATTAGGATGGTTCTTCCACCTTGGATTGTAATTTTGACCATAGGGTTGAAATTTTGATTTTGAAGAAACTTAGACAAAAATTGAGCTTGCTCAATTGTCAATTCTCCCATGGAATTCATCATAAGACATTGAGAAGTGGGATGAGCTCTATGACAATGATCACATGAAGGTGGACTATCTTCAACCATATGTATAGATACTTGAGAACCTTTTTTTTTTTGTGCAGCTTGCAATTGCTCAGAGAGTGTAAAAACTTGAGTGGCCAAGTTTGTAAACACATCTAAGTCATACGTCCCAACTTGTTTCTTCGGTGCTACACTTTCAACTGGCCATTGATAATTGTTCAAAGCTATGTTCTTAAGAATTTAACATGCCTCCACTTCATTCTTACCCATAATTGCTCTCCAGCTGAGCGTGATAAAGGTACTCGTGGAGTGCGCTCAACCATTGTAGAAATAATGGACTTGCATCCATTTAGTGAAACTATGATGGGGACATTTTCTCAGCAAGTCCTTGAATCTTTCCCATGCTTCATAAAAAGTTTTTCCTTCATATTGACAAAAGTTATTGATGTCAATTCTTAACTTTGCTGCTTTTGTTGGTGATGAGTCTAAAACTCATCTATTTTTAAGCTTATTTTTCAAGAATATTTTAGGCTTAAAAGTTCAGTTTAATGTAAAATTATGGAGCTTTCACCCAGATTTACGTTTTGCAGAAAATAAAGGAAAAGAAGTAGAATTCAACAAAAAAAAGAGTAGAAATCAGCATTGTGTAGAAAAAGGGTCAATGTCGCGACATCAGATTTCCAATGTCGCGACACTGTGTGGATAAGGTCACGACACTACTATAATGTCATGACACTGTGTGGATAAGGTCTTGACACTACTACAATAATGCGACATAGCCGCGACATCAGTTGAAGAGGGGAAGGCAAAGATATGCTAATGTCGTGACATCATCATGACATTATTGTGACACGAAACCAATGTCACGACATCGCAACCAATGTACGTGACATGACACGACCTCATTAGTCAAACTACATCAGGACATCAGTAACCGCGACATCACCTGTTTATGACTCGCGACATTAACTGTAGTGAGAAGAATTGAAATGTTCAATGTCGTGACATCACAACTCAATGTCGAGACATCAGTAAGGATTGTCAAGTGGTATTATCAGTTGACCAATGTCGTGACATCACCACAACATCAGAACAAAGCCTCAACTAGTGAAGACATCAACTGAACAATGTTGCAACATCAAAGCAATGTTGGAGCATAGAGCGGTAAGACTTAACATGCAATGTTCTGACATTGTTAAGCGGCCAAGGTGGTAAGACGGCTCGATGTCTTTATCGGACCCGATGTGTTGCAACATCAGCACGACGATGACAGGCCCGAACATCAAGATTGATATCGCGACATCAACAATGTGGTCGGATAGAACTTAATTGACGATGTCAGGCATCGGCTGAAATGATAAAACGATGAGTCCGATTATTCGGCGACGTAACATCGACATCAAGTTACGTCACAACGAGCTAATTTAGCGACATTACGCAGGTTAACCCGCGACGCATAGCAATTTGATAGCCGCGATGATGTGGGTTTTATGCTTGCGATAGTGTTAGGAGTGAGAATTTTTCTTGGGCTTTTCGAACGCCGTAATTGTCACCTTGTTTTTAGGGCCCAAAACCTGAGCTTGTAAATAGAAGCTCCTAGGGAGAGGGCGAAAAAAAAATAATAGATGGGCGACAATTTAGGAATTAGTGTAATTTTTTTTTTTTGAGATTTCCATTTTTTGTATTTTATTTTTCTTTTCTTTTCTTTTCTTTTCTTCTTGAATTTCTTTTATTTTTCCTTTTGATAGGATTGGAGTAATGGAGCTGATTTGTAATCTAGATATGAAATCAATGAATATTTAGTTCCATTTATGTCTGAACTTTAAGGTTTTCTGGAATCCTTTTCCCTTGAGTTCATTTTTCGTTAATGGTGCATCACAATCAACTGGTGGTTGTCGCGTGAAGCGGATATATGGAAGGCTAAGCTCTTGTTGGGAAAGGATTTGGTGTTTTGGTCATGATTTGTAGTATTGAAATGATGATTTGGGTTCCGAAAACTGAACTGATTTAATTGGTATACGTTCATGTTGTGAATTGTTCTTGATATCAGGGAATTATACCCATAATAGAGTTGTATCTGTGTTTTGATTTCTAGGAGGCCCTCTTAGTGACACAAAGATGAGATTCAGAAGCACACGAGCGTGGCAGGGTATGATGGTGTGCCTTTAGAACTAATAAACTCTGAATGTCAATCCGATAAATCATTAGGTGATTGTTCTAACCTCTAACTTCAAGGTTCCCTTCTTGATGACATCAGAATTGTGTTCTCGAGGCACAGGGACCACCTACTGAGTTATCGGTTTAATGTTTAGAGGTGTCATCTTAGTTTGGAATAACAATCTTGATCCCATGTTAACTAAGATTCTAATCAAGAAGAGAGGAGTGCGCGGCACCCAGTTGGGTGCGATTACTTTGAAGACTTTGCATTATCTGTCTGTAGAGGCGCGGCTTGGACTTGATTATGAGAAATGGTTTGAGAAAATCGGCTAGACACAATGCGCTTGAGGATTCATAATCTGATGTTTGTTTAGACCCTTTGACCTGGTTTAGGAATAAGGTGTTCTAAATAGTGAATGTATCGTGTCAGGAGACATTCAAAGGTTATACTACCTTGCTCTTGAACAAGTTCAGGATTCAAAACCCAGGAAAGTGCTTTGAGTCTAGAATCTGCCCATATGTTGGTGGATGGCATTTGGTGCTCACATCTTTATTGAAAATTTGATTGTTGCACCAAGTTTTCTATTGTATTGACATGTGATGTGCAAATGACCCCACATACTGTCCAGATTTTAGGATTGATTTTCGTTATGGAAAAATGGGGAAATTGAACTAGTGTCCCTCATGGAAATTGTAGCTGTATCAGTGAATTTGATGTTAGGATTTTGAATCACCAAATTGGATCTCTATAACTCGAGTTATGGTCAATTTTCCAGGACTTCCACAAGCTACCCTGTTTTGACCCCATACACTATCCAAATTTTGGGACTGATTTCCGATTGCGAAAAAAAGGGAATTTGGAATAGTGTTCTCCATGGAAATTATAGCTGCACCTGTAAACTTGATGTAGGCTTTTGAATCACCCAAATTGGACTTGTACAACTCAAGTTATGGTCAATTTCCCGAGATTGCTACAACTTAGGCTGTTTAATGGTTTGTGTCTAGTTTTTGGAATTGTTAGGGGACTAGTTTCTGAACTGAGTTCGAAACTATTCTATGGTCTATTATGGCTTGATTGTGAGGGTGTTGTTGTGTAATATGGAATGACATGTTGTATGTTAATGTTGATATATGCGTGCATGATATATTGACATGAATGAAGTATTGTATGGACATTATATGCTTATTGATATAATTGTTCATGATGCATTGGTGATATGCATGAGTAGAGTTGTCCATGTAGCATTCATCATATATCTGACATGGAATAGACATGCAATGGTGCATCACATTGCATATGCACGGGAAACATCGCATTTCATTGGTGTGAGTGCATGGTTGGTAAATCAACAATGTGTTTGGTGTTTGATTGGGTGGGCTCGGTAAATGGGATAACGTCCAACAAAGTCTCACGGTTGATTAAAATGGTAAAGAAAATATGTGTTGGGTATTAGGAAGAGGGGATAGATTCTCCATTGGGTGAAAAGCCCGCCAATTATGGTAAGATATAGTCCTCAACGGTGAAAGGTCGTAAAAGTGTCTGAGTTTGCGAAGCCCACGGTGAGACACCAAAAATCCGCTACCCACAAAAAGGAGCATGATTTTGAATATGAAATGATCATTGTGATGTATCATCCAAAAAGCTTTTGGTTTATAAACAAATAAAATTTGTTTTGAAAATGATCATTGGATGTCATCCGGAATGATGGTTTATCACACATGAGCTTAGGCGTTGTGTGAGGGAGTCGGTGAGGACTCGGGCGCATGGTACATGATGAGTCACATCTCATTTCATGGTATGACATGTAGGATTCCATATACAAAGGGCATGTTCTTGTTGGAATGTGAATGAGAAATGTTGAGTGAACATTGCATGTGCACTTAGGAGTAGGGAGTAGCCCTTGTAGGAGTTATCCTTATTAGGCATTGCTCACCCCGTCGTGGGACCCCCTTTCAAGTACAGGTCATGTGCAGGCGGCTGACCCTCATTTGGGACCGCATGTGCAAAGAAAGCCGACATGTGACCTTGATAAATCCTTTTGTAAAAAGTGCTTGGAACTACTTGTTCTAGCACGTAATTTTGTATAAAAGAATTGTAATTAAATTCTTTAGGACTATTACCAATACAGTTGGGTTTGTAATAATGGTAAGAGGGTCATGATCGAACTCTTACAGACTATATTTAAGTGTATTATTCTCATATTTTAAACTTAAATATGGATAAACGAGTCCCATTAAATGGGACACAGCGATTGATGTCGGGCATACGATATCCTGGTCAGTTGATGGATGATCAACGAACCCTCGAATTTTGGGGTGTCACACCAAGTGATTTTTTCTTGTAAGGAACACCTTTGTTCCTGTATACCTTTTGCTCATCTTTCAACAATTTTTTTTTAAAGAAAAAAAAAACTTAACTAAAGCTTTTAGGGCATATGCATATGTATAGGAAAGCTTTAGGCAAGGTTCCCATTACTTGAATACAATCAAACAAAGAAAGATGAATTGATTCATATTTGATTAGGAGGCTCAAAACAAACTAAAAAACGGAGATGGATTCTACTGCAAAATTTGATGCCCTCTCTTTCTTTGAGTGGGGAAAAAATATTTTAGGTAGTTATATAATTTTCATTCTTGATTTTTATTAATTGATTGTTTTCACATTTGAACAGGAACAAAAGGCCTCATGTGGTGATTTTGATGGGCTTAGTACTCTCCATATAAAGATCCTCTAATAATTAAGAGTATTTTGTATTCCTACTCATAGAATCTATGAAACTTGTTGGGAATATGTACAAATGTAATTTTGGTTTAATGTATATATAGATGGTTTTTTTCCCTAATTCATATGACTTTCATATTATGTATAATTTTTCAATAATTATAAGATGTTATATTAGGATTTGAAACCGATGAAATAAATGCAAATAGGATTTTAAATTTGAGAAAGATGATGACACTTGTAATGAGTGTCATGGTTCCAAAGAACATAATAAAATCATTGACACTTGTATAAGTGTCATAGTTATGATCTTAGATTGGAGTACGATGATTCTTCATACTAGTAGAGAATGACGCTCACAATATGCGTCATTGTATCTAAACATATACAATGACAGTTAAGACCATGACGCTTTAGGGAAGCGTCATTGTAACTATTCAATGACATAGTAAATGGGTCATTGATTAACTTTTTCCTTGTAGTGATTCTTCCACTCCATGTGAATCATCAAACAAAAATTTTACTTTGAATGTATGGAATTTTTTTGATAGAATAGACATAAATTTAGAAAATAATAAAAAAGAAATTAAAGCAAAATGTAAAATTTGTGGCAAACTTCTTAGTAGTGGATCAAGTGATGGCACAAGTCATCTAAAAAGACATTATGAACATTGTAAAACTAAAAATAATGTTGATATTAGAAATTATATGCAATTAGGTAGAGATGAAAGTGGAAACTTAACAACATTTTCTTATGATGAAACTGCTTATCGAGAAGAAATGGTTGATTATATAATAAGGGGTGAACAACCTTTTAATATGATGGAAACTTATAATTTTTCAAGAACAACTCAAAAAGTTATTAACCCTCAATTTAGAGGTTGGTTTGGAAATATTGGGAAAAGAGATATTATAAAAAAAAAAATCATACACAAAGAGAAATTTTATTAAATTATTTTGCAAATTTTGAAGGAAAATTTGTTTAACAACTGATATTTGGACATCCTTAACCCACGTTGATTTTTTATGTATTACTGCTCATTATATTGATAATGAATGGAAATTAAATAAAAGAATAGTTTCATTTAAAACAATAAATACTCCACATAATGGTAAAAATATAGGAACTTTAATAAATTATGAAATCATGGACTTAGGTATTCGTGATAAAATATTTACAATAACATTAGACAATGCTTCTAATAATGATCAAGCAATGCATATATTAAAAATATTTTGGCAAATAAAAGATGATCATAGTAAATTATTTCATGTACGTTGTTGTGACCTTGATCGTCTGACCTCCAAGGCATCAGTGACATGATGTAAACCCTGCGAAAAGGACAATCCGGCAACGGTGGGCAGGCCGCCTCTCCAATGATTAAGTCAGCAAAAATATGGAGAGAAAGAAGAAGAAGTTCGCACAGTTGGGATTGTATACCTTCTCATTGTGGGGATCCTCCTGATTTATAGAGAGTGGCTTGGAGAATCCCTCCCTTTTTCTCCGGAAAGAATCTCCATTTTTTTAGGAACTAAATATCTTTTTCCTTATCAAAGACTAGTTCTTCCTTATCAGGGATTAATCTTCCAAGAAGTAAGGGATTTGGAAGCTAGGAAATTCGGGGATAAATACCTTTTACGTATTTCTCACCTTTATCCATTCGTCCATAGCGAACTTGCCATAGCAAGGACGACCAGCCAGGGGAATGGAACTCTAGACAGAGTTGCCACGAGGGTTATTTGGGAGGGATAACCGACTTTCCGCAGACGGGCATCGGTTTACATTTGGATGTGCCTACCAGTTTTGATATGGAAGTTGTTGCCCACTAGGTAGTGCCTACTAGTTTTGATATGGAAGGTGGGCTTGGGCCGCTTCACATCATGGTCCAGGCGGACCACGGACCGAGCTAGCCGGGCCCTAGGCCCATCGAGTAGTGTGTTTAAGACCCATGGTACTCACAATGCCCTCATTTTCCCTAATTGGAATTTTATGCTTTTTTCCAGTTGGGGAAATAGTGCGTTCTACACCTTGAGCATGGAAAGCTAGAAATTTTAAGGTGCACATCAAATGCGTCGGAAGGTGAAGCATATTTGATCATAAAGCACATGAGTAGCGCACATGCCCTAATGTGTCTGCGGCGCATGATGTTTTGATGGCGCATTTAACACGCCTGTTGACATTCCACCACTACATATAGGGGTTTGACTCCCACAAAAAGTCTTTTTCACTTTGTGCGATTTCTTCCTCTATCTTCTGATGGCAGAATAAAGAAGCCATGGAGGAAGATACTGAAGGCTGCGAAGCTATTTTTACTTCATGAAGTTATGGATGATGTGTGTTAAATAGGCATATGTGGAACAAACCGAGGGTTCGGATGGTATGCCAGACCCTTCTAATTTTCTTCCTCTAGAGTTCTTTGCGAGCCCTAGGTGCTCGCCTCTCTCGACATCTTCTAAAGACGTGACTGTCGGGGTGCATCGTAGAGAGGTGGTGGAGGAGCTTGAGAGAAGTTCTCTTGTTGGGGATTTAAATGGATCATCCTATGTTCCACTTTTCTTCCACTTTCTCATTTTTCTATAATGGGCCTAGTGTGGTCGCTTGGATATATATTATCATGTAAATAATGATGTCTTTGGTGTATTTATGAGATATAACTTTTGGTATTCTTTCTACAAACGACTCCTTTTTATTTTGCAACTTTTTGTTTTTTGTTTTTTACAAATTCCGGTTAGGGTCCCCTTTTCCCCGACTGAAAGTTTATGTTTCTTCAGTCGGGGAAAGTTTATGTTTCCAGTTGGGTGAACTGACGCGTATATTGGACGAGCTAGAAGGTGAGGCGCTTTTGAATACTAAGCACGGGGGAGGTGCGCATCTCACGATACCACGACTAGTTTGACGACACATTCAATGCGCCTGTGCATGTCTTGTTCTATATATAGGGGTAGGGATATATGCGTTATACCTTTTACTATTACACAAAAGTCTTTTGCCTAAAATTTTTTTTGTGCTTTTGCAAACTTTCTCTTGCAAAGAAATTTGTCGGAGATCATTTTCAACTTTCCGGTGAGTTTTTCTGTTATGTTCCTTTTTGATTGCATGTGCCGCTTTTGTTTTTGTTTTTGCAGCTCTGAGTATCTCTGGGTTGGTAGGTTTTGGGTTTATTTTAAGGGTGCGTTCACCATTCGTCGGTAGGCTTCTAGTGATGAAGCTGTAGGCGGTGGCGGTTATTGGGATACTCTAAGTCCATGGATATTCCATTAAGTTTCGCAAAGCTTCCTAGAGGGAAGTGTTATTAGGTTTTGTTACCAATGGGTTGTAAAACCTCCCGAGAAGTGTGATTTCTTTTATCTTCCCGAGGTTAGTTTCCACCTTTGCTTAATGAACCTTAAGTTGACCCCTTCCTCTGTTTTTTTTATTTTTTTATTATTTTTATTTGCCTATATAATGGCAAGAGGTTATGTAGAGGTTTCCAACAGTCAAACTGGGCGTCGGAGGGTGACTCCTAGGGAAATGCCTACTACAAGCAGTCTAGTTGTTGTTATGTATGTAGAAGAATTGAGGTTGTACTGCTAGGTTCCCACCAAAATTAGTCTGGAGATGTCAGACGATCTAGCTACCTCAACTATAAGGCAGGCAGATAATGCCATTTACTTCACCGAGGAGCAGTTCGCTACAGGGCTTCGTTTCTAAGTCTCGTCGTTGGTGAAGCAGTTTTTGCACTTTACTCGAGCACTTCCTGCACTCATACACTCAAATGTTTTTTGGATTCTAACGGGTTGTAGTGTGCTAAACTCTCTCTACTAGCTGGACATCTTGTTGGTGGAGATTTGTTTCATTTACACTTTGAAGCTTAGGATCGGGGGCCGCTTGTCTATGTCGGCCTGAGTCCACCTGACCCGCAATTGTAGTGGGCTCTAACTCCCCCAAATGGAGAGGTGAAAGGGTTGTCTTGGTTAGGGGCAGAGTGGCAGGCTGGATCTCTAAGGCTTCCTTTTGATATAAATCAATCTCTCTCGTTCCCAGGTCTGTTTTAGTTTTGATGTAGATCATATTTGTCTAGACAGTTTCCTCTATTGACATGCCTCTATTTTCTTGATGATTCATAGATAGGCACATGCGAGGCTGGCTCGTCAACTAGGTAGAAAAGGAAAGGTTGGACCGCATCAGCCGGGTGCTTGAGATCACAGAGAGGGAGCACAACCATGAGCTTCTTCTATCTTTGAGGAATTTGCGAGATCTGGGCACCAGTCCTTTCCCATACATAGTGCTAGTTCTTCCCCGTCCGCTGCCTGTCGAAATTGTCAAAGGCAAGTACTTCGTCTTCGCGGATCTCCTAAAGCTAATGCCTGGGGGGCTCTTCGTAAGCTGATTCCGCGTTGAAACCCTTTGTTATGTCAGACTACTCGCCTTTGTCCGTGCGATACTCCAAGTTTGCCTCCTAGGCGGCGGAGAAAAAGAAGAAAAAGAAGGTCGGACGGGTAAAGGTTACCGGCGAGGGTTTTGAGGGGTTCGTGGACTGGATAGATTATATAGTTAGCGAATCGACTGAAGAAAGGGAGGCTAAAATGTCTAGCCTCACCATCAGATTTGCTGTGTGGATGTGCAAGCAAGCTACCAATGCTTACCGAGAAGCTACCCCTGGCTCCGAGGGTCCAGATGGAAAATGTTGAGGCGTCTTGCACGAAAGAGCTCGATGAAACTGCTTGATGGTATCGGTGGATTCTCTGAGCAGGCCCAGACGACATGCAGCTCACGGAAGAGCTCCACGGATGCTCTCAAAGAGGCCCTGCAACACTAGAGGGTGGAGAGCTCCGATCGGAGGATCTCCCAAGCTTGACGAGTTCTAGGGAGTCTCTTTTTCGGGTGACTATCGATTGGCCCTTTTGGCCAGGACTTATTATGGCGACCGTAAGATGAGGATGGTCGACAAGATGGTGTTGAGCTCTTACGTTCAGTCGATGGAATAGGACCATCCATCTGTGGACACACCGGTCCTTGGTCTAGAGGCCACCTAGTTGATTATCGATTGTTGGGCTCCCTTTAACCAGAGGGACCCCTATGTTGTGCACATGCGTGATCTCTACCCTACTCTTCTTTGAGTGCCAGTGGCGCTCGTCTTGCTAGGAATTGCTTTCCTATCCCCTCCTGGCTTGATGGACAAAAAAGTCCTTTTAGAGGGAGTGATGAGATGGGATGTACATCTGTGACTCTGACTTCAACGGGTTCCATTCGCCAGTCACAGGTGAACTTCTACCGTTTTGAATATTGGCTTCATGTTATGATTTTCTTTTGACTATTTTTTCTTTCTTTATAGGCCATCACCACCATCCAGGAATATGTACGACATAGGGAGCTTCCTTCTTCGGTTGGATAGCCAGCCAGAAGGCGTGACTCATGCTCAGTCGACTACCTCTAAGCATCGTGCCCTAGAAGAGTCCTTAGACAAGGCCAAGTCCTAGTCTAAGCATTAGGAACGGAAGGCCAATGAGAGAATGAAGAAGATGAAGGGGCGGCGAGGAGGAGAGGGACGAGGGGCTAAAGAGGCTCGGGTTGCCAGTCCATTTCACATTCTTTGCCCAGTGGGAAATGAGCATGGGAAGAGGATGACCTGGCTCGAGTCGAGGCTTGGCGGCTGGAGAAATAGCGGCGCGGCGGAAACGGCTAGGCTAGTCTAGAGGGTTGATCAAACATCTCTCCTATTGGAGATCGGGCGACGAAGAACAATGTTTGCTCCTTTCAATCCCAGGCTGGCAAGAACAAGGAGGCCATGGAGGAGGACTACAAGAAGGCCTTGGAGGTGATCTTTGCCTACGACTACGGGTGTTTTACGTTTAAGCACAACATCTATGGGGATCATTAAGAGGTCCCAAACGGTATGCCGAGCTCCTCAGATCCCAGCGCATGCGAGGTTCTTCCGTGGATCTCATATGCCCCTCAATCCCCAACGGCCATTGAGGATCTGACGGTGGCGCGTAGCGGGCGATCCGAGGGCTGAGGAGAACACGCGGGGGATCGGTGAGCTCAATCCTTATTCTTCCCTCTTTTTTTTTGTAAGGGGTCTTGTTCGGCCGTCAGGACTTCTATACTTTTTTGACGCATTTGGCGCTTTAATAAAATACCATTTTTGGCTTTATTTATTTTATTGCCTTTATGTTTCTCATTCCAACGCCATTGGCATACTTATGAAATATAACTCTCTGCTTACTTAAGCTATTGAGAACTCCCTTTTAGCTAGGTTAGTTGCTTCGGGCTATAAATATTGAGTTACAGCTGGGTAGGGCTACTATAGGGCTTGGTCATGCACTATTAGACTAGAAGCCCTGTTCGGTCTTGTTTTTTGAAAATGCTAGCAAGCTAAACCTGTGCCTGGTTTTTTCTGTGTTTTGAAAGTGCCAGCAGACTTAGAGCCACAAGTCTAGTCTTGTGAAAGTGCCAAATAGGGCTTAGAGCCCACCAGTGCGGTCTTATGAAGAGAGTGCCCGGCGACAGATTCACAAGTGGTCTTTTGAAAGTGCGATAGGCTTAGAGCCTGGCTTTGGTCTTTTGAAAGTGTCAATAGGCTTAGAGCCATAAGTCCGGTCTTTTGAAAGTGGTAGCAGGCTTAGAGCCACAAGTTTGGTCTTTTGAAAGTGCCAGCAGGCTTAGAGCCACAAGTATGGTATGTTGAAAGTGACAATAGGCTTAAAGCCACAAGTCTGGTCTTTTGAAAGTGCTAGCAGGCTTAGAGCCACAAGTATAGTCTTTTGAAAGTGTCAACAGGCTTAGAGCCATAAGTGTGGTCTTTAGAAATGAGGGTTACTCCAAAACTTGAAGTAAATATTGCCTTTAAAGAACACCTGATCGGTAATATTCCAAAGACTAAAAGAAAATATTTTAAAGGAAATTTTATTGATAGCCCCCTTAAAGAAAACTTTATTGATAATACCTTTTAAGGTGCATAGCATTCCACATTCTGGGCACTAGTTCCCGTCTAGTTTATTTAAGGTGTACGACTTGGTTGGCCCTACTATTATGATCATGTATGGCCTTTCCCAATTTGGTTGGAATTTGCTAGCCGTCGGGTCAGCTGTGTTTTCAAAAACTTTTCTCAAGACTAGATCCCTAGCTTGGAATGCACATGACTTTATATGCTTGTTGAATAAGTTTGCCATCCTTTTTTGGTAAGATGCTATACGTATAGCAGCTACTTTCCAAAGCTCGTCTACCATATCTAGGTCCTTGGAGATGCCTTTAGCGTTAGTCGTTCCAGGAACCTCAGTTCGAAGTATGGGCATCCCGATTTCTGTAGAAACAATGGCCTTCATACCATAGGTGAGGGCAAATGGTGAAAATCTAGTTGGCTTTCAGCTGGTTGTTCTATAGGCCCAAAGGACTCCCGGTAGCTCGTCCACCCATTTTCCCTAGTCGAATGTAGACACTTTTTCCATTTGTCGAGAGTTTTGTTGGATGCTTCTTTGTATTGCTTTGCGGGTACCCGGGGTTGAGTACAAGTTTACGATTTTCAACTCATGGCGAAGTTTATACTTTCTTGTCAAAATCGTTCCATTATCGATCGTGATGCGGCGAGGTATTCCCAACCGGTAGACAATATTCTTCCACACCAACTGGATGACATCCTTGTCTTTGATGGAAACGAAGGCTTCAACCTCTATCCATTTGCTAAAGTAGTCGGTGGCAACAAACAACAACTTTTTCTAAGCTGGGGCGGTAGGTAGTGGTCTAACTATATCAATTCCCCATTGAGCAAAGGGTCAAGGGCTTGTAATGGCGGCTAGGTCTTGAGCTAGCACCCTCAATACGGGATCTTGTCGTTTGCAGTGGTCGCACTTCTTAACATAGGTGGCTGCATCTACTCGCATGGTTGGCCAATAATACCCTTGTGTATGGGCCTTGTGAGCTAAAGTTCTACCGCTTGGATGGTTTCCACACACTCCCTCATGAAGTTCTACTAGTATATATTGCCCATGTTGGGTGGTGAGACACTTAAGATACGGCCTGTCCAGAGATCGTTTATACAACTGCCCGTTTACTAAGGAAAATTGCATCGCCTGGACCTAGACCTTGTGGGCTTCGGTTCTATTATTTGGGAGTTCTCGAGCTCATGTAATGCAATATAGGAACCAGCCAGGAATAGCCCGATTCATATATCTGACTTACTCTATCCGTTGTAATAGATGATGTCGGTTGGTAGTAGATTGGGAGGAATACAGTTTCTTTTATCGGGATGGACACGACTATTGCTGCTAAAGCGTCTGCCCTCTTATTGGACTCCCTTAGGATATGCTCAAGCTTCCAAGCAGAAAAATTCCCTAGTCGTTGCTTGACCAGGCCCATATACTTTACCATATGCTGGTCTCACATTTCGTATTCTCCGTTTTCCTGTCCTACTACCAGTTGGGAGTTGCTACGTATGAGGAGTTTCTCTGATGAAAATGATTAAGCGAGATCGATCCCGGCTAGAATTTCTTCACACTCAGTCTCATTATTGGACGCAGGGAAGTCTAATTGTATGGGCTACTCTACCCTTTCCCCATTGGGGGCTTTTAGTTGGAAGTCGACCCCAGCTTCCGTTTGGCGAGAGGCTCCGTTCACATTAAGGATCCACCAACCATTGTTATCCTGGACCACATCAGGTTGGGGTAGTTCTACTAGAAAATCTGCTAATACCTACCCCTTGATACCCGGCGAGAGTTTATCTTAAATCTTGAACACTTAGCTCGATTACTGTCGGGCCGTCATCCAGCGGCAATTCGACTTTTGTATAGTGTTTTGAAGAGGGAGATTGGTCAACAAGATGATAGGGTGTGCCTAAAAGTAAGGGTGAAGCTTTTTGGCTACCACACATAGGGCCAGTGCCGCTTGTTCTATATGGGTATATCAAGTTTCTGCTTTTTCCAGGGATTTTCTTATGAAGAAAATCGGTCTCTATTTTCTATTTTCATCTTCTTTGAGCAAACTTCTTTGGTAGAGAAAATGATATATACCCAATTGTGACTACTCTGCAAAGGACTATTATCCTATTTCCGACAATGACGCGAACATGTTGAGACAAAAGCTGTATGATGTGATTAGTGTATGCGAACTTCTAGCCTTTGCCCGTGAGAACTTTCGAGTCCTAGACAAACGGCAAAAAACTTATTCAGATCATTTTTCATATACATAAAAATTTGAATTTGTTCTTTTTTGTAAAATATATTCATTAAAAACTGAGTTGGTGGTCTTGATCAATGCAAGTGCACAGGTCGTACAAGTAATAAAAGTGGATATTTAAAGTCCAAATATCGTTCCCGAGAAGGATGATGTCAGAAGCCAACTACTCATTTACTTAAAAAGCATTACAATTTGAACTCAGCATTATGATGATGAAGGGAATTTAAAAATCTGATCCTAGATTGAAATCTTAAATATACAAAAGTAAATTTTAATAAAATTAGGGTTGAAGATTCCCTTTGAGTAAGACAAAGTGGACGTAGTCAATTAATAATCCAATTTATGCATCATTAGATTCATAGATCAACCATAAATTGGAAAGCGAGTTTGTCAAGATGCAAAGAGAGAGAGAGGGTGATATAGTTTGGATTTCGCTCAATATACCTTTTCCATTGATTAAAGATTTATATTCATTTCTGAGACATGATTCTAATCAATTACTTGTAATATGTAACCCTATTTCTAAGATTTAAGTATTTTTCCTTTTCAGTACTTCATACTCAGATATTAGGACTAAAGAATTCTTGCTCCCATAGACAGGATATTGCAAGCCTTCTCCAATTTGATTGACACCTCATCCTACACTTCTGATGAAAATTTCCATCTCCTTGATTAGATCTTTGCTAACACGGGATCAGAATCAATTCAACAGAAAGATGAGAGACCTCTGAGTGATTAAATAGATACTTCATTAATCATCCTCAAATTATAAGTAAGTTTGATCTATACGAGTAATCCTTCAAAGTTCATTAGTTCCATATTAGTCTATACCCATGAGGCACTCTACACTCGGGATTCCCCATCTTTATGTCACTCAGAGGGCCTCCTGGAAATCAGAGCCAGATATAGTACCTTGCATTGGGTACACGGTACTAGTACTGAGAACAAGTAAATTTATAAACAATACCAATCAAATAAATTAAAGAATTCTAATTAAAGCTTTCTTCCACCTTATGCAGAAAAATGACTATCATTAATGACCCATTTCCAGTGAGTTCAAATATTCAAAACTGGTTCACTCATATCAATGACTAACTGATCAGGAAAATTCACTAAAATCATGAACGAACTGAAATAAATGAACTCCAGAAACTTTCCATCATCCATTTAAATCAAACAATGGAAAAGATGAATTTATAAGAAATACCGGGCTCGAAGTGCACTTGATATAATACCGTCAAAAATTAAAGGAAAACTAACAAAATAAAGCTACACTAAAACTAAATCTACTAAAATGGAAAATACACACACACACACACACACACACACACACACACACACACACACACACACACACACACACACACACACACACACACAAGAGTCTTCAACCCCCCAAACGTCCTGGAGTTGCGGAAGCTGCGCACATTGCCCTAAAAGCATGTATTTATAGGCTTTCTAATGTTGAGCCGCACTTAATTAATTGCGTTTGTGGATCCCCAAAATTCTTGCTCAAATTGGTCTCTTTGTCGCGACATAGAAAGGTTTGTCGACAAGCTTTCGTCTTTAATATTGCCTCTACTCGTAGCTTCTTTGTTTTCTCTGCATGACCTGTTCTCTGCGGGCTTGCTTTTGGATTGTGTTGCGACGTACTTTGATAATGTTGTGACATAAATTTTATTCCCGACATTCTTGTTCTTGTTCTTGTGAGGAATGCCTGTGTGTGACACCAAACTGTTGCAATAGCTTCTCATGTCCTTGTCCTTCTGGGGTTTGTCGCGACATAATTTTCCTTGTCGCGACAAACATTTACCACCGACTGTCGGCTACGTCGCAGCCAGGCTTTCTCATCATGACGGGATTTCTTTGAGTCCTTAGCAATTTATGTCGCAAGAAATTTCTTAGTCGCTACAAACTTTTCTTCTCCAATTCCTCTAGCTTATTGATTTGTGTGCTGCGACATAATTGCCTTGGCCATTCTCAGTTCTTCTTCAATTTCTATCGCGACCTAATTTTTCTCTGTCGGGACAAAATTTTATCATTCCATATTTTTATTGTCGCGAAAGAAAACTTCTTTGTCGCGACATAGGTTTTGCTTTCAACTATTGATTATGTCGCAACAAGAATTTCTTTGTCACCATTCTTCTTGTGTTGCTCTTCAGCTTCTTGTCGCGACATGGAATTCATCTCCTTCATGCTTTGTTTGTTGTGACATAAATAATCTTTGTCGCAACAGAGATTTTGTTGCTCTTGGTTATGGTCGAATGTTTGTTGCGTGAGTTTTCTTTGTTGCGGCGTGATAATTCGCTTGAAATTGGTTTGATGCGAAAACTTTGTTGCAACGTAAAAACACTTAATCTCGGTTGACTTGTGTAACTTGATCAATTTCTATTGCGACAGAATTGTCTTTTGTAGCGACGAGTTCGTACATTGTGCCGACCTTTTATGTTGCGACAAAATTATATTGGCCGTGACCGACTTCTTTGCTCCTACTTGCTTTAATCGTTGTTGCAGCCAGTGAATTGTTGCGACAGTTTTCTTCACAATCTTCTTCAATAAGGTCGCGACAGAAAAACTCTTTGTCGTGACCAAATTTCTCTTTTCGACCATGGAGTTATATACGCTGTTCGCGACATTTAGTTCTTGGGTACATGACATGGTTCTTGACCTACTTGAATTTTGTGTCGCGACATGCAAAAATTAAGTCTCGACAAAGACTGCTGCATTTTCCACCTTTTTGCTTCTTTTTTGCTTGTTTTCTCTCATTTTTCAATTAACACCTACAAAACAAAAAGTTGGTGAATATTCCATAATTTGGCATAAAAATATATCTGAAACTGTTAAAAACATGCCATAAAAAATGGATTAAAAAAATATGAGTCTTAGACTCATCAAATTCCCCCAAACTTAAAGTTTTGCTTGTCCCCAAGCAAAGAAAATAAATTTTGTTTGTCCTCAAACAATTCAGCCTTTCATTTTTAAGGACATTTTTTTGTTTAAGCTCAACTGGGTAGGAAACATATGTCAGTTGTAAGATTACTTCTAAACATGTTTCCAATCTAGAATCATGAAGATTTTACATTAAGTTCACTTTGAATAAACAAATAATTCATATGGTGTAATGATTAGTGCCCAAAAAGTGATATTTTGAGCCCTATTTGAGATAGGTTTTGAGTGCTTTTTGCGCACTAATCGTATCAATTGAGCCAATTGAGGTGTTCAGGTCCACTTAGTATCACTTATGCCACATTTTAGGATTGTAAGAAAAAGAAAAAGAAAAAAAAGGAAAAAAGAAAAAAAAAAAAGAAGGGAGAGAGAGAGAGAAGAGCGAGAGAGAAGAGAGGGAAAGAATTTGGTTATTTTGCGAGGTTTTATACATAGGAGTTCGATATCGAGATTATGTGCGAGCCATGAAGATTGAAACTATTTTTCAGCCATCACAAATACCAAGATGCAATAAAGAAATGAAGGCAAAATGATGAAAAAGTGATGCAGTGAGGGTGCAGTGGGCAAAGCAGTGAAGAACAGGCAACCCAGGAAATTTCGCTATGATTGCAAAAATTTCGCTGAGATTGCGAAAATTTCGCAACCATAGCTAAAATTTCGCAATCCTAACGAAATTGGGAAATTTCGCTAGGCTAGCGAAATTTCGCTACATAGCGAAAATCAACATGCTGGCGGAATTCTCCATTTATTATCTCCTAAATTTAGCTAGGCTGGCGAAATTTCGCTAACTAACGAATTCATGATACATAATAGAAAATTTGTGATTTTAAGCTATCTCTTGTGCAATTCGCTAGGCTAGCGAAATTCAGCTACAAATAAGCGAAATTTTCTCTATGCTAGCGAAATTGTCTGCATAGCGAAATTCAGCCCTGTCAATTTTAACAGTAATTAATGCCCAAGCGACCAGTTTTGGTGTATTCCTCCTTGTCCTTGTATGAGCCAATATTTTAGGCTTTCTTGTATTTTCACACTTTGGGTGGCCTATATAGCCCAGATTTTGTAACCTAAGCGATTGCGACAGCTGTCACGATTTTTAATTTTTTCAATACGACACTTGACTTTCATTTTAGGGTTTGCTTTTCTCTCTCTTCTCTCCTGTTTCTTTCATTTTCTAGGCTACTTAAACACACCCCCTTGAGGATGACAACTCAAGGGATGCTTAGCTTAAGCCTTATGTATGAAGAGGAAGGTGGCTAAGCTTGGTCAATAGAGCGATTCTGAATTGGTCCTCATGTTTTAAATGCTACAGTCTTTGTGTTTATGGCTCCCGGCTTTTCAATTAGGGTTGAATATCATTTAATGTCATTACTTTGGCGATACTTACCATGCTTTAGGGTACAGTACATACTTATTGTTAGATTGCTTTGTTATTCTTCAGATGGCCTTCTGAGCCACTTGAAATGAGGTTAGTGTTAGGGTTTCAAAGCGAAAGAAATTTGTGAGTGCATATTACAATGTTGACTCAATAGGAGTGATTCGAGGGTTAGGTTTTCTAGTTAAACAAAGATCCGGTTATGGCTTTGACTATATGTTATTTGACATAATGCGAGGATATGACTCGAGGACACTTGTTGGCCCGAAATGATATCAGTTAGTGACCTAAACCTTCAAGGTAACCATTTCACAATTAACTTTGGCTTTTGTAATTAGTGAGTAACTATACAATCCCTTGTTTTGAAACAAAAGTCAAAAATCAGGCTAAAGCCTCACCATTTCCAACGATGCGAGTCATTAAAGCGGATGAAGAGCCCACATCCCACATGTTTGACCACAGACCACTATCTTCGCGGTAGCTTGACTACGCGATAAGGAAGAATTTATAGGAAACAAATTTTGTTGATTCCGCTCACCTGCATTCTTGTGAATCAAAATGGCGCCACGGTGCCGGGGATGGTGCAAACTCGTTTGATAAGTTGAAGTGTACCTTGATCAGCATCACAAGTGAAGGTGACCTTACAACCCTTTTTGAATTTCGATTCTTTGTAGCGCAGGATTTCATTGCTGCGATTCTTGCCTTTATTTTGTTTCTTGCATCTGATCGAGTTTTATTCTTAACACTAACCTTTTGCCCAGTTTGTTGTGCTCTTTTTGTTGTGTCTAAAATTGTATAACGGTGTTTATGCACCCGATGGGACGAGAGACACCGGGTGGGCCTCTGGGAGAATCGGTACCTGATTGAACAAAGTGAGTGCGGTCGGTGTACACGGTGACACCATGGAGCACCTACCTGAAGAAAAACAAAGTCAACCGGAATTTGCCCGATGAACCCGACAGCTTACGGATCCATGAGGACCACATCACCCTCCTGAAGTCAGGTGCCCCATCTTGCATCATACCTACTTTGAAGATGTAGCGGTGAAATTACATTAATGCCCACATACATATCATGGTATGGAGAAATAAAACCCATACACATATAAGGGATTTTGAGGAGGTAACTGCACACAACCTTTAAGGAAGAGAAGTATGTTGGACATTAAGTTACTTAAAATTTGAAAGCATTTCAAGTAACTACTAAGGACTGAGGCGAATTTGGCTTAACTCACGCTGGGCGAACCATTAGAAATTGGTACAGTGCATAGCCAGGATTTTGAAAAATTCTTGATTGCCCATAGACCAACAATTTGAAGAACAAATTTACACCTTTGCAGCTCAAGATGGTGAGAGAGTTCTACCGGTCTTTGGGAGAGATTTATGGAGACTATCGGTGCATGCCCACACCATGGGTTTGGTAGTGGATGCTTGTAAACCACTTACATGGTGGTATGTCTCACTGCCGTGAAGCTTGGGTTATTGGAGACCATGTGTGGAGGAATTTTTGAGTAAGCATCCCGATGAAGCCATGGATTTTTAACTATGTGGCTGAAACTTCTAGGGTTGGGGCAGGCAAACCACAGAAATGGAAAAAATGAGGCCTTTAGCCAACCACAGGAGTGGGATGTATGCGGAGGATGTGGAAATGAAGAAAATTTAGAATTTCAGCCCAGCTAGGAAGGTGGAGGAGCTAGAAGGCAAGGCGCCATGAAGTGTAGCGTGGCTGAAAAATCTGCCTGAAGCCAATCCATGCACCAATTTCCAATCCCCTGTCCATCGGGAAGAGCAATTATCCTATGACCCCCTTGATGAAGGATTTGATGTCGAGAATATCTGATCTTAGGTAAGGTCGATATAAGCCTCCATATGGAAATACCTACAATTCAATTGGGGGAATCACCTAACCTCTGCTGGAAACCCGATCCCAGCTATGTACTTGTTTGCCAAACCACGGTTGGTTCCCACCTCTCAACCACAACCACCTCCATCCTCATCTCCTGTGGAACAAGCCATATTGAATTTGAGTAAGGTGGTAGGTAACTTTGTGGAAGAACAAAAAGGGATCAATGTGCAACTGGCACAAAGGATTGATACTGTAGAGAGCACACTGAACAAGAGGATAGATGGGCTTGAGAGCAATCTTAACCAGAAAATTGACAATCTGCAGTATTCAATCACCAAGATTAACAAATTGCTGGAGGTACAGGAAAGAGGAAGGTTCCCTTCTCAAACATTGCCAAATCCGAAAGGAGTCCATGAAGTAGGTTCATCTAGCAATTCGGGAATGGATGAGGTGAAGGCTATAATCACCCTGAGGAGTGGAAAAGAGGTTGATCGGCCGTACCCGAGCTTCATTAAGGAAACCGGAAAGGAGAAGAAATGGAGCCATAACACATTTTTACGAAGGAGGACTGATGAAGCATTGCATACCACCTCCATTCCACAAGCACTTAGAGGCAATAGAATCGACAAGCGGGTATCTTAGAAGTCTAAAGCGAGTGAAGGTTAACATACCTCTTTTGGACATCATCAAACAAGTCCACCTTCTTCAAAGTTTTGAAGGATCTTTGCCTGATCAAAAGGGTTAGGCATTAAGAAGAAGGCATTTCCTAGCCCTGAACAGAGTCGGTGCCATAATCCCAGCCCGAGAACCTAGTCAAAATACGGGATCTTGGATCTCCCACCGATTTGTTCGACATAGGTGGGACTAGAATAGACAAGGCACTACTAGATTTAGGAGCGGTGTGAACCTCTTTGTCATACTCGGTGTATGGCTTGATTAGGTTTAGGTGAACTTAAACCACCAACATCACACTATCATTGGCGATAGATCGGTAAGATTCTAAGAATAGTTGAGATGTCTTGGTGAAAGTAGACAAATTCTACTACCCATTGATTTTGTAGTGCTCGACACTTAGAACGATAGCAAATAGACCAATCGTACCAATCATCTGGGAAGGCTGTTTTACGGCCCTTGCGTCACGATCATCAATTCTTGAAATGGGAATTAAAGTACAACACATTTGGTAACATGACATTGGCTGAGACATATTTCATGAACCCAACAAGCCTGGTGGAAGCGAAAATCAAGGGTGTGAAGTGTGTTGATTAGATTGATGCGGGGAAGCAATGTCGAAAGTGCGAGGTAAAGCCCGACCCAGTGCAGGGTGTTTTGGTATTTCCACATCGGTAGCCCGCTGCGAGCGGTGCCGATTCAAATTGATCGGTGAAATTAAAATCAACCATGGAATCAAACATGAGGCATCGGCTGGGCCATTCGCGGGGGTTGAGGAGATCCTCCTCCTTGACCCACCATGAGTAATTAATGACATTGGACTGGTTTGGTGTTCTCAAAAACCGAATTGTAGTTCAATAAATTTTGGTTTTTATTTTAATTTAATCAATTTCCATTTTCTTTGGCTATTTTTAGTAAGTTTATTAATTTAGTAGCTTTCTTTTTTTTTTTAACAATTTTGTAATTATATTATATTATCTTATATTAAATTTTGGAAGTATAGTTTAATATAACAATTTTATTTCTAATGTTATTTGTATTTTTAAAAATTTGAAAATTCAACTTTCGAGGGACGGAGTTCGCTTGTTTCAGGTGTATAATAGCGAAATGGACTCTTAAACCGAGGCCGTTCGATTACTCATGGTTTATAAAAGGGAGGGAGATGACCAAGCCCACTGGCGTTAATTTCCTCCCCAGGCAGGCCTCCAGCGTATGACTTGGGCCTCGATGGCAGGACTGCACCTTCAGCACGGCCAACTGCGCACTGCCACGGTCGCATCGGCCCATTTGTCATTTGCCCCAGCTTTGCGGACGTTTCCCACATTCGCTCTGCTGCAGCGTGCACAGAGCCATCGGCTGCGACCAGGCGCGGCCGCCTTCCGCCGCCGCCACAGACACCGGCCCTTGCCGATCGTGCATGCCACGGTCGGTGCCCCTCCATTGGTCAACCACCGGTGCCTACAGTCCTGCGCGTTTGGTTTGTACGTATCCGGGGTTCCTACTCTGAAGTGCCTCATTCATCGGCCGGTGAGCCTGGGTTGACATCGATGGAAACCTGATCCCGCCCGTTCGTGAGGGCTACCTTTGGTGTCTTTTCCCTACGACCATGGTGCGCACGGAGTGGAGTCAGCCTGAGATCTCGGGTCGGAGTTGGTACCCGGCGGAGAGCAGGCCGTACCGGCCTCGGTCTGAGGCGGTCCGAGCCTCGGGAGTTCGAGCTCACGAGCCGCGAATGGGACCGGGCCTTTCGCGGTCTGCAGTGGAGATCTAGGAGGCCGGCCCTCAAGCGGGCCGTACGCCGGGCCGGGTGAGTCATCCTCGTCGGGACCTCGGCCGTCTCTCTCGAGTACGTGGCGGCGGGGCGGCCTCTTTGCCTCAGTTATCGCTAGCCTCCAGGATCAAGAGGCCATTATTTATCGGGCACCTGTTAAGAGCATTGGCGACTGTGGGAACTTCCATGGGAGTCATTCTCAGCATCCAGCCGTGTTGGTGATCCACGAGTGGGGACTGATCGGTCGATCGACGCCTCTCGCTTGCTTTGCCATTCGCCTTGGCGGCGAAGCGTTTGCAGCGTATTGCCCCGGTGGATTCCCAGTTCTACCATTGATGACTTCAGGAAGCGCCTATCGCTCGAGCTTGAGTTTCACTTTGTATAGGCGATCGCCCGGGAGTAAGCCGGCGGCGAATCTGCTGGCGGCGTTAGGCTGCGAATCACGTAAACCCGATTGAGGGTTGCTCGAGTTGATCTGCCGCTTCGTGAGTGGTCGCATTCTTGCGAACGTTTGGGCGCGGTGCTGCTTCGGAGGCGACTCACTTCCGGATCTTCTGGCGATGTCCCGATCACATTCGGGACCCGACCCTCTTCACCGGCACCTGCAGCTGCGTACGGCGTGGGGGGGCCAAATCTGGAGGCTCTTCTGGATCTCGGAGGGATCTTGGTTTAGTCCTGGTGGTGATGACCTCCTTGATGCATTTGAAGACAAGGTCCAAGTAAGGGGGCTTTGGATTCGGGTGAGTCTGCTTCCCAGCTGTTGTTGCCGGAGCTCACGGAGGCCATGTCACCTCGAGCAAGTGGAGGCTTTAGGAGGAGCCTGGATTGAGCGAAGGATTCGATGCCCTCGAGGTCACGTCGATGGGCGAAGATGGTCATGCCCATATCTTTTCTCCTCCAGTGACGGGACCCGGGAGGAGTGCCAGGATCGGGAGGCCGAGGACTCCCAGGTGGAATAGTCAACGCCCCACGGGCCAGGGTGGAGGGTCCGGTTCCACATATGTCTCACTCCGTACCTCCTCCATGTACTACTTTCCCTGCTGGGGCGCGAGCTGTGACCTCTGGCCATCTTATGCCTGACGTTCTCGGGAGCTGCCTGTGTCCCTTAGAGGCTAGCCAGTTGTTGTGGATCCTTTGTATGTTCTTTGGCCACTACAGGCGACCTCAACGGGACCGGAGGAGAGGTTGGCTCACCATTGCGGGGCCACTCTAGGTCACTATCCTCCCATCTTTGCGGCCGGATCATGACACATTTGGGTGTCCAGCGTTGCTGACCGGAGGCGGAGCCTTTGCCGGCCGGCCGGCTGTGTTTGGATGTGTTGGCGGCCCGGCGTGTTGGTAGCTACAGACACACACCGGGGTGGGGTGGTTTGGTTTCTTTATGATTTTGTATGTAGTTATCGACTTTATCATGGCTTGCCTCACCCAATTTTTGTGTAAGATTCATGTCATTTAGCCATAGTAGAGCGGTGATATCTTTGTATGTTTCTTTTATTGTTATGCATGTACTGTAGCCATTTTGGCTATATCAACTATCTGAGTGTTATATAAATATTACACTTTGCATATCACTTTTTGTACCCTTTGTATACGATTTTGTCTTCAATTGAACAATTGAATTGCTTTTAATTGGACAATTAGATTGCCTTAAAATGGAAAAGTGAGCCTGTTTGTCACCCGCTAATGTTAGAACAACTTTCATTGCATGATTCAGTTTTGGTCGATTGTAGTTCCAGTATTGACTTGAGCATTTCCCTTTGAGCTAATTCACACCTTTTGAATTATCTTTGATAAATTTGTGATTATATACCTCCCCTTCACTTTGCAAAGGCGGCCTTAGACTGTTGACGATCCATATGGGTTTGTGTTACCCATATATATGAAGACCAATGTAGTCTTCGAAAAGGAAAGAAAGAAAAGCGAGAAAGAAAATAAGAAAAAGAAAAATAAAGTCGTGACACTTTGCCTTGAAATCAGAACCTGGTCAGGGGTATATGGCGAAAGCCTTTGAAACCTTAGATGCCCTAATCCTTAATTGGTTGGGGTCATCGGCTTAGTGTTAAGATTACATGGGTGGATAGGTAGAGTTTAGCAATTATGAGTGCTTGATTTTGAAGTCATTAGTCGAGGGGTGAAACTGTAAGAGTTTGTGGTCGATGATCCTTTTGGCTTGATATTTAAACCTTAATTGGTTAAGTCATCGTTGGACCCCGCTATACGGACTGGTGAAATCGGGTTTAAGCGTTGCACCTTCTGTTGAAGTCGAATAAAGAAAGAGAAAAGTGGTGTTCCCCATTCCTATATGGGGTTGGCGGCTTAAGGCCATGCACGTGCTTGGAGTTGGGGAGGGATAATTTTGCAATTTGATGACTCAATGCAGTTTACACGGTAGACAAACAGAGCTTTGGTGTAAATTCAGGTTGGGAACCATGGATGCGTGTGACCTCGAATTGCGCGATTTTGCCTCTCTGCATTATCGGTTTTCAAACTTGGTATCAATTCTTCCATTTTAAAGGTAATGCTTGTTTTCATACACCTTTTGGGCCATAAACTTTTTGAGAAAATCTTTGCTTTATGTCCTTATTGTTTAAACATTGCTAAGGACTATGACAGTCGGTTAGGAGGTTGTGATTGGGTACTTGAAGTGATATTTTGAGCCATATTTGAGATAGGTTTTGAGTGCTTTGCGCACTAATCGTATCAATTAGACCCAGTGAGATGTTGAGTCATAGTATCACTTGTGTATTCTGAGGTTATTTTGGTTATTTTGCAGGTTTTTGCATACCTTGGGAGTTCGATATCGAGATATGTGCGGAGCCATGAAGATTGAAACTATTTTGGCCATCACAAATGCAAGATGCAATAAAGAAATGAAGGCAAAATGATGAAAAGTGATGCGAGTAAGAGGTGCGATACTAGGCAAAGCGGAGTGAAGAGCAGGCAACCAAAGAAATTTAAGCTATGATTGCAAAAATTTATTGCGGGATTAGAAAATTTAGCGACCATAGCGAGAAAATTTGCAATCCTAACAGTGAAGGCCCAGCTAGGCTAGCGAAATTTCGCTACCTCGAAAATCAACATGCCTAGTGAAATTCTCCATTTAGCTATCTCTCTAAATTTAGCTAGGCTAGCGAAATTCGCCTACTAACGAGAATTCCTTTGTGCATAGCGAAAATTTGTGATTTAAATATCTTTATGCAATTTCGTAGGCTAGCGAGGAATTTGGCTAGGCTAGCGAGAAATTTTCTCTATCCTAAGCGGAAATTCTCACATAGCGAAATTCTGCCTTTGTCAATTTTGTAATTAGTAAGCGACCCGTTTGGTGTATTACCTCCTTGTCCCTTGTATGAGGCCAATATTTTAGGCTTTCTTGTATTTTCACACTTTGGGTGGCCTAGCAGCCTGATTTTTTGTAACCCTAAGCAATTGGAAGCGCTTTATCGCGATTTTTGAATTTTGTCCTGACCCATGACTTTCCATTTTAGGGTTTGCTTTTCTCTCTTCTCTCATTTCTTTCTGTTTCAATTTGCGAAACACCCACTTGAGGATGACAACTCAAGGGATGCTTAGCTAAGCCTTATAACCTTGAAGAGGAAGTGCTAAACTTGGTCATGGAAGAGTTGGAGGGTGAGTCCTCTGTTTTTAAATGCTACGAATCTTGTATTTATGGCTCCGTCTTTTCAAATTAGGGTTGAATATCATTTAATGTCATTACTTTGTGATACCTACCATGCTTTGAGATTACGATTGCATACTTGTTAGATCTTGTTGTTCTGATATTCTGACATGAAATGAGGTTAGTGTTAGGGTTTAGTGATGTGAGCCTGCCTGTGTTGACTCAAATAGGAGTGATTAGGAGTTAGGTTTCTAGTTAAACGGAATTCGAGTTATGGCTTTAGTATATGTTATTTGCCATAATCTGCGAGGATTATGACAGGAAAGGACCTTGTTATTTATGTTATCAAGTTAGTGACCTAAACCTTGAGGTTACCATTTCACAACTTTAGCTTTGTAGTTAGTCGGTAACTATACAATCTCCTTTGTTTTGGAAACAAAGTCGAAAATCCAAACTAAAGCCATACATTTCCTTCTTGATGCGAACATTCATGGGATGAACTCCCATCCCCCAGTGTTCGACCCTAGACCACTATCTTTGCCATTAGCTTGACTACGACGTGGGAGAACATGGGAAAAATTTTGTTGATTAACTCGCCACAGGTAGCCTGAGATCATGTAACAATTTAATCATTAAATCTTGATTTTTGTGTGTGTGCTGGTCTTTACTCTTTTTCTTTGATAAATCAATTAATCTTCTAGGATAATACTCAGTTGGCATAATATCTTTCATTTTTAAAGTCTCATATGCTTGTTTATCATATTAATCTCCACTAATGTAGGCATAACACCATCAGAATCAAATAGGTCTTTAGGCTTGTATTATTGTGGCATAGGTAATGAGAGTGAATATTTAGACATTGACTCAGTTTACTAGACTTCAGCAACAACACACTCTTCTTAATTACATCATGAAGTTTCTCTTGATTGTAAGTTTCCAGTCTTCCCATAAGGTTTTACATCTTTCTACATATTTTCATTATATGGTGCCTTTTTCTCTTATTACCCACCCCAGAAGATGACCCTATCTTCCTTGATAAGCTTTTCCTTTTCATTTCTGCCAAGTTTGGTGGAATGGTGCGATATTTTGTCTTTAAAGCTTTCTATCTTATATAACATTAAACTTTAGTTCAATAACTCCCATACCGGTTGGCGTGTTAGGGTATTAGGTGTTGAACACCTAAGGGACTTAATTACTCGGAGGAAAGGCTCTGAGACCCAGCTCATTCTTACTTGATGTTTACTTTTCACATCTTCTTTCATGATTCTCTTCATCTTTCCCCTTAACCCTTTTATCTTTTCACCTCTTGAAATAATATTCACAAACTTGTCCCTTTCTTTCATTGATGCTTAATTCATCTAGTTATGCGGGTAAATAAGGGTTCTTTCTTGCTTAGGATCATGTGTAAGGAAGGTGGGCTTCTTATTTGTTGGTTGATGATGTGATTGGTTATAGGCTCAAATAAGGACCTAGTGTATATGCATATGCATATAACAGGGTAGGCTTTTAAAGGCTCAAACTTCCAAGGATGGCCTAAATCATTTCCTGTTAGTGGTATTGCCTAGGATTTCGCCTTGACTAATAATCTAACAAGTTCTAGGACATTGGAGAGCTTAATGTGATGGATCCCAAAAGATGTTGCTAGTCTTGGCTGCAATTTCTTTGGGATTGTTGACCATGTGTAAAAGGATTTGTAGGATTTTTATAACTATTGCCATGCACAAACGGAGATTATAGGTCTTATCTATTCATCTCAATTTATTAAAGCCTTCCTTAATCTTGAAGTTCAACACGTTTATTCGCCTTCTGACTTTCCATTTCCATTCATTTCATCCTACCCCGATACATCACTCAGATTTTTTGTTGGTTTGAGATTTATTTGTTGCCTTTGCTGATCAGAGAGTTCATTTAAATCATGCATTCAGCTCAAACAATCCAACACAACCACAATGTCATTCTTTAATCAGTTCCAATCAACCAAACATGTTGCAGCAATTTGACAATTAGATCCAGGCGACCGGTTTCTCAATTATTCAATTAATTATTCCTTGAAACTTCATTAGTTCCCATTCATTCAAAAGTAAACATAAAGAAGGAAAGAACATATACACAAACACACAAAATATTCTACAAACAGGGTGAACACGATTTACGCACCGAAATGCACAATTTATATTTCATTGAATGTTTGAGGATGGACATTAGGTATAGAGAGGAAGAGATGAAGAGCGAGGGTGAGCTATTTTCTTTTTCTTTCCATGCACATCAGGAGGATGGTAGGTTAAACTAGATCTAACTATACCCGATTCACGAGAAGGTGAGAACTCGAGATTTGGACTTGTAGGTACATCTTGATTTTTGCCTTCTCTATACTGAAAATGCGAGACCACTCATAGTTAGGGCTAGTTGCATGATCATTTCATTTTTATGCTGATAGGGTCGAGGTTCCTGTGAGCTCACCACAGAGGCCAGTATATTTTGATCGGGTTCTTGTTGATCATATCGAGCTTTCCGTCCGGCTGTTTCTCACATGGTTTTAGGGTGCCCGCAATTCTTTGTCCTTTTGATTAGGTTCTTATGCCACATGGTGCTCCTTACGAATGCAGGCATCCACGCATACAGCGCCAGTTCTCATAGCATCCTTTCTTTCCTTCATGATCTCAACTAGCTCACTATCTCTCCTGAGCTGATTTGAGAGAAAAGCATCTTCTCTTGTTCTCAGTTCTTCACTCAGCTCTTGTTCTCTTATTTCCCATTTACTCTTCCATTCCTCATCTCTTTGCTTTAGTGATTCTTCCAAGTTTTAGTCCCTCATTTTCAACTCAGCCTCCATGTACTCATCCCTGAGTTATAGTTGGAGCTTCAGCTACTTGTCCCTCTCTTCCGTGCACTCCTTGGTTACGGGCATCTCTGGGACTACGAGTCGTTACCTAGGAGTTCAGGCCTTGACATCTTTCTGGTTGGAATTGTCTCACTGGGGAGAAGAGGAGTCGGGTAATAGGCTCAAGCTTAGTTTGCCTGCGTGGTACGCTCTGGTGCTTCACCTTTCATCTTTGTTGATATGTTTTGCTAGTTCTTCTTCTTCCATTATAGTCTCCACCTGTCTTCCCTTGTTTATATTTTTAGGCCCCTTGGTGATTCCAGTTAATGTCAAGGGAGATGTCTTGGGGCAGTTCTCCTCTTCTTCCCAATCTAAGATGCAGAGTCTTGAAATCAGTGATGGGTGAGGAATTAGCCCTTTGTATCCTCCTCTGTAATAACTCAGAATTGAGTTTTCTATTATCTTGCCCACACTGAATTTATAGCCTTTGAGGATGGCATATAATAAGACCGCCTCTTTCTCCCTGATTGTGCATAAATGTTTGGAAGCAGCATGACTGAATATAAAAAATAAAACCACACCTTTGCTGGTTTAGTCAGTGCTCCTCTGGAAATGGACTCATGTGGGTTCTTCCTGGTGGCATTCCACTTCCCTTTGCCATCAGTTAGTAGGTCTACAATCTTCTGGTAGTCAGGTGTTTCCACCAGTCTTTTGAATTTTGACCCATTTTTCCTTTCCTAAAGATTGTACATCTGGTCAATCTATTCTCCACTGAAGTCCATTTCCCTCTGACGTAGATAGCCTTATCTTTCATCCCCACCATGTTGGCGTAGAACTCTTTTACCACATCTACAAATACAGGAGCTTTATGCTCCACGGAATCGTATCCCTTGCTTCATTGGCACTCTTGGAATCGGAAACACCATTTGTTGAAACCTCTCTCCCCATGAAGTCTCGTGTTGTGAAGCTTGTCTCTCCAGCGTATAGACGTGAGCAGAACACGATCCTGACTTTTTGTCGCTACTCTTAAGCTTCTTCATTTCCTCTTTTCCTTTTCCTAGATTCTTCCACTGTCTACTCAAGTTCATTGTTTACCTCAGCTCTTTCTTCACCTTGCCCTATGTTACTACTTGAGTGGCTTGATCAGTTTCATTCTCCAACTCATTGATGAGTCTAAAACTCATTTATTTTTAATCTATTTTTTCGGCTTATTTTTAGTATATTCATATCTGTTTTAATTCCAAATTATGGATCATTCACCAAATTTGTGTTTTGCAAGTTTTAATTCAAAAAGAAGAAAAATCCAGCAAGAAAGAAGAGAAAAAGAGCAGTGCAGTGACAGTCTGTCCACGATGAGTTTTGTGTGTACGGCGTCCAAGAAGAAAATGGCTAAGGAAAATATCGCGACGACATTTTCTTTTGTCGTAACCTGAGGAGATATAGAAGAAGAAGAGTTGTGTCGCGACAAAAGACAGTTTGCCGCGACAAAATATGAGAAGAAAGTAACAAGTCAACTAAGACAAAGAGAGATAATGTTGCGACAGGGTTTCTTATGATGGATGTCAAAACCAGGAGGAACTTGTCGTGACACTGATTATTGCAACTTGAAAAATCACAGCTGGAACCGCGTATGAAGAAGTGATATCGCGACATAAAAGTAATGCGACAATAGAAGACAATGTTATATTTTACGGTCACGATGAAACAATCATTGGGACAAGAGATGCTGACTTAGTGAACTGACCTGATTTCAACACAAGAGTTTAATGTTGGGACATACTGCAAGCTGAAGAGAAGTTTTGATGTCATGACAGAAATACTTAGGTCATGACACAGAAATAAGCTGAACACAGAGAAACAAAGTCGCGACAGACTTTCCTAGTCGCGACAAAGATTCCAACACAAGGAAGAGAAGTCTTGTTGCGACATAAAAAACTTGGTCGCGATAGAAGACATTTGCTACAACGATAAACTATGTCGTAACATAAAAAAAAATGATGCTGCAACAAGAAATTAGGTTTAGTGGAGACAAGACTCTGTCGCGACAGACTTTCCTGGTCGCGACAAGAATGCGGCCAATCTGAAACATTGTTGCAACGAGACGACAAAAATCTTTGTGGCGACATTAAAAACTAGGTGCGACACAAATTGAAGAAGCTGCACAGAAACAATGTCGCTACACAATTGTCAATGTCGTAACATAAATGTTCCAGTAACCACACATGAGAGTGTCGCGACCTATAATGAACATAATGACAGACCTTGCAAACAAAGTGTTAAGGAGCCAAAGAAAGATCTGTCGCGACAAAGGAAACTTTGTCGCAACAAAAGAAACTGTTGAAGAAATAAAAGCGTGTCGTGATAGAATGCTGCTTGCTGCAACAGAGAACTGCAACAAAGAATTAAAACTCTATCGCGACAACACTTTCAGGTCGCGACCAAGAATGCAATCTGGGCCAGAATTTTTGGGGATCCACATATAGCCTCGAATTTAGGGCCTAAGCTTTTAGGGATCTATAAATAGAAACATTTGAGGAAAGCGAGGCAGTCAGTCGGTGGAAAACCAGCGAAATCTGGGGAGCTGAGGACTCTTTTGTATTATATTTTTTTTTATTTTCTTTTTCTTGATTTTTATTTTCTTTTATTTTTCTTTTCTTCGTAGATTAGATTAGCGTATGATTTCAATTTGTTTACTGGACTTGAAACAATGGATTTTTCAGAAGTTTCAAAGTTGAGCTAAATTGTTGAAAATCAATTCAGATTAATGTTTGAATCTAATGAAGTCTAGAGACAAGTTGGAATTTATTTCTTTCAGTGATTATAGATGCATTGGAAATTTCCTGATTAGTATTTCAGTGTTTACTGCGATTCAGTTTTCTGGAAACTCAACTTCCGTTGGGAAAGATCTGATGTCAGTTATGGTCTTTCCTGCATACGTAGAAAGAGAGATTTCTTGGATTGTGAATTTCGAATTTATTTGAATGGAGTTGTTCATGAAGTAAAGTGTTCCCAATATTAGTAACTTATGCCTAATTAGGGTACATTTGCTGGATTCGATTTCGAGGAGCCTCTACGAGACCTGAGTTAAATTCTGAGAACATTGATGCATTATTTAGGGGTATGCTAGACTATTATTGAAGAACTAATGAGCTCTAAAAGATTACTTAGATAAATCATCAATTTACTCATGGTTTGAGAATTAGTTGAAGGATCTATCAATTTAATCAATTAGAGATTTCTCCTTGGTCTTAAGGAATGATCTTTATCCTGTGTTACCTTAGATCTAATCAAGGAAAGAGATAACTCTTTAAAATCTCAAGGATGAGACATCATTCATCTTGTAGAGATCTGGAAAATGGCCCTGTCTTGGGAAGCAAGAAATCTACAGTCATATGAAATGGGTATGAAGCATTGGAAAAGAAAAATACTCAGATCTTACAGAGAAAATTAGATTACAAGTAATTGGTTAGATACATGTTTCAAAAATGAACATGACTCTCTAATAAGTGAAATGTATGGTTAAGGGAGAAATCCAAACTATACTACCTTGTCTCTTGACATTTTCAGATTCCAATTCATGAAAGAATAGAGTTAGATAAAGTTGCAGGAATTGATAATTTCACAGCAGTGAAATCCCAGTGTCTACTTCCAGCAATAATCTGGTTCATGTCCAGTTTAGGTCTAGGAATTTAAATTTCCCTTTTATTATAGATGTAGGAATTTAAACAATAGGATTTTAGTTAGGTTACTGAAAATTATATGACAAGGTAGTTCAAATAGTGTGGAACTTGAGTAGTTAGGGTAGTTGAACTTTAAATTCTTTTTTATCTCTGTGGGAATGATATTCGGACTTATAGGTCCACTTTTATTACTTGTACAACCTGTGCACTTGCAGCATTTTGACTAAACTAAATCTTCAATGAATTCAATGACAAATCAATTTTATTATGAGCATACATGTTCTATCTTGGTCAACAAGTTTTTGATGCCTTTACTGAGGATTAGATAGTAGTCCTTTAATAACAGTAGCAGAAATTTGATCTATATGTACAGAAAGGTCATAACACTAATCATATTCTTCCATGATTTCGTTGAGGTTTGGAACCAAGTTTTGGGGCTCAGACATTGTGAGAGAGCGGTTTAAGGATCTAGGGTTTAGAAGGAGTGAGAGAGGTTTGGTAAGGGAGATTGAATGGTTTGAATATTATGAGGCAGGTGAATCTTAAGTCTTCAAACTTTTCTATTTATAGGCCAAGAGTTGTTGTGCTTCTTTAATTTTCATGACAAAATTTTGACCTAAATTGTGTTCCTTGTTTAATACTATGACGCGACATTATAGAAATAATTGTCGAGACACAAATTTTCACAGTGCAGATTAGAAATTCTTTGATGCGGCCAAGGCAAAAAAGCTGTCGACTGTTTCTTCTCCAATTGAATTATGTCGCAACATATAGAAATCTTGTCGCAGCATGTTTTCTGAGGCCTAAGTTTGCTGTTTGTTGTGATAGAGAAAATATGTCGTAACAAACTTTTTCTTGCTTATCTATTTTATGCCAACTTTGCTCGCGACATAAAAGCATGTCGCGCTAGCTGTTCTATTTTGCACGAAGTTGGCAGTGTCGCGACATGTCAATCTTTGTCGCGACAAGATTTTGTTTTACCTCAAATTCTTTGCATATTTTCTTGCTTTCAACCGATCAAACCAAATGACATTATGCAATAAAGTCTTCCACTTAGTTCATAATTGTGAAAACACATATTTCTTCAAACAATCTCCATTCAAGTATAAACAACAAATCTCTTTCTTCATTCAATATCATTGATCAAGATATTCACAAAGGTATTCAAGCAGTTGGCTAAAGAAAGTTGTCTAACAATTTATGCTCTAAAAATCTTTATATTCCCCAAAACTTCAACTATGCATTATTAATAATAAAAAAAAACAAATTTAGGGAAATAGAAATAATCCCCCTTGTAGTTCTTTTCTACACATTTTAGTTAAGAAAGTGTGCTTTCCAATAATATCTTTTTCCAGTTGATCTTCCACAATTAAAAAAAAAATTATGTCTATCAAACTTCATAATAAAATTTCTAACAAAAATTTAAAACTAAAACTTCAAACTCATAAAAGTAATCAACATTAGTCAAACTATTAAAATGAAAATTTTTCTTGAGTTGCATCCCAAAAAACGCTCAGTTTAATGTCCTTAGCTAGACACTTGCTACAGAATGTCTTCATTTCAGCAAAACTCTTTGTATGCTCCTCTAGTCTGAGTTGTTCTTCCTCAATTTCTTCCTAAAGTCTGTTACATTCTACATCTTGTTTCCTTGTAATTCATTGTTTCCGCTCAAGGAAGTAGATGTGAAATCTTTTGGATTTATCTCTGTACTCCTGGGAAATGCATTCCTTGATTGGTTTTGCAAGGAAAGGGCTTACTGCCCTACTTGAGTTTCCAAGTTCCTGATGAAGCATTATTAGTCTTTATACGAAACACGGTTGTTTGATTTGAAATTTTTCAAGTTGAGCGTGCTTTTCTCATGTATGTCGAATTCTTTTGTTTCGCGCGAAATACAACATCTGATCTTTAAATGATTAAGTCCTTTTCGACCTAATTTTTTCTCTCTGACCGTCCCTCTAACTCTTCTTTGTTCTTGGAACTTGGGTTGAGCATAAGCCTGATGGTAATTCTATCCAGGTCTGGGGCCCTGTTGTGCTCCTCCACCATATGAAAGGTTTTCATGGTTCCTTAGTGCTAGTGTATAGTGTGTAGGCAAGTTGGGTTAGGCTTGAAGTGATAACTTCTTTGCTCACTCATATATTTGGTCTCCTCAACTTGGTAGGGCTCTTCTTTAACTGGTCCCTTAGCACTGCTTCTAATTCCTTCTTTAATTACTCCCACTTCATGTGCAGTATGCATTCTCCTTTCATTGCTTCCTAGTTTGTTCATCACTGCATCTAGCTTTGCTTTCATGGCGATCCTTACGGTTCGACTCGGTCGAACCACTTCCCCTCGGTTCTTTCTTTGCTCCTGAGCTCAGATGGAGCCTTGTAGTTGCATTTAGCATGGTCTTTGTCAGTTGCCTTGCCTTCTACACTTCTTCTCTTAAAGCCCCTGGCGGGGTGGCATCAGTCATACCTTTAGGCATAATTCATGGCATGAAAGAATATATCCATCTGAGTGGTCAGATCTATTCCATGCATAGGACACATTTTTAACAGTCTCTTAAATCTTTCCCATGCGTTGAAGAGACTCTCCTCTTCCCCCTACTTAAAGACAATTATTTCTCCTCTTCTCTTAGACATTAGAGTTGGAGGAAAAAATCTACTCATATAGGCCTCCACCAAATCTTTCAAGCTATTCATTGATCCAACTGGCAATGAATCAAACCATGTTGCTGCCACATCTCTTAGTGAAAAGGGGAAGAGCTGCACCTTGATTACTTCTGGTCTCACCTCATTCAACTTGATTGTGTTGGCCATCCTCATGAATCTTCCCATATGCTCATTGGGATCTTCAAAGGGATGACCAGTGAACTAGGGCTGCTGTACCATGGTAATCAATGTTGGCTTCAGCTCAAAATTGTTGGTTTCTATGGTAGGTTGTTGATTCGTGCCACAATAGGTGTACTTAGAATCAACAATATTTATAACCTAGGTTCCTATTGCTGTAGCAAAGCTATTGCGATGATATAGTGGCTCTCTAGAGGTCGAACCTTCGAGGATAGGTTCTTCATGCGAATGACTAACAGTGAAGTGCAAACTAGTGAATTTAATTTGGATTTTGGGGTTTTGATAAAAGCAGGGGTGTAATGGTTGAAGCGAAATTTAAATAAAATAAAATGTAAAAGAAGTCTCCTTAAAGTGTCAGGCTACTGGATTTAGGTTCTAAAGGTCATTGAGAGGTTCTCGGGTTCATTTCCTCGCGTTGGGGAGGATGACATATAGTCATCTCCCGAACCGGATCTTCATTTATCTATAATTATCCTTTTGAAAGATGGTGTTTACTGAGCAGCAGTGGTCATCGACAGTGAAGAACAATTCTCCCTGACTCACCTTACAATGATTAATAGAGGGTAACTAATGAATCTCAGTGGATCTAGCAATAAGCATCCACTGAAACCTAAAAGATTACCAAATAAGGTCATTCCAAGGTGAATCTAGAGTTTAAACCTAGAGTTCAAAGGAAACACAAGCTGCCGGTGCGTACTGCGTGAAAAACGGGGAACGCCAGTGACCTTCGGATCTTGCCCAGCAGCCTTACGCTGGGAGGAAGGGATTTAGCCACTCATCCTCTAAGTTATCATCCTTAAAGGGTGTTTGGCAGGAGAGAAAATGAGAGAAAGTGAAGTAGAAAATGAAGGGAGAGAGTGAAGCTTCTCCCCAAAAAATTCAGTACATAGTGATTGATTGTTTGCAAACCTTGACTCTAGCTTATATCTGAAACAGACAAGGGAAATTAAAAAAAAGCGAAACTAAAGCTATTACAAAAGGGTAGAAAGCAGGAAAAACCAAAGCGGGGTGGGTTGTACACAGCAGTAGACACTTTTGCACAGAAGCAAAATTTCGCTATAGCGAAATTTATTTATGATAAGCGAAAATTTAGCTATATAGCAAAATTTAAACTATGATAGCGAGAATTTCATATATAGCGAAGGATTTAGCTATATAGCGAATTCCGGCGTGTAGGTACGGCTGCTGTTCATCATGTTATCTTGTTCATTGCTCCTACTTCATTTTCTTCTATTTTGCTCTTCTTTCCCTCTTGGTATCTGATTTACGATGTTGGGTTTATTTCGAATGTTCATGTTGGATCGACTCAACAATTTTGGCATGGTCTTCGTAACAATTGAAAATTTGCCACAAAAATGCGTCGATGGGATAATAGGGACCTTAATGTGTAAATTAGGTTAATTAGAATGATTAGTACACAAAAAGCACTCAAAACCTATAATAAATAGGGTTCAAAATAGCACTTTTTGAGCACTAATCACACCCCCCAACCTACACATTGCTAGTCCCTTAGCAATGAATGAAATAAAGAAAGAGGAAGCATACAAAAAGATAACAAAATAATGTTCACAAAAATGGTATTTCAAAAAGGTTGTGAATAAGAAATGCCTAACCCTAAGTAAGAATCATCAAAGCCTTGTCCAATAAATATCTCGAGAGAATGAATGCCATACAAAATTGAGTATCAAAAGAGCCTCCATCTCGGTGAATCAACCAGAAACTTCCACAAAAATCTAAGTGTTTGTTTGATCGACTCAACTGATAAAGCTACCCAATGCCTCTCCCCCGACCTAGCTACTACCCACGACCTAGCATGCTAACCAGCCTAAATAAATCGAGGACCCACTCTTATTCCCCCAACTCTTTTTTGTATTTGGCAAAGGTGCAATGCTGATGAGACCTCACCAAAGTCCATGTAGCGGGGATCCTGATGACTCCCGACGATTAAGGCTTAGGGCGCAAGTCATAAGGATCTTTCGACCACAAAACTCTTCGAGGTTTCCACTTGGACTTGAATGATTTTGAGGCTGTCTTTCTGACTTGCTAAATACCATCCACCGGTGTAGAGCACTAGGTCGGTGGCTCCCAGCCGGTTGGCAGGGCCTTGGGCTTTGAAGGCTTTAGCCATATACCCCTCGAGCAGGTGCTCGGGTTTTCCAAGGCAAAGCGTTGCAATTTTCTTCTTTTTCTTTTTCTTTTTCTTTTCTTTTTCTTTTTCTTTTTCACTTCTTTTTATTTTGGAAGATACATTGACCTTCTATTCATGGGGGTCTTTAACCTATTAAAGGTGGTCAACGAAACTAGGGTTGGTTATTGCAAGGCTTAGGAGGCTAGGTAGTTTTTCAGCCTATCATTGAAACCTAATGTGCTCGGTGTGTGGTTAGATAAAGGTGGAAGAAAAATGGTCGAAAGCAACAAGAGTTCAACTAACTAGGCATGGAACCAATCTAACATCAATAGAATTGGACAAAGTTTCAATTTTCAAACCCTGAGTTAGGCAAAACACAAAAAAAAAAAAAAAAACAAAACAAAATGGAGTGCGGTTTTGAACAAAATAAAATTTGTATAGTATAACGGCTTCACAAAAAAAGAAAACCTGACAAGCCATTTGAACATCCTGAAATGGGCTTGCTCAAAATAGTAGTAACAAAAATATAAGTGCAAAAGCCACTTCCTTCACTAACTCTCCCCCGACCAAATATCTCATTATGCCAATGGGCTCAGTTGGAAGGATTAGGGAAGGAAGTATTCCCCCCTTGATGAGATGTGATCTTTTTGGATAGGAGACTTGTAAGCTTTCCATCGACACCTTATTCACTCAGTTTGAAGCAAATAAACAAGTTAGATGAAAATTGAGAAAAAAAAGTGACCAGTTTGGGCATTTTGAAAATTCACCTTCTTAAAATTTCAAAAGTGTTCTTTCTGGCTATTTTTGGATTCTACACTCTCTAAGCTTTCCAACGGTACCAAAAACGCCTAAAACGGAGTTCGGATGAAAAAGTTATGAGCGAAACAAAAACATGAGGCAAAATAGTGGGGAGTAGCGAAAAATTTTCGTGCGAAAATTTTTCTATCATAGCGAAATTTCGCTACCATAGCGAAAATTTCACATAGAGAAATTTTTTTTTTTTTTTGAAAAATAAAATAAATAATTAATAAAAATAATAATATAAATAAAGTAATTTTTTTAGAGACAATTTTTTTTAATAAATAAAATAATAATAAAATTTTTTTTTTTGAAAGACAAAATTTTTTTAAAAAAATAAAATTTTAAAAAAAAATTTAAATAGAAATAAAAATAAAGCAAACCATCTTTTTTTTTAACCTTTCTTATTCACTATTTTGTCTTTATCTAGGGAGCCACATCAGGTACAAATTTATTCATAGAGAAATTTAAGCTATGTAGAAAATTTCTCATTCCTATAATTACGAAAATTTAGCTATTATTCTTGAAATTCCTAACCTTTCCTCTAGCTTCTTTGCTAATTGCAAATTTCTTGATCAGGCTTCAAAAATTTCACTCAAAGCTTGCAAAAATTAATACAGAAAATTAAGAAAAATTGAGAAAAGTGAAAAACAAGCTAGAACAAAGATTAACTTAAAATTAGGAAAATTTAAGAAGAAAAATTATAGAAATCAAATTAAAATAAAATAAAATGAAATAAAACAAGAAAAATTAAAACAAAAAGTGGGAGAGACTGTGCTCCCCCCCAAACCACTTCCTTAAGCCTTTGGAGGCTGCTGGAACCGGCGGAGCTTAAAAATGCCGAGGTTAGGGTGCTCTAAATCGAAACCATCCACTTTATGCCATGCGGTATGTGCAGCTGCCATCGTTTTTGATGTAGTGGCAAAGGCTTGTACAGTGGCCACTAATTTCTTGAATTTTTGCATGGTAGGCAATGATGGGCTGGCCTGCTTCAGGGGTTGGCCGTGCTTCAGGTGTAAGCAAAATATGCACTTGGTCAGTGGAGGGGGCTACTAGCAGTGAGCTTTTAGTGGCTTGAAGCGTGTGATGGGAGGTTGGTCTGCCAGAAATGGTTTTAGAAAAAAAGCTCTTGAGGCTACTTCCTTTATTTCTTCTCCTCTACCCTCCTCGATTTTAAAGGGAAGGATTTCTTCTTGGTTTCTCCTTGGGAAAAACAACATCACACATATACGAGTTCGAACTGATCCTTGAGATAATTCAGTAAAATCCTCACATAAGCTCTGGTGTGGTACATTTATTTGTCTTGCTCCCTACGCCATGGTGTCACTTTGGCACTCTTCCTCTAGTGGACATTGCTGCTGATCGATGAGGTTTTCAATGGAGTTTTGCGGGTTGTCCCATTTTTGCTCAAAGTCATTTTTCAGCCCATCCAATTTCTTGTTCAAATTGTCTTCCATAGTGACAATTCTCTTATTCGAATGGGCATTCATCCTTACGCTGCGCCTGAGGTGTCACTTATCTAGGTGCGGTCCAAATGGCTTGTTCAAATGGAGGGTTAATTTGTGTTGGTGAGGTATTGAGTTGAAGCATAATATAGAGGTTCATGAGATGCATACTGTGGAGGTCTTGGTTCCCATGAGGAGTTTAGGTGGTTCCTCCAACTAGGTTTGTAAGAATTTCCATATGGTGAACTCATCCATTAGTTTCTATAGTCCCTCATGGACCTATATTCATTTGGATTCCTCTCCACAGGTTGTTGACTTTGCCATGGCTGGTTTCTGTAATCCCTCATGGATATATATGCACTAGGGTTACCCCCACATACATGCTGATAAATCTTGTCCACTGTTCATTGGGTTCAAATTCAGCCTTGATTAAGAAACTCTATCCCATTTGGAACCACGAACCCACACCCAACAAAAACAAAGCGAAACACCAAACAAGAAGAAAAAGAAAACTCTACCAAAAAGGGGTAAAGTTAGCTAAAAACAAAATAAAATGAAACAAAACTAAACACACTGAAAACACTAAAAAGATATATATACAAGAAAATTCACCAGAACTTGTGATAAGGATCACAAGTGTTCAATAGGTCATCATTCGCACTTAGGCACCATCCCCGGCAACGGCGCCATTTGATTCGTGCCATAGTAGGTGTACTTAGAATCAACAATATTTATAACCTAGGTTCCTATTGCCGTAGCAAAGCTATTGCAGTATAGTGGCTCTAGGGTCGAACTCAGGGATGGGTTTTCTTCATGAAAATGACTAACAGTGAAGTGCTTAAATTGGTGAATTTAATTTGGATTTTGGGGTTTTGATAAAAACAGGGGGTGTAATGGTTGGAAAACTGAAATTTAAATAAAATAAAATGTAAAAAGAAGTCTCCTTAAAGGTGTCGAGACTCTTGGATTTGAGTTCTAAGGTCGAGAGAGGTTCTCGGGTCCATTTCCTCGCGTTGGGGAGGATGACATATAGTCATCTCACGAACCGGATCTTCATTTATCTATAAAACCTAACCCAAAATAATTATCCTTTTGAAAGATGGTGTTTCTTGAGAGTAAGCAGTGGTCATGACAGTGAAGAACAATTCTCCCTGACTCACCTTACAATGATTAATAGAGGGTAACTAATGAATCTCAGTGGATCTAGCAATAAGCATCATGAACCCTAAAAAGATTACCAAATAAAAGGTCATTCAAAGGTGAATCTGGGGATTTAAACCAGTTCAAAACACAAACTACCAATGCGTACTGCGTGAAAAGCAGGAGACAGCCCGAGCCTTCGGATCTTGCACCCGTGACTATACCTTCAAGGAGGAAGGGATTTAGCCGCTCATCCTCCAAGTTGTCATCCTTGAAGGGTGTTTTGCAAGAGAAAAATGAGAGAAAGTGAAGCAAAAAATGGCTTGGGAAGGTAGCTTCTCCCCCAGAGTATTGCGAAGTGATTGATTGTTGCAAACCTTGACTCTAGCTTATATACGGCTCAGAGCAAGGGAAATTACAAAAAAAACTGAAACTAAAAGCTATTACAAGGGTAGAAACGAGAAAAACCAAAAACGGGGTCGTTTGTACTCAAAAACAGGGAGCAAACACTTTCGATAGAAGCAAAATTTTCGCTACATAGCGAAATTTCGATATGATAGCGAATTTACCGCTATATAAGCGAAAATTTCGATTAATACTTCGAATTTTCAACACTATTCATCATGTTAGCTCTTTGTTCCGGTAACTCCCTACTTCATTTTTCTTCTATTTTCTGCTCTTCTTTCCTGCGGTCTCGATTTACAATGTTGAGTTTATTTCGAATTCTTCATGTTTGGATTGACTCCATGATTTTGGCATGATTAGCTCAGCGCAAAATTTGCCCGCAAAATGCTATCGATGGGATAATTGTTGACGGACAGACATGTACAAATTTATAACACTTCTCGCCAAAAAATTTATTATCTAATCCGACAGCGGCGCCCATAAAACTTAATCGGCCGATATATGTCTTAGCTATTTGATTAGTTCGAAGATTGTTTCAATTGGAATAAATTGTTTACTGAGTGGTTTTGATCCGTTATGCTGCAAGTGCACAAGTAGGACAAGTAGTAAATTGGATTTAAGTCGGATATCGATCACAGGAGATCTCAAGAATTTTCAATCCAACTACCCAACTACTCAAGCTCCTATACTATTTGGACTATATAATGGACAATTTGAATGTTAGTAAAGCCTTGAAATAGTAAAACCTAAATAATATGAATGAATAACAAATGAATGACCTCTGAAATAATGAAATGACAAAATTTAGATTGAACGATTATAAACAAAGAGAACATTGAAAATAAAGCTATTGTGAAGAATCAATTCCTACGGCTTGTGGTAATTTTGCTACGAACCACGATTTTAAAACTAGTCCAAGGAATGTGATAGTGCAATTTGGATCTCTCAGACACATAAGTTCATCATCTCACCTTCCAGATTTCTCTCGATCCCGATTGGGCTAGATAACTACTTTTAATGCAGGTAGCCTTGTTGGGTATTTTCTTTCTCAGCCACTTCATACCCATAACATGGGTACATGAAACCTTAGCTCCTTTGTATAGTCGTGCATGGGTTTACACCATGCGGGTTCTCTTCCTCAAAATTCGTGACTCTATTCTTTTTCCTTGATTAGATCGTTGCTAACACGGGATTGAATTCACGATTCGAATTGAGGCGAACTCTCTGCATGTAAATTGATAACTCACTCAACTCATTCTCGGTTTCAAGTGAGAAGAGGATGTATCGATTTATTACACGAACACATTAGATCATCAATATCAGGTTTCCCATACCTTCCAGTATTCATCACTCTCGGGAATGCCTTCTGTGTCCTCGGAGAGCCTCTTTGAAATCGAGCTTGGAACAGCCCAGTTATGGGTATAAGAGGCGACATTGGGATCGATTCGGGAAATACGCAAAACTGACAAGTCGATTTATAAAAGCTGATTGTGATAAAGAATAAATTCTGCGGAAAAGATAATTTCGACAATAGCATCATTTCAATGGGGCTGGGTTTCTAAATCAACTGGATTACACCATACATTGACTTCTTGATCAAGAAAACCATTATCATCGAAGCTGTTAGTTAAATCAAAATTTATGCGGAATTCAAACTACCAGAATGATGTTGAAGAAATATAAATGCGCATTCAACTACACCCTTTCTGACTAACGTTCAAATCAAATTTGAATGAAATACAAACTAATCTAAAAATAAAAAATGAAGAAAAGAAAAGAAAAGAAAATTAAAATGCGAGGCCGGCCTTCCCGAGGATCTCTCGCCGGTCGCGAGAGCTACGTTCATTCGGTACTTGACTTTGTATTTATAGGGTTACGAAGTTGGGCCCTAATTCGATGCACTTCTTTTGGAGCTACCGGTTTAAAGTAGCTGATTGGTTTGTTGATGTCGCGACATCAATTCTTGTCGCGACCTCTGTTGTCTTTAGTCATGTCGCAGAGTCTTTGTTTGGTCGCGACGTGTCTTTGGTGTAGCTGATGTCGCGACAGCTAAGGACGTCGCGAAACCTCTTTCTCTCTGTAGTGGCTGTCGCGACCTCTGGATGTTGTCGCGACCTCAAGTCTTTACAATTGATGTCGCGACAACCTGGTGTTGTCGCGACCTTCTTCTCTTACCAATGTTATCGTGACCACTGAATGATGTCGACTTCCCATGCAATGTGATTGATGTCGCGGCAAGCAGTCTTATGTGACCTTCTTTTTAGTGCATGCGATGTTGCGACCATTGGATTTCCTTACTGAAAGCGATGTCGCGGCCCCATTCTGCCGATCTTGAGAGTCGCGACTATTTCTAACTTTGAAGCGATGTCGCGACCTAAATGTTCAGTCAATTTTTTTAGCTTTTGTCGCGACTTCTTTTTGGTGTCGCGACATCATATCCACTGTACTGAGTTAAATTCTATCGCGACCTCTGAATGATGTCGCGACATCATTTCTTCTTCTTCATCAATTTTAAGTTTGTTTTGACCTTGTGAGCTCCTTCCATATGGATTAAGCTTTGTCTTCAATTATCTTCAATTCTGTTGGACCTTGTAATTATGGCAGAAGATGCATTTTGATTGTTGTCAAAGCTTCACGACATCAAATTCTTTAATCCTTTTTCACTTCTCTTGCCGCAACTTTCTTCAGCCCAATATATCAGTATTGCATAGCCACATTCTGCTCCTTTTTCTGCATTTTCTGCTTTCTTTTCAATTTCCTGCTGCACAGCAGATTGGGTGAAGTTATTCCATATTCCTGCGTAATGTCAGTGCTTTTATACTCAAAATGTCGGAAAAATGGTGAAAATAGATGACTTTAAGCTCATCAAACTCCCCAAAGCAAAATGCACTTGTCCCCAAGCAAAGAAAAGAAAAGATTTGTTTGTCCTCAGGCAAAAGGACATTTTACGTACATTTATGCGGTAGTAATTTAGTAAATTGAGATTGCATTCTTTTCTTTGTATTCGACTTTAAGTCGATAGGATAAATGTTAGTTTCTACTCAATCGGTGTATAACGAAATTGTTGAATTTGTTTTACTAAGCGGTATAGTTAGTGATTACTGGCGAAATGTAAGTTGGTTTCTTTCTCATTTCTTAATGAGTCAATTAGCCCTTAGAGGATGTTCCGCAGTTTTGATCTTTTCACGATTTTCCAAATTCCGTAGGCTTCTTCATTCCTTATTTGATCTCCACTAATGTAGGTGATTACAACCTTCAAGATCAATCAGGTCTTTTGGGCTTGTAATGTTAGGCTTGGGTAAGGGGTAGGATGGATGGAATTTTAGGTTAAGATTACCAATACTCCTTTTTCCTTTCTTACTCATCTGTTGTCCCCTTTTCCTCCTTGTAATTTCCTTAATAAACTCCCCCAAACTTCGTGTTTGGGATACCACCTTGATTTTCTTCTATTCAAAACTGTATGTTCCCATTTCTCATTCATAATTCAAACTGGGGAAATTTTCCTTCTTGTCACCTTTCAAGAATAGTGCAATGTTTTGTCTTCTTAGGCTTTCTAACACTCTTAGCGAACTTTGGGTTAGTAACTCCCATACCGGATGGCATTAGGAGTCTTAGGTGTTGAAACACCCTAAGAGCAATTGTTAGAGTTAGGCCACGAAGACAAAACCTATTCCTTAAGCTTTCTTTTACATTTGTATTTCTTTTTTCTCTTCATTCCTTTTACGTATTTTCTCCTTGAGTTCCTCAAAAAATTTACACTCCCCCAAACTTTATTTGTTCCTCTCTTTTTGAGTTCTTTGGTAATCACAGGTTCTTTAGAGGATTTATTCTGTAGAATGGGTTGGTGTCTCCATTGGCTTCTTTCGAGAATAAGGCTTGTTTTGGCTCAATTTCTAGAACTAAAGTGTATGCATTAGCATATGAATAGGGATGGCTAGAATGGCTCAAACTTTCAAGAATGGCACCGCATCATTTCTGTTGATTGTATCACTAGGATTCGCCTTGATCACTAATCCTAACAAGTTCTAGAATTTGGGTTGATTAAGCGTGACTAACCTTGAGGATTTTCTTAACTCATATGTCGGTGGATGAGAATTTAGATGATGTGGCTGCAGGTTCCTTGACTCATTTGTTCGCCACCACAAACTCAAGAAAATTGTTTTGTTCCTTCAATCGTATAACCTTCCTTATTCTAGACTTATCAGCAAAATTCAAACTAAATCGCAATTTTTGTTTCAATTAAATTGCATGTTATTCAGCCCTTATTCTGCATCTATTTGTGTTTTAGTATATTCATCTAATCAATTACACCAACTATCTCCTTTTATGATATTTCGGCATTTTCACAACTATTAAAGCAAAAGTAAACACACAATTTTACGCCCACAGCATCCAAGCAATGCGGTTTTATTCATTTGGAATGCGGATGTTGAGAATAAAAGGATAGGAATGAGGAGGTTGACAACTCCAATGGAAAGGTCTATTTTTTTTTACGTTTCACGAGTAAATATATGCAGGGATCTAGATCAAAGGGTGTTATCCAGTTTTTAGGGTTGGGTCTGAAACTTCATTTCCATTCTCCTCTTACTTGCCCAGCATTTTCTTTTAAATGCGTTCTTCCCACGACCAATTCATTTGTGAGATCCACCTTCTCGTTCAGTTCATCCTGTCTCCTTCCAAGTTTGTTCATGTTGTTCTCAAGTTCAGTCAGGACCTCCAAAAATTTGGATAGATTGTTGTTAATCAAATCCAAATTTTCCAGCCAGATTTTTCTTCTATAGGAATCATTGTCATCAAGAACTTTATCTCTATCATATCTTCTTCTCGAGAGTCCTTTATGATTGCATATAGAGAAACTTGAATCCTTTAACATTTCATGGTCTTGGCTTCTTGATGCGCATCCCTTTCTTTTATATAAGTTTGAGGTTGAGAGTCTCGATCAATGAAGGTGTTATAGAATGCTTCGTGACTAAGTTTCAACTTTTTCAGTAAGTCTCGATCTCTGTCCTCCATTTCTTTTCTAAACTTGTCTTCTTGCTGCTTTAGGATCTTTTTAAACTGTTCCTCCCTTCTACTCATTTCTTCTTCCCATTTCTGCTCTTTCCTTTTTATCTCTGCTTCATATATTTCCTACTTCTATTCGGTTCACTCTGGCTGTTGATCTCTTCTTTTAGTCGACTTCATACACATCTTCTCTGGCTACGACGGAGTGCTCATCTCTCTTCTCTTTCTTCCATACCTTACGCATATGATGAGCATCTCCATTAGTTGATTATCTTCTGGGCTCCTCAGGAACTTTTACGAGGTTCTTTGAAAACCCTTCTCTTCATTGGTGGAGGCGGCCGGTAAGTGGTGAAATCAACAGGACTTGTCTCATGCGGTTCTAAGTCATACGCAAACATAGAGGTATTCCCTTAAATTTGTGTTCTGGGTTTGTTCTCCTTGATCCCGGCCGAAGAGTGTCACTCTTCGCATCTTTCATTCTCCTCTTCTTTTCAGTCCTGCTTCCACCATGATCCCCTTTTCTTGAATTCCTTGGCCCTTACTTGCAGTCGGGGTTAATGGTGAAGCCTTAGGAACCTCTTCTTCTTACGCCCCATGTTCCCTTCACTGACCTTCAAACAAAGCCTAGTGATTGTTGTTGGATGAGGATCAAACCCTCTTTTGTTTCCCTGCATGGTATCTTATTATTGAATTTTCAATCCGCTCTACGTTGAGCTTGTACCCTTCCCGGTATTGCATACGGGATGATGGCTTCATGTTCCCTTACTTGTGCATACATGCTTAGTTTGGAACTAACACGAGGCAGCTAGGAAATAAAACCATACCTTAGCCTCTACGCCAGGTCTCCCTGGCGATTGTCTTTGGTGCTCCTTTCTCTTGATCCCATTGAACCTTACCATCTGTCAATTTCCTGACAATCTTCTCACGGTTCGGGTTTGCTAACAACTTCTTAAATTTGGAGCTATGCCTTTGCCACTGCCATCAGTACCTCGTTAATGTATTTGCCTGTATGGAACCGGAAACTCACGACAAATCTGAGTTGTCCTTTCTTCCTACCAGAGTTAAGTAGAAATTCGGGACCCGCTAGCGCATATCAGGGCCTCACGGTGCTTGCGAGAAATTTTCCCATCCTCGTTGTTATCATTTCCTTGAAAGGGGAATAGGGTTCTTCCGAATCCTCTCTCCAATAAACCCTTTGCTCCGACATAATACCTCTGCATGTTAACACAATCTTCGACACAAGCACTTCTTCTTCTTCTTCTATCACCTTGTCTTTCCCCTTGTATGCTTGTTCCCTTGCAATTGGTTGACTCTCGGGTTACGGATGAGCAGCTCCTTGATTTGAGCATGTTCCTCCATGATTTCGTTCAGTTCGGAATGAAAGTCTCGGGTTCGACCATTGGGAGGAATCGGAGCTTAGGAGGAAGTTTGGTTAGGGTTTGCAGAATCGAAACCGAGGAGAATATGCGAAACGAAGAGTTGGTCGCATCGAGGAAAGAAGATAACGATGGAAAGAGTTCTCAGCCAGTTATTATGAATTGGAGCTCTTTATGATTTCATTATTATCTTATCAGAGCTTAAATTCGATTTGAGGAGAATGTCTTGTATCGTAAATTTAGGGCAAAATTGAAAAATGCCCAGCTGCCAATTTATCCTCTTTGTCGCGACACAAATTAACCGTGGGAGGACAAGTCCTCCTAAGGTTGCGACATCAGGCATCTCAGGACATTGTTAAGTTGTCGCGACCTCTCTTTTCTTCTGAAGGGATTACTCTTGTTGCGACCCAAAATTTATGTCGCGACCTCAATTTCTTTCTCAACAGAACTTTTGGTCGTGACGTCAGCCTTAATTCTTTATGACATTGACTAAATTTTGACATCAACTTTTTGTTGTGACTTTAGTTCCTAATCACGACATAAGTTTTTTGTCATGAAGTAGTGCTACAATTTTGCCTCCGTTTAATGAACATGACTTTTCACTCTTGATCAGTGCAGAGATTCTCATCATCAAACAAGCCCAATTTCACCCTGACAATTAAAGAATGTATTCTATTCAAATTTCACAGAATTTATATAGGGAGAGAAAGGAATGCTCTTTTTCTGTCGTTCTCATACGCAAGTTCTTTGGAGTTCTTGAGTTCATTCCTTCTTGCACGAGCCATTACGCATAATTTTCTATGACATTTACGAGGGAATGATTCAAGAATTAAACAAAATTAACTTCTTAAGTACTAACTAATCATTATAATAACTATAGAAAAAAAAAAAAATCCAAGGTTAATTCAAAAATTTCCAAAGGTCAAAACGTAAATTAAAGTCTACATGGGTTTGCCTCCCATCATTTGCTTTCAGTTTGAGTCCTTAGTTGGACTTGTTTGTTTTGATTTTCTTTCTCTCTGATGAACTCTTTGTAGCTCTGCTTTTCCTTCCTCCCTGCTTTGATAATGCTTAGGTCTTTGTCAGTGACTTTAAATTCCTCCCGGCATCGATCTTTGAGTGTTCTTTGCTCCAAAGTAGTGCTTGACACCCACGATATATGGTCCTCCACACCTTGATTTCAATTTTCACGGGAACAATCTTAATCACGGGAGTTAAATAACATAACTCGATCCCCTTCTACGAATTCCTTCCTAAGAATCAACCTTTGATGTACCATTTCTTTGTCTTTCTTTGTAGATCTTAGCATTATCGCTAGAGCTTCATTTCTCGATTCTTCGGTTATTCGGTTGAATCAATCTCTCTTCCTTTGCCATTTTTCAAATCGAAATTGACTTCTTGATGGCCCACATAGCCTTGATTTCAGTTCAAGAGAGGGAAGTGACATGGCTTGCCAAATACCAATCTGTGGGGACATCCCAATGGGGAGTTTTAAATGCGATCCTGTAGGCGGTCGTCGTGAGTTTGGAAGACCAATCCTTCACCAGCAGACTTCGGTCTTTCGGGGATCCTTTTAACCTCTAGGTGGAAACTTTTACCTTGCCCATTAGTGCGGGATGATAAAGCTAGGCTCATTATATGTTTGATGATCCCATATCTGCTCATGAGCTTTCGCGAAAATTTGTTTAAATTAGGCTTCCCCCATCAACGATAATAGTCTGGGTGTTCGAATACGCGATATGTTAACTGCGGGAAACTCAGCTGTGTGCTTATCATTCCTTGGGCAAGCTATTGCTTCACCATTTAGAAACATAATCCTTGCTAGCCGGTATATACAGGTTCAAACGATTGTGGAAAGGGTCCCCTCAAAATCTATCCCTTACATCAAAAATTTTGCACCACCAATATGCCTCGTAGGGGCATTTCATTCTCTTCTTTGATATTTCCAATCTTTGGCATCTATCACATAATTTGACCTCGATACAGTCCACAACGGTTGGCAATAAAGTATTGATTATAATTATCCTTATGAAACATTCTTTCTCGAGAAAAATGCCCCAGTATGGTGATGCATAGCATTCATTCATAATTACGCTGTTCACCCTCGGCACACATCTTCTTATAATCATATCTGACTCCCCCTCTTAAATAATAGTGGGTCATCGAGATATAATACTGTGGCATCGGAGTCCACAGGCTTTCTTTTACGTTGGTAGGTGAATTCGGGAAGGAACTACTCCTGAAGCTAAGTAATTCTATTATCAGCGTACCATGGCATTGGAATGACAATTGAAATAGTTACACAAAATGCAGGCTCTCTCTTAATCTTATCTCCTCCTCTTACTTGCTTGATTTCTTTCTAATACGGACAAGTGATCGGCTATCACATTATCACATCCTTTTATCTCTAATTTCCAAATCAAACTCTGCGATAGTAGCACCACCTTATCGATCTTGGCTTAGCTTCCTTTTTTTGACATAAGATATTTGATGTTTGCATAGTGCGTGAACTATAACATGGGATCCCGATGTATGGCTGAATTTTTCACAAGCAAACACTGTATTGCTAGCATCTCCTTTTCGGTTGTGGAATAGTTTTCTTGTGCTTCATTGAAGGATTACGCTAGCATAGTATATGGCTCCCAGATATTTTCTCTTTCTTTGCATGACCCCGAATTGCGAAATCAACGGCATCACACATTGCCCGATTCACGATCCCGTGCGGCGTTGGCTATGGCAGTGCTTGAACCAATCGATCTTAATTTCTTCAAGCGACCTTGCGAGAGATCATCAAAAATTAAATTTTGTGTCTTTCTAGTAATCTGCATAGTGGTCTGGCTATTCTTGAGAAGTCTTTGATGAATCTCGCGTAAAAATAAATGCACGAGAAACTCCTTATCCCTTTATAACGTAGTGGGAGTGTAAGGGTTTTGATAATGAAATCTTGGATTGACCACTTCTAATACATTAGTAGAAATTTTGACCAAGAACAATACCTTATGTTACCATGAAATGGCATTTTTCCTAATTTAGTCTTTATTTGCTTGTCGCACATCTTCTTTGAAATCTTTGTTTCGGGTTGTTCAAACATTGTTCAAAGCGGACCCATACCTTTGTGAAGTCATCCACAAAAATTTCCATACTTCTTCTACCAAGTGCGAGAACATTGACATCATACATCTACGGAAAGTAAGCGGGAGCATTGCATAGCCCAAATGGCATCCTTCGGAAGCGAAGGTGCCGTAGGGCATGTGGATGTGGTCTTCTCTTGGTCGGGTGCAATTGCAATCTGGTTGTATATCAGTCAGAAACAAAAGTGAGGATGTCACGATAATCACATCCAACATCGATCAATGAATGGCAAAGGGAAGTGATCTTTCACGGTTGTTGTGTTCAACTTCACATGTCGATCATGCTCTCCGTCATCTTAGTTCTTATTGGAATTAATTCATTTCTTTCATTGCGGATTCTGAGTAAATCCACCCTTCTTTGGAACCACATGGGTAAGGGCACTAACCCAAGGACTATCTGAAATTACATAGATAAAACCTGACATTTAACCATTGAGTACCTCCTTCGACTACTTCTTTCATTACTTTGGATTAAGCCTCCTTTGATGTTCAACGGTTGGCCTTGCATTTTTCTTAAAGTATTTTATTGCATGCATATTGATGGTGATACCTGCAACTCTTCAATAGACCAAGGTATAGACTCATATGATTTCTCAAAATTTCGACCAACCTACATTCCTCATCACTAAGTCTACATGAAATTATTCTTGGTTTACTCTTTAGTAACCGGTAAGCATACTTTAAATGACTTGCTTACCTTTGAACTAATACTTCTTCTTGGTTTCTTGATGAAATTCCTTTTCTTCAATTTGGTCTCTCTTTTTCACCTCGGTTTGTTCAGACTCATCCCACTTTCTCGGTAGAATGTAGTGGTGTCGCGAGAAAATCTGAATCAAAATCTTCAAGATACTTGGAATTCATCTCTTTTTCATTGATTGAAAATTGGGCATTACAATCATAGTAAAATTCAGAGTTGTTGACATATACATCTTCTATTGACCTTACATCTTCCCTCTCTATGTCTAAACTCCTCAAACTTTTGATTAAATTGAAGTCAGCTTTCTCTTCTCCAACTCTGAGAGTAAGAATTCCATATGCATATCGATTAAAAGGCTGCTCCGGTTACGAATGGCCTTCAGTAGCGAGGACTTGTGAATCTTCTCCATATCGATGCGATGAAGTCTCGGAAAAATAAGTTCCCCCACCTTTACCAGCACATCTTCTATGATTCCTTCGAGGTTTGCGGGGTTCTATGCCATTTAGAGTAGCGTAGTGGGGTAAGCTCCCCCAGCTTAACTTCTTGGCAATGAGAATAGGGCATTAAATTGATCTTGGCTTTGAGTCACAGAGCTTTACGAAGCTCAAACTCTCCAATGGTGCGGGGAATGGGTAGAGCTCCACGGATCCTTCATCTTTTCTGGTAAGCCCCTCTTGATCCTTAGTATTGCAAGTTGCGGTCGGAGTTCCACGGTCATCTTGGCCAATCTTCCTCTTTTGCTCGGTATGTCTTTCAAAAACTTTGCATAAAGTATCGAGTAACCGCGCCACGTAGAAAGGCATGCGTCTCTAGCTTTTGAAAGGTTTTCAAGAACCTTGCAAAGCATTCTATCTATCTTTGATGTCTGCTTGACCTACGTGGAAATGGGATCTGCGACGGAGTTATTCTGAGTTTTCTTCTTTCTTCGCTTCTTCCTCGGACAATTTGTTCCTTCTTTCTTTCTTTCTCGGTGTTTTACGCTTTGTCACGGGCCTTATCTCCTTGTTGCTTTCATCTTTTTACGTCCTCTTCTCCAAGTCTTTCCCATACGGTGCACAGCCATGCGGTCTTTTGGATTCTTCTTTGTGTCAGCAGGGAAAGGCATCTTTCATTTGGTTTGCGGAGTTTAAGGCCAGTTCTTTATACGTATCTCTAGGTTCTTGAGAGAAGCATTGGTGGTCTTACGAAAAATTTGAGAATTGGCATTTGAGGCTTCAATTACGCAGGCTTTTGTTCATGGAGGTTTAACAACTTCTTGTTGTCCCCCATGGTGCGGCATTTGATCTTCAAATGGTGGGGCTGCTCCTCGAATTTGATATTCATTTACCTTCCTCGCCTTCTTTGCTTCTTTGGGACAGCAATTGTTTGCGATATCCTTCTTGAGGATCTTTGTTCATGCCTTCTGGCCTTGTGAGGCCCCTCCATACATAGAAAAATTTTTCATGGTTCTCGATCTTGGATGATGATGTCTTTGGCGAGGTTAAGTTTGGTTGACGATAACATCTTGAAACCTCCCAGTACTTAACCTCCTGACATCATAAAGCAGTTCTTCAATGGGTACCCTCGACACTTCCTCTCAATAGTTCCCCTCTCAAATTTGCTCTATTTCATGAACGAGTGTGCATCTTCCTCTTTGCTTGTCCATTCTATGCATGATGGCATCTAACTGCCTCCATGGCGTCATCTTGCTTCGACTCCATGACTCCTCCTTCTCTGCCCGATTACTTTTGAAAACTCGATGGAGCTTTCATATTGCATTTAGCGGGTCTCAATCGGATCTTGCCTCTTGGTACTCTTACGTTTGAGATGCTCTCTGACATGACATCAATAATACCCTTAGATGTATCATTCAAGGCATGATACACTATGTCCATCTGGGTCTTCAAGTCTATCCCATTACATCGGACATCTTTTTTGGCCAGCCTTTGAATCTCTCCCATGCTATATAAAGGCTTCGTCTTCCCTCTTTGGAACCTGAGTGTCTCCCTCCCAGTCTCTCTAGGGCTGAGTGATGGGAAGAATCTACCAGGTGGCTTCTACAAGCTCCTCCCAGAAATGTAGTGGAACCATATGGTAGAGATTCATATCATGTATCTGTTGTATCTCTTAGAGAAAATGGAAATAAATGCAATTTAATGACCTCTGGTCTCACCCCATTCAACTTTACTGTGTTTGCCATTAACCTTCCCGGATGTCATTTGGGTCTTAAATGGGATGCAGTGAAAGCTATTTGTTGCTGAACCATTATGTCGATCTTTGGCTTTGGTTAAATTATTTGCATCCACTGGTACATGCGATTACGGTATTCATCTTGAATAATAGGTCTCAAAAGTCCTCCATTGTATCAAATTGATTGGGAGGCGCCGAGGCTGCTTCATTCGTTGTCCTTGATGCAGTGCGGTCTTTCATCTGCCATAGCTAGAAGTTTTGATCTTTCGCCTTTCGAGCTTACGGTGTTCTTTCTAGTTCGATGTCTGTTTGGGAATCGGATCGGTCATTACATTTCCAATGCATTAAAGTTTCTGAAATCAAAACACACTTACATTAATAGGATTAGTCGGGCCGACAAATATTTTCAATATGGCTCGTTGAAGTTAGTGGCTAAATAGCACTTCCATGAAAACTATTTTGTTCTTTTTCTTTTAAATGTCCCAGTGTGACATTTCCTTCTTTCGTCGAATATTGATCTAAATTCTTTCGATCCCCGGCAACGGCGCCATAAAACTTGTTGACCGAACCAAAAAGACGTATGCAATTTATAACACTATCGCCAAGGCTATTGTCTAATCCCGGCGGCGCCATAAACTTGTTGGCCAGTATATGTCTTAGTAACTGATTAGTTGAAGGTGTTTCAAGTGGAATAAATTGTTTCTTAGTGGTTTTGATCAGTTATCTTTGCAAATTACCGGTCGGACAAGTAGTAAGTGGATTTAAGTCGGATATCGATCCACGAGAACTGAGAATTTTCAATCAACTACCCCGACTACTCGAGCTACATCTTTATTTGAATTTATAATGGACAATTTAGATCGTGAAGTAAAGCCTTGGAAATAATTAAAACCTAAAATAATATGAATGAATAACAAATAGACCAAGCTCTGAAATAATGAAATGACAAATTTAAATTGAGCAGTTATACGCCAAAGAGAACATTGAAAATAAAGCTATTGTGAGAGAATCAATTCCTACGACTTGTATGGTAATTTTGCTTTACGAACCACAGTTTTAAAACTAGTCGAGGAATGTGATAAGTCTTGTTTTGGATCTCTCCAAACCACCTGCAGTTCATCATCTCACCTTCACCGTTTCTCTCAGTCTGATGGGCTAGATAACTACTTTTAATACAGGCTAGCCTTGTTACGGGTATTTTCTTCTCGATACTTCATTCCATGTATGAATTTATCAATGCCACCACGAGCACATTAGATCATCAATATCAGTTCCCATACCTTCGAAATTATTCATCACTCTCGGGAATGCCTTCTACTGTGTCACTCGGAGGCCTCACGGAAATCGAGCTTGGAACAACAGTTATGGGTATAAGGGGCGACATTGGGATCGATTGTTGATTCGAAATCCTTAAAACCAGCCAGTCGGTTATAAGCGAAGTTCAACAATAAAGAATAAAGTGCAGGAAAAGATAATTCGACAATCGCGATCATTTCAATGGGGTGGGTTTCTAAATCAACTGGATTACACCATACATTGGCTTCTTGATCAGAAAACCACTTTATGTCTGAAACTAGTGATTAATCAAAATTTATGCGGAATTCAAACTACCAGACCAGTAATTTTAGAAATATAATCTTGCATTCAACTACACCCTTCGACTAACGTTGAAATCAATTGAATGAAATACAAACTAATCTAAAAATAAAAAATAAAAGCGAAGAAAAGAAAAAGAAAAGAAAATTAAAATCTGAGGCCTTGGCGATCAGATCTGTGATGCGCGAAACGCGTTCATTCGGTAGCAACCCGTATTTATAGGGTTACGAGTTGGGCCTAATTTGATGCACTTCTTTTTGGGTAGTTTAAAATGGCGATTAGTTGTTGATGTCAGTGACATCAATTCTTATCGCGACCTCGCAATTGTCTTTAGTCATGTCGCGAGTCTTTGTTTGGTGTGACGTGTCTTTGGTGTGGCGATGTCGCGGCGACAAGGGCGTCGCGACCTTAGCGTATTGCATTTGATGTAGCGACAAGCGAGATGTTTGTCGCGACCTCTTCTACGTAGTGGGCTGCCGCGACCTCACAGCGGATGTTATCGCGACCTCGAGTCTTACAATTGATGTCGCGGCTTGACTGGTGTTATCAGCGGCCTTCTTCTGCCAATGTTGTCGACCAGAATGATGCCGGCGACTCCCTTAAATGTCGTTGTGTCGCGACGACTTAGTCTTGTCACGACCTTCTTTTTAGTGCATCGTGTTGAGACCATTGATTTCCTTGCAAGCGATGTCGCGGCTACATTTACGCCGATCTTTGGTGCGACTATTTCTAACTGAAGCGATGTCCCGACCTAAATGTTAGTCAATTTTTTGGCTCATCTGGCGACTTCTTTTGGTGTCGCGACATCATATCAATACTAAGTTAAGTGCATGCGACCTTTAAATGATGTCGCGACATCATTTCTTCTTCTTCATCGTTTACGGTTGTTTGACCTTGAGCTCCTTTCACACCCGGCTCGCTTTGTCTTCCCGCAATTATGCTTCCAGTGCGGCCGGACCTTTGTAGTGTAACCGAAGATGCATTTTGATTGTTGTCAAAGCCGACTCAAATTCTTTAATCCTTGCACTTCTCTTAACGCAACTTCCTTCCAGCCCATTATATCGATATTGCCTGACCACGATACACTCACTTTTTACGCATTTTACGCTCTTTTGCAAATTTCTCTTTACTTACGTGGTGGGTGGTGTTCATAATTCACCTGCATATTGTCAGTCTTTTATATAAAAATCAATCAGAAAAATGAACTGAAAATAGATGACTTTTAAGCTCATCAATAATAGGGACCTTAATGTGTAAATTGGGTTAATTAGAATGATTAGTACACAAAAAGCACTCAAAACCTATAATAAATAGGGTTCAAAATAGCACTTTTTGAGCACTAATCAGTTGTCTCATTGTAGAGTACTCCTCTTAGATAATATGTCTCCAAAAGTCCTCCATAGTATTAGGCCTTCTCTCTACTTCTTCTTCTTATTTTGGAATAGCCTATAGTATTTCTCTTTGATTTGGCATACTTCTGGATTCTGCAACTGTGATCTTCCTCAGATTCTTTAGTGTTCTCTCAATTTCAGTGTTTAGAGGCAACAAATCTTCTTCTTGTTTTCTATGCATTTAAAATCTTCCTGAAATATAAACACACTAAGATAAAATGAATTACGTGAGAGCTTGATTATATCCATTTGCGCTCATAGAAAAAATGTCGATGCTTCTTATTTACAAAGAAAAATATCCAAATTAGTAAATCCATTTTTGGTTAGAAAAGAGTGATCATTAATTTCATCAATTAAGTTCCCATTAACGGCGCCAAAAACTTATTAAGACCAAATGATATATACAAATGTAGCAGCACTATTACCAAATGATATTATTTATTTTCGACAACGGCGTAAAAACTTGTTGAGACGTGTATGATGTGATCGGTGTATGCCAAACCTCACGAATGCGCCATAGAACTTTTCAGTCCTCGGCAACGACACCAAAAAATTGTTCAGATCATTTTTCATATACATAAAAATTTGAATTTGTTCTTTTTTGTAAAATGTATTCATTAAAAATTGAGTTGGTGGTCTTGATCAACCTGCTAGTCTGCTTGGTGCCTAAATAAAGTGGATATTTAAAGTCCATATATCATTCCCACGAGGAAGGATGCTTAATCAAAAGACTAACTACTCAACTACTCCAAGATCATTTACTATTTGAACTCCACTATTATGATGATAAGAGGACTAAAAATACGATCATAGGTGAAATAAAAATATCTAGTAAAGTTTAATAAAATTGGGGTTGAGGATTCATTGAGTGAGACAAAATTGGACATGGATCAATTAGTAATAATCAATTTCTACATCATTTCGATGCATAGCTCAACCATAAATTGGAAAACTGAGTTTGTCAAAGATGCAAGGTAGTATAGTTTGGATTTCTCCCTCAACTCCTCACTTTCGCGATTAAAGTTCATATTTCATTTCTGAGACATAATTATAATCAGTTACTTGTAATATGTAACCCTCTTTATAAGATTTAAGTATTTTTCCTTTTCAGTACTTCATACTCATATCTTAAGACTAAAGAATTATTGCCCTCATAAACAGGATATTGCAAGCCTTCTCCAATTTGATTGACACCTCATCCTACACTTTTGATGGAAATCTCAATCTCCTTGATTAGATCTTTGCTAACACGGGATCAGAATCAATTCAGTAGAAATAAGAGAGACCTTTGAGTGATTAAACAGATACTTCATTCAACCATCCTCAAATTATAAGTAAGTTGGTGATCTATTTGAGTAATCCTTCAAAGTTCATTAGTTCCTGTATTAGTCTACCATGCATAAGAATTGCTCTACACTCAGGACTCCCATCCTGCATTGTCCACTCGGAGGGCCTCTTGGAAATCGGGAGCGAGATCTGATTACCTTGCATTGATGCAGTACTAGTGCGAGAACAAGTGATTTATAAACCAATATCAATCAAATAAATTAAAAAGAATTCTAATTAAAGCTTTCTCACCTTATGCGAGGAAAATGACTATCATCAATCAGCCCATTCCGATAAGCTGACTTTTCAAAACTGGTTCACTCATATTAGTGATTAAATGATCAGGAAAATTCACTGAAATCATGAACGAACTGAAATAAATGAACTTCATAAACTTTCCATCACCTATTTAAATCAAACAACAATGGAAAAGATGAATTTATAAAGAAATACCAGCTCGTAGCTGCACTTCAGTACAATACCCAAATCTAGAATATTAAAGGAAAACTAACAAAATAAAGCTACACTAAAACTAAATCTACTAAAGTGGAAAAAAATATATACAAGAGTCTTCAACCCCCCAAACGTCTTAGAGTTGCGGAAGCTGCGCACATTTTCCTAGAAGCGTGTATTTATAGGCTTTCCAATGTTGGGCCTTAGTTCATTAACTTCGTTGTGGATCCTTAAAATTCTAGCCCAACTAGGTCTCTTTGTCGCGACATAGGAAGGTTTGTCGCGATAGAGCTTTCAGTCTTTGTCGCTGCCTCTGTCGTAGCTTCTTATTTTTTGTCACGACTTATTCTCTAGGCTTGCTCTTGGATTGTGTTGCGTCATACTTTGATAATGTCGCGACATAAATTTTATTTATCAATCTTGTTCTTGTCGAGACAGGAATACCTTTTGTCGCAACACCAAACATGTTTGCAACCAACTTCTCATGTCCTTGTCCTTCTGGTGTTTGTCATGACATAATTTTCCTTGCCACGACAAACATTTACTTTTCAGCCTATCAACTCTGTTGCGACAGAGTTTTCTCTATCACGACAGAGTTTTCTCTATCGCGACAGGATTTCTTTAAGTCCTTAGCAATTTATGTCGCGACAGGAAATTTCTTGGTTGCGACAGACTTTTCTTTTGTAATTCCTCAAGCTTATTAAGCTGTGTGTTGCGACATAGAATTATTTGTTGTAAAACAATTGCCTTGGCCATTCTCAATTCTTCTTCAATTTCTATAACGACCTAATTTTTTCTCTGTTGCGACAAAATTTTATCATTCCATAGCTTTTATTGTCGCGACATAAAACTTCTTTGTCGCGACACGGGTTTTGCTTTCAACTCTTGATTATGTCGCAACAAGAATTTCTTTGTCGCCATTCTTCTTGTGTTACTCTTCAGCTTCTTGTCGTGACAGGAAATTCACCTCCTTCATGTTTTGTTTGTCGCGACATAAATAATTTTTGTCGCGACAGAGATTTTGTTGCTCTTGGTTGTGAATTCTGAATGTTATGTTGCGACAGGATTTTCTTTGTTACGACATCAATTCTTCCTTGAGCTTGCTTGATGCTGAAAACTTTGTCGCAATATAGAAACACTTGTCTTAGTTGACTTGTGTTGTAATCTGAGCAATTTCTATTACGACATAATTGTCTTTGTCACGACAGAGTTCATCTATTAGCCTTCAGTTTTTTATGTTGCGGCGGAAATTATATTGTCGTGACACAGCTTCTTTGCTCTCTGGTTTAATCGTTGTCGCGACAAAGTCAAGAATTGTCGTGACAGTTTTCTTCACAATCTTCTTTAATAATGTCATGACAGAAAAACTCTTTGTCGCGACAAAATTTCTCTTTCAACCATGGAGTTCTGTCTTAACTTTGTTGCGACATTTAGTTGCTGGCTGCGACATAGTTCCTTTGGCCTACTTGAATTTTGTGTCGCGACATGCAAAAATTATGTCACGACAAAGACTACTGCATTTTCTACCTTTTTGCTTCTTTTTTGCTTGTTTTCTCTCATTTTTGAATTAACACCTACAAAACACAAAGTTGGTGAATATTCCATAATTTGGCATAAAAATATATCTAAAATTGTTAAAAACTTGCTAGAAAAATGGATTAAAAATAGATGAGTTTTAGACTCATCAATTGCGCTTACCAAGACTTCTAACACTGCTAGGTAAAGATAGAGTGTTTCCCCTGCCCCTACGCTAATCAAGATTGGTGGTTCAGCGAGGTACTGTTTGATTGCCATGAAAGCCTGATCACATTCCTCATTCCACCCGGTCCGTTTGGCTCCCTTTAGGGTTGTAAGAAATTGTCTCAACTGGTATGTAAAACGGGATATGAATCGCTCGAGAGCTGCCAACCGTCCAGTTAGTGGTTGTGATCCCTTTCATGTGGTAGGAGCTTGAGAGTCCATTACTGCTTTAAGCTAGATGGGATTGGCCTGTATTCCTCTCTAGGTTACCATAAAGCCCAAAAACTTGCCTAAACGGACTCCGTATGCACATTTAAGAGGGTTTAGTTTCACGTCGTGTCTTCGCAACAACTTAAAGGTTTCTTGTAGATGCTTCATGTGGTCAGAGCATTCTTTGGACTTGAGGAGCATATCGTCGATATAGACCTCCATGGTCTTGCCTATCAGCGGTCAAAATATCTTGGTTACTAGCTGTTGATAAGTCGCTTTAACGTTTTTCAAGCCAAAAGGCATTACATTGTAAATCTCATAACCTCGCATGCAAATGAAGGTCGCTTTCTAATGCTAGGTGGGTGCATTAACCGGGTGGTACTCCAAAGAAGGCGTTCGAAAATGACAAGATTCCGTGCCGGTTGAGCAGATCAACACCCAATCTATTGGAGTGTGGGGAAGCTATCCTTCGAGCATGCTTCATTTAGGTCCATGTAATCTACACATACTCTCCACTTACCTCATTTCTTTGGAACCACCACCGCATTAGCAAGCTATTCGAGGTACTTTATTTCCCTGATGAAACCTGCCTTTTGAAGGTTGTTTACTTTTGTCTGAATAATCTGATGGCGGTTTGGGTGGAAATATCTCACTTTTTGTCTTACGAGCTTGGCCACGTGGACAATATTCAACTTATGGGAGGCTAATACCGGGTCAATTTCGACCTTATCTGAGTGACTCTAGGTGAAGACGTCCAGGTTTTTTAATAGCACACCTTGTACTTGCTCCCTTTCTTTACTGGATAGGAGAGTGCTGACATATGTGAACTTCTCTAGCCCGTCTAACACTACTACTTCCAAGGGATCCACAGCCAATGAGTCCCTTTCTTCTGCCCTCATCTCAACATGTGATTGTAATGCGGGGGTTTGATCTTTGAGGGGAGGATTCTCAGAATTGTTTACTCCTTTTTGCACCTGCATAGACAGTTGATAACATTGCTGTGTAGCAAGCTGACTGCTTAAAAGTCAACCCGTTTAGCGCGAATAGCGCTGACCGTCATGGTAGGTCGAGGGACAAATTTTCATCCGTTGTAGCCAAGTCTGCCCCACTATGGCGTTATAAGGCACTAAATCTTCGACAATTGAGAACAAAATTTGTTGAGTGACTAGTCTTGCTATTACAAGTAGTGCGACATCCCCGAATGTTATGGTAGTTGCCCCGTTGAAGCCAGAGAGGATTTTCCCGGCTGAGTTCATCATTCTGATGAAAGCTTCATCTACTTGAAGGCTGGTAGTTGTAATAAATCTACCGCACTGCCAGGGTCCACTAGTACCCTATGTACATCAAAACCATTAATACATCTTGCCTTGGTTCTGGCCCTTGGTTAATTTCCCTAATATATCTCTTGAGGTGCCCCATTTTGATAAGCTTTTCCACCAAGAACTTTAGACTTCGGCACCTATCGATCTCATGCCCATGATCTCTATGACAATAGCACCGCAAGGTTTTGTTTCTTTGGGAAGGATCCGTCTGGATCAGGGTAGACCATTTAAACTCTGGCAAGTCGCAAATGATTGGAAGCCAGCCTCATAAGAGACATTTGTGGGGGTGGATCCGCTAGGGTTCTCTTCTTTTTGTGATTGGTCACAGATCTCTTCGATTCGTTTTGGACCCTCCTTAGATTTGAGGTTGTTTCAAACTAGACATTTCCTTCCTTGGCCGACTGGGCTCGTAATCATGACCGCCAGTCGTTGCACGATATCAGTCCCTCCAACATTGAGTACCTATCAACCCGTTTGTATAATTCTTCCATCTTTTTTTATGGATCTAAAGATAGTGATTGGAAGAAAGAAGTAGATGGCATAAAGCTTATCCTAAAGTTTTGGAGGATTGCGTCCATGCTATACGACTCTATTTACTGGACAGCTTACCTAAACCTCTTTGTGAAGTCATAGATTAACTCTTCTTTTTGTTTGAGAATGGTTTGTAAGGAGTTGATGTTTCTTTTTTGTCGCACCAAGCAGAGAAATTATGATATGAATGCAGCCCATAGTTCTTAGAATGAATTTATTGAGTAGCGCGGAAGCTTGTAAAACTAAGCCAACGCTAGCCCCCGTAAACTGGTTGGGAATACTTGCATATCACGGTCATTACCAAAGATTCGTAGTCAATATTCGGTTATAATGGAGCATATGGTCGTAGGGATCAACCGAGCCATCAAACGTGGTGAAAGCTGGAATGGAAAACCCGTGGGGAGGCTCATAATCAAGGATGTGTTGCTCTAGGGGTGAAGAGAGCATGTCATCGGTCTTCGATCAGGCCGCATGGTATGCAAACATTAGCGTTGTACCAAAGGCGTGCTGTAATGGCTGTGATCAGGCAATGTGCCTAAGGGCAACACTGGCAGGTTCCCCGGCTCAACTTGACTCCAGACTATCTTCATTTACCTTCTCTTGCTCGCATATGCACCACTAATAGTGTCACCGGAAGTCGTATGAGGTGTTAACTTTTGGCGTGATCGTGTCTTCACAAGCTTCCTAAGTATTCTTTGTAGGCAAGAGATTCAAGGATGGGGAGCTGCTTGAGGACAATTCATCGTCAGCTGGGGTGTCGAAGTCGTCAGGGGGGAACGAGCCCCTTCCCTTTATCGTGGGCGATCGCCTAAACATCCCGACCTCTATCTTGCACGTTTTTTTTCCAAGAAAGCGACTTTTTTCAATTTGGGCCCACAACTGGTCATTCTCCTGCTGTAAGCTCTCGGCCCGATCCTGCAACTCTTTCATCTGTCATGCTTGTTCTTCTTGTTTTCTCTCCATGTTCTGACACTAATTGAGGAATTGATCTTCGTGATTGTCTATCGGAATGCTCTGGCCATCGATCACTCGGGCACACTGGGGGACGTAGAATGGGATCGACATTCTAGTGACGAAGGGCTACTTAACAACAGCAGTTGAAGCCAAGCTCTTGCAACCTGTAAATGAGACTTTCTATTTGATTCCCACAAACAACACCAATTATTCTAACCTTGGATTGCTTTCACTGGGCATTAACTATGATGTAAACCCCGTAAAAGTGGCGATTCGGCGACAAAGAGTCGACGCCTCTAGATGATTGCTAGCAAAAATACGGAGAGGAAGAAAAAGAAGTTCTTACAGTTGGGATTGCATACCTTCTCATCGTGGGGATCCTTCTAATTTATAGAGAGTGGTTTGGAGAATCCCTCAATTTTTCTCTGGAAAGAATCTCCGTTTTTTTAGGAACGAAATCTCTCTTTTCTTATCAAAAACTAATTCTTCCTTATAAGGGATTAATCTTCCCAGAAGTAAGGGATTTGGAAGCTAGGAAATTCAGGGATAAATACCTTTTGCGTATTTCCCTCCTTGATCCATTTGTCCATAGCGAACTTGTCATAAGCGGAGAACGACCGACTAGAGGACTTGGAACTCTAGACGGGCTGCCCTGAGGTTGACCTCTGGGAGGAAACTTCGACTTTCATAGAAGGGCATCCGGATTTCTTGTCTAAGTAGTGCCTACCGCTTTGATATAGCGTGGGCCCACTCAAGTGCCACAATTTGATATGGAAAGTGGGTTTAAGTCGCTCACATCGGGTCGCGACCACTGGATCGAGCGAAGCTGTGCCCCGTGCTCCATCAAGTAAAGGTGTAAGACCATGGTATCACACATACATTGTTGTGCACATATTTTAAATTTGATTGTAAATAATGAGTTAAAACAAGTTGATAGTACATTACAAAAAATTAGAAAAATTGTATATAGTGTTAATAGTTTCCAAGCAAAACATAAATTATTTTTTGAGTGTTGCAAAATGTCAAATATGAAAAGAAAAAAAATATTAATTTAGACATGCCAATTAGATGGAATTCTACTTATAAAGTTTTACCAAAAATAGAAAAGTAGTACAATTATATGAAATGCAATTAGCTAGTAATGATTGTGATGTAGATCTTGATATACTAAATGATTATGATTGGCATATTGCGGACCTTCTTCCATGATCCTTTTGAAATTTTTGATATTTTAACAAATATTTTTTGTGGTGTGTATTATCTAACTTCACATAGGGTTATTATGCAAATAACTAATATTTACATTGTACTTCAAAATTATTTCTCTTTTGAAATGTTTAATGATATAATTTTAGCAATGATTGAAAAATTAAAAATATTAAAGAAATACTACTTTATTTTTATTAGTTTAATTATATAAATTTAGATTAAAATTTGAAGTTTATTTAATGATTGCAAGTTATTTATTTGATGATCAAATTAAAATTGAAGAAATTAAAATGAAGTCAATTCATCATTATTATATTTACAAATACTATAAAGAAAAATATGGTAATAGTATTAATTCTATTAAATATTTATTTACATTTACAACATCCTCACATTTTTATAAAGGTGCTTTAGAAATATTAAAAACTAGAATAAAGAAAACAACTAGTTATCCAAATTATACAAATGATATAGATAGATATCAGTGTAGAAACCATCCCCTTTGAAGATAATGAAAATTTTGATATTTTAATATCGTGGACAATTCAACAAATAAAATACTCTATTTTATCTATTATTGCACGTGATGTATTAACTGCCTGTATACGCTTGCATTGAAGCTACTTTAGTGCAAAGGAGCAGTGTCACATGATGCAATGTGTCACCCGGCTAGCTGGAATAAGATTGGGCTGAAAGATTGAAGACATGACAAAAGACAGCATGATTTTATTCGAGAAGCCACCTTAGAAATTAATATGGAGAATTTAAAATTATCAAGACATGAATGGATGCATGATAGTTCCCCATCACCACTTTGAAATGACGAATAAAATATTTCATTCAATGTATATTGTTTTTTTTTTTTAAATTATTTTCTAATTATTGGCCCAAGTGTACCTGTAACTTATAAATGAAGTTTTGATGATAACAAACCAATATAAATGGTAAGTTTATTTTTTATTTAAAATTTCAATACAATTTTTTTTAAAAAAATTAAATGAAAGAAGTATTAATCAATTTTCTTTTCTACTTATTTTGTGGTTGAAAAGTACAAATGATTGAAAAATAAGTTTGTACCAACCTAGTTGGGATGTACTTATTTTGTAGTAATGTAAACTTTTCTCACACTTCCAAATGTAATCATGTATTGTATATTCAATGAAAATATAAAAGAGGTATTTTTAAAAAAATTATTTTCTAATTATTGGCCCAAGGGTACCTCTAACTTCTAAGTGAAGTTTTGATGATAACAAACCAATGTAAATGGTAAATTTATTTTTTATTTAAATATCAATACAATTTAAACAAAAAAAATTAAACAAAGGAAAAAGGCAGGCCGATGGACGGGCCTATGGACGGGCTTAGAAGCGGGACTACGAGTTGGACCTCAAATGAAGCCCACGGCCTAGCCTGTCCAAGTATGGGCTTGGGTTGGGCTAGGTCAAGCTTCGGCCGAGCATCGGGTCCCGAGCTTTTTGGAGATGCTTACACAAGATTAGTTTTAATTTTAATTTTGATATGTATAAAGATAAAGAGAAGCAGCGTGAATCAGTAGTGGGATCATTAGCAAGGAAGCGGCTAGAAATTGCAATAAGTTCATAATATTAAGAAAGTTTGGAACATTAATATTGTAGCACGCCATGCTAGCGGCCCTCAATCATGGTAATACTCACTTCGTTTAGAGAAAATTTCTTATTCGAGGACTCTGTATTTGTGCCACTTCGCATCTCTGTAAATGCAGGTTTCTTTGGGATTGGAAGATATGCGATTTCACTACAGAGCATACCCACAACAGTTGATATGAATGGTCTATCTTTGGCCAATTCTTGTACACATAATAGTCCCACATGTATGCATCTCAGTATCTCCTCTTGGAAGCATGCTTCTGACATACTTCCATCTATTAATGCTTTCATATTGTCTTCATTCCATAGTTTCCATGCCTGAAATTATGTCAACACTATAAATGTAAACTTAAAGAACCCAACAAAATTCCACGGTTTCCATGCCTGAAATTTTTTCAACATCGATCATAAATGTAAACTTAAAGAGTCCAACAATATATCTATATATATATAGAGAGAGAGAGAGAGAAAGAGCGATAGACTGACTGTACTTACATAACCCAAAAGGCCACAGAACTCCTCATGGTAAAAGCTACCATTCTTTCTTCCACTGACAATCTCTAACAACATCACCCCAAAGCTGAAGACATCAGATTTTTCTGAGAACCTCCCTTCCATTGCATACTCAGGAGACATATAGCCACTGCATTCGATTGTTGCAATAGACATAAATAATGAGAGATCAATTAGGTAATTAATTTAAGGGAAGTTGGACTAGGTAGGGTTTAGACACTTACAATGTTCCAACAACCCTTTTAGTATTTGCTTGATCTTGATTGGTTCGGAATATCCTAGCCATACCAAAATCTGAAATTTTAGGATTCAAGTCTTTATCAAGCAAAATATTACTTGCCTTCAGATCCCGATGAATAATTCGTAATCTAGAATCTCTATGAAGGTAAAGGAGACCTCGGCCAATTCCTTCAATAATCTTGAACCGTGTCCTCCAATCTAAAAACGGTCGCCTGATAGGGTCTGAATGAATTGCATCATAGACAAAAAAAAAACGACAAAATTAGAAGCAATTAATAACATCTAGTGGATGCCATGGAATTATAGTGATTGATGATAATAGCAAGGCCCGGGAATAGCTTGATCTAACCAAAGAGAAAAGCATCCAAGCTCTTGTTTGGCATGAATTCATAGATCAGCATCTTCTCATCTCCTTCAATGCAGCACCCAATCATTCTAACGAGATTCCTGTGTTGGAGTTTAGATATCACCACCACCTCATTCATAAATTCTTCTAGCCCTTGTGTAGATGCTCTAGAAAGTCTTTTCACTGCTATTTCTTGTCCTCCTGCCAACTTTCCCTACAACAAGAACCAAATTAGTAATTCATCAATATTCAACCATCCAGTACCTAATAAAGCTTTAGCTGATCAAGCTAGCAAGCATTATTACTCTGTATACAGGACCAAAACCACCCTGCCCCAGCTTATTGGCCTCATGGAAATTATTTGTTGCAGTTGCAAGCTTATTAAACTCGATCAGTGGCAGCTCTTCAAGTTTCAATTGATTCACACTGTGTCCAGACACTCCGGGATCAGAAAAATTTTCTCTGTTGAGGGATAATATCTCTTCAATTTTTCTCTTCTTTGCTGATTCAGAATATGGTTATGAGTAATATCTGGAAAATAGCTTGAAACATATCCTAGCACACTACTGACTACTGACTATTGACTACACTATTGTACATGAGCAGATTACCTCTTTGTTTGGAAGTCCACCTCGTTAAGAAGTAAAGGCAGAGGGCAATGACAATTGTACCTATAATAACTGTAACGGTAACAATCACTCTCACGTCTCTCTTTGAATCTGTAAAAAACATTACAAAATGTGAACCTTCACTAAAATATGGCAAACCTGTGGATTGTATTACAGGGAGAGATGGGGAGCAAGAGGGGTAAAGAAAGGCAACTAGATATATTACCTTGTTTTAGTTCTGAATGTGCAACGCGGATTAATAGATTTGCCCCAGTGCTGGACAATTTTTGTATGTCGATTAAATAACCACTCCACCACATACAACCTATGCCGATATAATATGAATAAGCTGTACAGGAACAATTGCTCAAGCATTGCCGTCTGCAATCATCCTCAAGAACAAGTGACAGCTCTGCAAAATCTGGCACTTTCATGTTTGTTAACCTCAGAAACCCATCTTCTTTTCCCTCTTCGCTACCATTTTTGGGTCTCTCACAATGTAATGGCGTTCTCCTGACGCACCCACCCGTCCAATTCCCTCTATTCCATTGCTGTGCGTGCTTTGGCTCATACCCTTTCAAACAGCTACAAATTGGTGAGTCTACCGAGTTGCAGTGTCCAAATGGGCCACAGTAGCCATAAATTTCACATTCATTCTCCTGGGTCGTCCATACTTTTTCCCAAATCTCATTCCTTTCATCCCTGGATGTTTCCACAAGTATTCCTTTAGGATTCAAGACATAGGCATAAAAGAAACCTGAGCCTGGGTGAGCGAAAGTTATGTAGAATGTACCTTCTTTATCATCAACAATATTAAGTCCATCCAGATAAATCCATTTCACATCTACTCCCGTCAAGATCTGACCATCCCATGGACCACTACGCCAATATGGCCGACTTCCGTTCCAGATGAAAACTTGAGGAATGTTTAGAGGATTCACTCCAGCAGTGAAGCTTCCCATGGATGGATCCGAGGGAGATTTCCATGATGTCAGTACTTTCTTCACACCCGTCCGTGTGTTGGTACTAATTTTCATCTCTGGCACAAATGAGTGAGAAGGGTTTTGCAAACTCTCCCATACGCTCTCCCCCTTGTTATCTCGCACAACAAGATTTCCAGAATCTAGAAGCTGCACACTTGAATTGATTGCTGCAGGGTTTGAAACATTGGATGACCACAGAATCTCCTTCTGGCCATTCAGAACTTGAATGTTACCATCTTCAGATATGGTGAAAACCCCGGAAGTATCAGTGAGGGGTCTGTCCCTGTTGGCTACCCATATGATTGTGAGCAGTGAAGTGGTGTTGTACCAGATTCCAACATACCGATTAGTTGAACCCTCAGGGCTAAAGAAACCCAGTTTGAAAACCCTTTTACTGGACACAATAATTTGAGGATCTTTGATGAAATGGGTGGATGTGATGGTGTCGTTGGCACCTCTGCAAAACTCAAAACAGAAAGGAGAGAGTAAGAGCGACATAGCTATGACGCTTGCTCCTCTCATAATTCCCATTTTAGCTTCATGAAATTTCTTCCCATGGATATATAGAATATCTGTTGGCATGTTGCCAACTTCTTCAAAGTAAGGGGACTACATTTGTCTTCTTCTTCATCTGTCCTCGTCAGGCAAGTCTACGTCATACACGGAACTTGATCTGCAAACACGTTATTCCCCACGCGTAGAGAAAATGTAATTTGCATTCAGACAGAAACATATTCTATACATGAAGAGAACATAGCATTGATGCGAAGGATCAAAACTGAAAACTTCCTTCGAATGATTTCTGTAGGGTGTAATGAAATCTATATATATTCAGAAATAACAGGGACACTCACGTCAAGCTGGCAAATTATTCCCAAAAGGGCAAGCTTGATTGTGTGGGAGGACGCGTGGCCATCAGATAGCTTCACAGTTGACAAGTATGGAAAAAGAGGGTGTTGTCTAGCTGAAACTCGTGTAGGAAAGATGGAGGCCAAACGAAAATGTAACGTGTAACCTGATGGTGGGGGACTTCGCGAATCACCTTCGTGGGCGGGGCAAGAAATTGGCTGGCACTGTCACTGTGTTGTTGTCCGTGGTGAAGAAAAAAAAATGGGAGTCATTATTTTAGACACGTAAGGATGACTAAGTGGGGCACAATATTTATGATACAAACCCTCTAAATATTATTATATGATACAAACCCTTCCACCGTGGTTCGATTAACAGTAAATACCTTCGAAGATTTTAGTAATGGCCGCAAAAGAATATTCCCAGATAGCTAAAATTACAATAGCCAAGCACGTGGCAGAAAAACGTCTAGAACATACCCACAGCTACAAGTGAAGTCTCTACCGGATTCAATGGCGGTTGCGGTGAAGGCAATGATAAATGGAGGAAAAAGGTCGATTAGGAGCGCCATCAACTTGGAAAAGGATATGGAAAGTCGGGTTGTTTCAGGTTCATGCACCTATATTTTCAACACTCCCCTTTCTTCTTTCCTAAGGCAACACTTGTGACACCCCTATTCCGAGGGTCCCGTTGACAACCCGTCAATTACGGAACTGTGAACATTCTGGACGTCTCGATATTACACTCGCCCCCAACACGAGACTCATTTCTCGTGACATTTAATTCACAAATATACAAAAATATAATGAGCAACCATTTAACGAACGGTCCATTTAATGCCTTTTATACAACAAAGTACATGTTTTGGTTCGGTCAATATAATACAAGACAAAAACAAATAAAACAGTGCCACATCCCATTTCTCCTCATCCCTCATGCGATCCCATATGTGGTCGTACGCCGTGACCTGACCTGCACTCAAAAGGGGTCCCACGACGAGGTATAAATGCCCGTGAGGAAAGTTTTTCACAAGGGTTACTTTTCACCCAAATGCACATTTAATGACAGACATAAACATAAATCATATTTCATACAATTTATGCAATATTATATAAATGTTCCGTGGTCATGCATGAGATGCGACTCCTCATCTCACAACCGAAATCTCACCGACTCCCCCACACCCGGCAGCTGTCAAGGTGGAAACCAAATTCTCGGGTATTTAACCCAATGACTTAAATCATTAGACAACCTCCAATTTTAATTTATCATTTCATGATTTTCTTTTTCTTTATGGGCGGATTTTCGGAAGCTTTACCGTAGGACGCCACACGTCTTTCCAACATTTTCGCGAACTTACATCGCTGGGATTCATGTCTAACCATGAATAACATTTGGGTCTTTCACCTTGAGGAGGGGAGGATCTACCTCAAGTTGCTCCGCCCAAAACATGTAAGTCATCATTTTGATCAATTTACACATCCGTGAGTATCAACCTTGGACTTTGTCCCATTTTTTGAGCTCACAACCCATTCACCAACCTGTGTTGAATATCACACCACGACCCACAATCGACTCGACGCGATGTGACGCGCATACGAAATTTAACGACACAACGATTTTCCTACATATTACATGTATATATGAGTGCTACATGAAAAATTAATACACCATGGATAATTATAATTTTTACATATAATTTACATCCATGTAATCCAATATACTAACATGATACTCTTCACACAACATGTTATTCATAGAAGCAATAACAAACAACAAGGTCACATTCTCGACCTATCCAATGTGGTACTTTGTAAGGGTCCTTCCCACGAACAAGAATCGGTTTGGTTCCATACATCCATACATCATTTCATTACAAAACAAGCAACCCAAACCCGAAGACATCAATCTCGAGCTCAAACCCCAACCCACAATAGTCACGGACTATGTGAAAACCGAGCATAAAATCTCTACCATCCAGTCCCAAATTTTTTGAACTAAGTTTCAGCGGCTCTCGCCACTCATAAACAAATTTCATACCATTTTATGGCCTTTAGATCAAAGTAAACCGGAAGAGAACTCCAAGCGCTGGTCCACGTAGATCTGGCCAGCTGCATTCAACTTTGGTACTTAGACCGTCAGTCAACTGGTCGGAGCAACCGGGAAATCCCCTTTTCCTTTCTTCTTCTTTCCTTCTTTTTCGCTTTCTTCCTTTCCTACCGAACTCTTTTCTTTCTTTGTTTTTCTTCCTTTTGCTTTTCTCTTTCTTTTCTTTTCTTTCGCTTTTCTTTCTTTTCCTTTTCCTCTCTTTTCCTTCCTCTACCTGCACTTATTTTGGGCTCCTATCTCATTTCATTTTCTCCTCATTTCTTTTTCTCATTCTTTTCTTCTCATTTGCTCTTTTCTTTTGGCAATTTCTCTTCTCTTAAGGATTGCCATTGACCGAATTGGTCAAATGAGGAAACTTCCTCCCTTTTTCCTTCAAGCCACTTGTGTGGTGCTTGATTTTTCCTACTGCTTTATTTCCTTATCACCTTTATCAGACATCTCTCATGCGCTAATCAGCGGGTACCACATTCAAGTGCACCACATGGCTCTTTCCATGTGTCACTCTCTTAGAGTGTCATGTGGCGTCCCTTAAATCACACCATGTGTCATTCGACACCCTACGCCACGAAAAACGTGAAATTTCGGAAGCCCTGAATCAGCTGAAATTCGACATGATATCTAGGCTTCATGGATAATTTCAACAGCCTTCGCTGCTTTTGGCCATCCAAGACCTGTAAAAATCCCGGGCTTAATCGAAATTACCGTTTACCCTTCGAAATCTCGGATTCCTGTGGCTTCACACTCACCCCCCCTTTAAAAGAATTTCGTCCTGAAATTCCACACACATACAAATCACTCACATGCATATGCAACCTTACACAACCTCCAAGACCATGTCGAGTACGATAACCCTAAGTGTCACAATCACCTACAACCCGACAGTCGCCAACTCAATCCATGTCAAGAATGACATCAAAACCTGATATGTCTACCACTTAAAGGTCCGCCATGAGCAGAATCCCTGAGATCTCTAACTCCATTTCAATAAAATTCAAAACTTTCATGTTCATTTCATTTTCCGAACCCCTAAGGTTATGGTTCCTAACCTTAGCATTCCACTTTTCCCATATACATATATATATATATATATATATATATATATATATATAGAGAGTATATATATATATATATATATATATATATATATATATATATATATATTTTTTTTTTTTTTTTTTTTTCCACTAATGTGTAAATACATAATCACGCAATCACAACCATAATACATATCCCACACAACATGAAACACATCACGATAGTGGTCTAAAACCTGCTACATGAACTCCTAGGTACTTCGCACCTAAGCCCGAGACCAACCACTACGGTATCAATTTCCACCAATAGTCGTGGCTCAAACCCACGTCCCTTAAGCCCTAGGATACTGCGGTGTACCTATGCTCGATACCACGCCGTGACACCCTTTATTCAGTCCACACAACCCGCCAACTTATGAACTCCTGAAATACTTCCGTGTCCCGACATTTCCACACTCATTTGTCTCATATTTGAGACCATTCTTATGATTTAATTCACAAATATACAAAATATATGATAATATTTAACCAACAATCCATTTAATGTACCCTTTATACAACAAAAGGTGCATATGTTTTGGTTCCGTCGAATATAATACAAGACAAAATAAAGAAACAAAGCCGCATCCAAACCATCCCATATGAGGGTTTCCACGCCTCGCACCGACTCGTACCTGGGTTGAACCGACGGGGTGAGCAATGCTAGTAGAAAGTTTTCCTATATACATCACTCTAAAATGCACATGCAATGGCGCATATAAGATCAACTCACATTTGCTAGTAATTTATGCAATATTATATGAAATGTGTTCTGTGTCATGCATGAGATGCATCCTCATGCTCACAACCTCGAGTCTCAACCGACTCCCCACACCTCGCACGCTAAGCTGGAAACCGTACCATTGGTATTTAACCCAATGACTTAAACCATCGGGACAACCCAATTTTAATTTATCATTTCATGATTTTCTTCTTCTTTTATGGGCCACGGATGTTTTGGGTTTTCACCGTAGGACGCCGCACGCCTTTCCAACATTTTCGCGAACTTACATCATCAAGATTCATATCTAACCGTGAATAACATTTAGGTCTTTCACCCTAAGGGGGGATCTACCCCAACTTGCTCCGCCCAAAACATGTAAGTTAGCATTTTGATCAATTTACACATCCGTGAGTCTCAACCTTGGACTTTGTCCCATTTCCCGAACTCACGACCCATTCACCAACTCCGGTGAATACTCAATACTATGCACCCACACCGGACTCGATGCGATATGACCGTGCATATGAAATGCATAATGCCAATGCATTTTCCTTCATGTTACATGTATATATGAGTGCTATATGAAACATTTATACATTATGGACAATTATAATTTTTACATATAATTTACATCCATGCAATTCAATATACTAACATGACACTCTTCATACAACATGTTATTCATAGAAGCAATAACACACAACAAGGTCACAATCTTGGACCCATCCAACAAGGTACCTCACGATCCTCCAACAAAGAACCGTTATTCTGCATCCATACATCATTTCATCACAAAAACAAGCAACCTAAACCCGAGATATCAACTTTTGGTCTAAACCCCAACTCACAACTATGGATCGTAGAAACTGAGCATAAAATCTCTACCATCCAGCTTCAAATTTTGAACTAAATCATGGCCTCACGGCCTCCCATAAACAACCCATACCATTTTGGCTACTTTTGCATCAAAGTAAACCGAAGAGGAAAATCCTCACTTATGGAGTTTGTCGAAACTCCAAGTTTCCGTGTCCACATCGCATCGCACTGCGTGTACCAACTTTAGTACTCGGACCGTCGAGCTTCGACCGTCGGAGCCTCGAGAAATCCTCTTTTTACCTTTTCTTCTTTCCTTTCCTTTCCTTTTTTTTTTTTCCGTTTTGTTCCTTTCCTACGAACTCTTTTCTTTCTTTGTTTTTCTTTCTTTTTTGCTTTTCTTTTCTTTTCCTTTTTGCTTTTCTTTTCTTTTCCTTTTTCCTCTTTTCCTTCCTCTTGCCCAACGAATTCTTTTTGATTCCTATCTCATTTCATTTTCTCATTCTTTTCTTCTCATTTTCTCTTTTCTTTTGGCAATTTCTCTTCTCTTAAGGATCACATTGACCGATCAATAAATGAGAAACTTCCTCCATTTTTCCTTCAAGCCACTTGTGTGGTGTTTGATTTTCCTTATTTTTCTTTTATTTATTTATTACCTTTATCAGATCATCCCCTTACGTGGGCTAATTAAGTAGCCTACACATTCAAGTGCACCACATGGTTCGCGCATGTTGTCATTTTCAGGTACATGTATGATCCCTTAAATTATACCATGTGTCATCCGATACCTTACGCCTCAAAAAAGTGAAATCTGACCTGCTTTCTTTGGAATTGACTTAAATTTGACGTACGCTTGGGATTTCACGAAACGATTTCAACTGAAGTCCGCTTCGTTATCCAGATCTGGCACCCAATTTTTTCGACGCAAATTATCGTTTACCTTTTTCGGGGCACCGGATTTTGGCTTCAACACATCCCTTTGTCACAACTTCTTCAAAAAATAAGGTCTCACAACACCTTTGTTGCCAACTTCTTCAAAATTGGTAAATTTACATTTTCTTTCTTCTTCGTAATGTCTTGTTGTAAGTGTACGTCACACACGGAAACTGGTCTGCAAACACTTTTTTCCTTACGCGTCGAGAAAATGTGATTTGCATTCAGACTGAAACGCCATAAAGCCGAATAAATTCAATACATGAAGTGTACACAGCATTGATGCGAAGAGGAAGGATAAAATCTGACAACTTCCCTTAAATGATTTCTGTAGTAGGGTATAATGAAATCTATAGTCAGAAATAACAAGGACACGCGCGTCAAGCTGGCAAATTATTCCCAGAAGGGCAAGCTTGATTATATGGGAGGACGCGTGGCCATCCGAAAGCTTCACAGTTGACAAGTATGGAAAAAGATGGTGTTGTCTAGCTGCAAACTCGTGTAGGAAAGATGGAAGCCAAACAAAAATGTAACGTGTAATCGGAGAGAGAGTTCATGGTGCGGGGACTTCGTGAATCACCTTCGTGGTGGGGGGGAGAAGAGTTTGGCTGGCACTGTCAGTGAAGGTGTGTTGTTGTCCATGGCGAAGAAAAAAAAAATGGGAGTCATTATTTTAGACACGTGCGGATGACTAAGTAGGGCACAATATTTATGTGTATCTTCCAAACCCTCCACCGTGCTTTGACAAATAGTAAATACCTTGGAAGATTTTAGCAATGGCCACAAAAGAACATTCCCAGACAGCTAAATTACCATAGCCAAGTAGGTGGCAGCAAAACGCCTAGAACATACCCACAGCACAGCTACAAGTGAAGTCTCTACCAGATTCAATGGCGGTTTCTGTGAAGGCAGTGATAGATGGAAGAAAAAGGTAGATTAGGAGCGCCATCAACTTGGAAAAGGATATGGAAAGTCGGGTTGTTTCTGGTTCATGCACCTATATTTGACAGGTTCCTTCTGACATATCCAATACTTTCCGAAGAAAAACCGAAAGGGCAAATGCGAAAATCGACAAAATTCTGCAAGTGGGACCTATTCTTTGTTTTCAACACTCCCCTTCTTTCTTTCCGGAGAAGTTTTTGTTTTTGTGTAAAGAAAAAGAGCATATGAGCCTATGAGGTGTCTGATTTATTGCATTAGCCACTTAATTTACATTTATTTATCGCGATTCTCTAAGAAGATCAGGAATTTTTCATAAGATTGCGGTAATGATGATCAATTTTTAGTATCAGAATCAAGTCTTCTTTAGTAATACATCAGTTGGGATTAACCTAACCAAAATTATCTGCTTGGAAATTGCACAAGGTTTCTCTTTTTTGGTTGCTCTATCTTGTCCTTCTGGAAAATTTCCCTGCAAATAAGCTGTATGTGAATTAGAAATCGGTTTTCCATTACTCTTTTTCCTCCATTTTTCAAAATATCATCCAATCTTTCTTTCAAAAAAATAAATACCTGAAAAGAGGAAAAACAAATATAGGGATTTAAACGACCCCACTTATCTTTTTATCAATAATTTACCATCATCGCGATAATATCAATTTGCTCAGCGTCGGCCCTCTCATGTTTCCCACCACTTGCTTTAATGCTTCTACAAGGTCACAAAGTAGTGGAAGAGAGCTAGGATATAAATTCTTGTGCATGTTAACTTGTGCAAGTTTGGCAAGGAATAATGAATGAGGGCTATGCCCCAATATTCAGTCTTAATGGATTTTCAAGAGGGGTATAAGTAGGGGGTGGTAATTCAGGTTTCACAGATTCTGTTTCGTTGCTAATATATGAAAGAATCCATCGTATTCATTAATTCGAATGTACATACGAATACAATCATATTTAAAACATAAATTCAAATACGCACCAAAAATTAAGTAATCAGTAAAATTTCATACACGAACATCGTATTACCCATTTATTAATTTTATCATTTAAATTAATATGAATTATATATCAATCAATATTTAACACAAATAACATATTAAAAGGTTAATTTTGATTAAATATTAATTTACATGATAATCAAATGGGTCAATTTTGTGTTATATGGATTGACATGAATATAATCTGTTAATTAAACGGGTTATGCGTGCGTGTCAACACGTAGCTCGACAAAACACGATCACACTCACAAACACGCACAAAACACGTCGGCTCACGACGCGCTTCCACTTTACCAAGTCTAGGCATAAGCTTGCTTTCAAGTTCAAGTTTGGTAAAGAGAAATTCGCCCCTAAAACAAAGTAGGCTCGTGTAAAGGTTACATGGGCAATTCCTTTAAGGGGAAATTATGGTAAGGTGATATAAAGGACCACAAAGAATAAAAATAGAAGGCAACTTTCCCAAACCATTAAAACATGTAATGCCTCCAATAAAATAATTAAAATATGTAGTAGAATAGTAAACTTTTTAATAAGACATGAATGCCCATCACCTATTCTTCTACCTTAAGCCATGAGGGAGAGAAAAAAACTCTAACATCTCTTTTATCTTAACCCATTGTTTTCATTCAAATGGGGAAGAAAAACTTATCAAATCCTAAAAACCTTAAAATACTTCCACCCTTAAACCCTAAAAACCATAAAAATCTTGAAATCCTTCGAAGGTGAAAGGTGTATTATGCGTGAAAAGAATGAAAGAAGGGAGTTTATTTTGAAATAAGTCGTTATGGTGGTTGATAAGTCGTTTTGAAAGGGAAATACTCAAAGTAAAATCAAAGAAAATGTTTTATGTGAGGTAGAATGAAGATCTTTTGTGATTATCTATTGTTTAATAAAATCTAGAAAACGAAGTTACATTAACAAAAAATATGTTAATATGATAATGTTGTGAGCATGTTACATTAACATATAAAAGGTGTTACATTTAGAAAAAGCCTTCATATGACCACATTTGTGAGTGTGTTGGATGCGCTGTGCAAATAAGTCACATAGGACAAATGAGTTAGAGGGCATTGACAAATGCGTCCATATGAAGGTTTTTTCTTAAATGTAACACATTTTATATGTTAATGTAACATGCTCATAATGTTAATATAGCAGATTTTTCATTAATGTAACTTCGTTTTCTAAATTTGATTAAACATGAAATAATTAAGAAAGTTCTTCATTTTACATCACATAAAACATTTTCTCTGATTTTACTTTAAATATTTTCCTTTCAAAATGACTTATTAACGACCATAATGACTCATTTCAAAATAAACTATTTTCCTTCGTTTCTCTCTACCCATAAGACACCCTTCACCTTCAAAGGATTTGAGGGTGGAAGTATTTTAGGGTTTTACAAGTTTTCTTCCCCTATAAATAAAAACAATGGGTTAAGGTAGAAAAGAACCTAGAGGTTTTTTTTCTCTCCCCCATGGCTTAAGGTAGAGGAAGAGGCGAGAGGCATTTATGTTTTATTAAAAAATGTACTATTCCATTGCACATTTTAATTATTTTATTTGAGATATTACATGTTTTAATGGTTTAAGAGAATTGCATTATATTTTTATTCTTTATGGTGCTTCGTAGCACTTTAACATAATTCCCTCTTCCTTTAATTCTATGCAAACATCACGCATATCACATGGTGTGTAACAAAGGGTTATGTCGGATAAGAAACCAATCGCACAGGAATCACAACATTGGGTGCTTAAGCAAAGCCCGAGTCAATTCCGTCATGAAGTCCACCGCACACGTGCTTTTAGGCATTTAGCCTAATTCTTGCAGCTGACAAATTAATCAATCCAGTCGGAGGAAGCATGAGTTGGGGCTTTTCTAGTGTAAAAAGGAAAAAACATTTCTTAAATAGAAAATGTTTAGAAATATTCCTAAATTTAATATAGTTTTTGTTATGTGGATCTAAAAGATATTTTCTAAAAGTGTTTATTGAAGAGACACTTTTTACATTAAAAAGAAACTTTCTAATTTGAAATTTTAACGAAGTCAAAGCCATTCTTATGTATACATCTTAATAATTTCAAAATTTCAATTTATATTAAAAGTTTTTTCGAAGAGAAACCTTCATACTTTTGAAAATTCTCACTTGTACTACAGCTTTAAACACTTTCTAATTATTGAATGTTATACTGAAAATATATTTTAAAGAAACATTTTCCTAATTTTTAAAAATTTGAATTTATATTGAAATTGTCTTAACCCATATTTAAAAGTTTTATCCTACGTTATAAATTTAGGTGGAAAAAACTAAACTATAATTAGGATTAGTTTTCAAACCATACTCTTTGAAGATAATTTTTTAATTTTTTTATTATTTTTCAGAATTATCCGCATGAGTCGTGTTTTCATGTTTCATGTTTTTCTCAGCAAAAGTCAAAAGGAAGGAATTCTTGACGCGACACTTTCTGAGGGAGAAGGTGTGAAGCATGGCCCGATTTAAACGTCTTAAAAATTCTTTGCAACTGTCAAGATCAATTTAAATTTCTGAGAATTATAGCAAGGTGACGGTATTTGAAATAATGTATAATGTAACCGAATGTTTTTTTGTTTGTTTTTTACGGACGACTTTATAGACATCCAACTCAACTTTATCACTAAATACACATGAACATGTCATGACGAATCATCCATCAATTTGGTAAAGTAAACACTACCGTAAATTTGATCTTCAACAAGGGTTGAAGTAAATGAGATTGGCCAAAATTTGTTTGGAAATGGAATTAAATATCCAAGAAACAACTATGTTATATTTTCGAACCCATGCATCAATAAATCATAATTTGCTTTTCATAAAGTGAGTAATCGACATTAATGCTCGACTCCTAGAGCCATAATTATCTTCGATTAAGGAGACTATCATAAAGAAATTATGGATCGGAAACATCATTAATGGTGTAAAATTTGCTTGATGAGTAAGTTGCAGATCCAAGTGAGTTACGAGTTTAAGAAGAAATCACAATTTTGTTTAAAAAAAATGAAGAAATCACAATCTAAATTCTTCAATTAAGGTCAAGGAACTTAGAAAATCGAAGAATTTGGAACTAAAAAAAGGAACAAGGAAAATATGCTCTAACTCCATAATACACATGAGATAAAAGAAGATAGTAACTTAGAAAAGACAAGAAGATAGAAAATCGGAACCTGATCGTCGATAAAAGGTCTTAGGCATAGTTGAGTGCAAGTAACTAAATACTATATAAGTAACTCTAAATAGGTCTGAATAGTTGAGCCCAAATAATTAATTGTAATTTGTAATTATTGACAAAGTTTAAAATCAACTCTATTATTAAATATATGATTATACCATGGCGAGTCATCCATTTATGATTGCTGGTAGAAAACTTCCACGCTCTAGAATTTGGGAATGATTCTCGTTTCTCGTATTTTTTGGGTGGACCAATGAAGAGACTTCATCGTGAAGTTAGAATTGTGAAATAGGGAGAGGTAAATACACTTCATAAAGTAATGAGCAGAAATTCATCAAAAGTCAAGAACATGGACCTGCAAATAGAAAAAATGAAAGGCTCTAAACCAAAGCCGTATTCTATTTCGATGTAGGTTGCGTATAAGTAAGTTCCTTTGCATTTAATTTAGGGATGATCAAGCACAGTTCGTTTGATTAAAATTTACACTTAGAGAATCGAAACCAGTGGCAGAGCAAGATTCAATTTGAGTTGGGGGTGGGTGGGAAGATTAAGTAAATTAAGTTTAATTTGCAAAATTTATTAATGTGTGCTTTAATCCAATGGTTCAATATTTGATACATTTTAATGGGGTTCAAGTTTACCACTTGAGTTTGATTCCCTTTGAATGTAACAGAGAAACTTTTTGAAAAAAAAAATTAGTGAGGGCACTTGCACCTAATGGGCATTAGCTAAATTTCCCCCCTACTGAAAAAGTAATCCAAGTGTTATGAACAATTTCTGGATCATTGAATGGAGGTGAATAATATACTAGAGAAAGAAAGGATGTGTATGGTTATCATTTTTTTTTTTTTGAAAAACATGGAAAACACAGTAAAACATGGAAAACACAGAAAACATTGAAATCATATAACATGAATAATTTTTAGAGAACATGAAAATAATGTTCTCGTGTTTTTAAAAACTATTATCATGAAACAGTTTTAAAAAATAAGAATCAAATAGGCCCTAATATACCACATGCATGCCAACCCTAATATGCTAGCGGCCTTGAATAATGGAAATACTGACTTTGTTTAAAGAACATTTCTTTTCTGAGGACTCTGTATTTGGGCCACTCCGCATCTCCGTAAATGCAGGTTGCTTCGGGGGTGGAAGATGTGCGATTTCACTACCAAGCATTCCAACAACAATTGATATGCATGGTCTATCTTTGGCCAATTCTTGTACACATAACAGTCCCACATGTATGCATCTCAATATCTCCTCTTGGAAGCATGCTTCTGATATACTTCCATCTATTAATGCTTTCATATTGTCTTCCTTCCACAGTTGCCATGCCTGAAAATATTTCAAAACGACAAATGTAAACTTAAAGAATCCAACAACATTCATTGGAAGCAACTATGGAGCTATGTATACATATACGGTGCTTACATGACCCAAAATGCCATAGAAGTACTCCTCATGGTAAAAGCTACCGTTCTTTCTTCCACTGACAATCTCTAACAACAGCACCCCAAAGCTAAAGACATTGGACTTTTCTGAAAATCTCCCTTCCATTGCATACTCCGGAGACATATAGCCACTGTATTTGGTGGTTACCATAGACATAAATAATGAGAACTTAATAAGGAAATTATTAATTTAAGGGAATTAGTTGGACTAAGTAGGGTTTAGACTTTAAACACTTACTATGTTCCAACAACCCTTTTAGTATTGGCTTGATCTTGATTTCTTCCAAATATCTCTAGCTTACAATGCAAATCTGAAATAGATTCAAGCTCCTATCAAGCAAAATATTACTTGCCTTCAGGTCCCGATGGATAATTCGTAATCTAGAATCTCTATGAAGGTAAATGAGGCCTCGGCCGATTCCTTCAACAATCTTGAACCGTGTCTTCCAATCTAAAAACTGTCGTCCAATAGGATCTGAATGAATTGCATCACAGAAGAAAAAAAAGTCAACAAATTAGAAACAATTGATAGGAAGACAAAAATACTCGGTATACATCTAGTAGATGCAGTGGAATTATAGTGATTGATGCCTGGAAAAAGTTTCATCTAACCATAGAGAAAGGCATCCAAGCTGTTGTTTGGCATGAATTCATAGATCAGCATCTTCTCATCTCCTTCAACGCAGCAGCCGATCAGTTTTACAAGATTCCTGTGTTGGAGTTTAGATATCACCACCACCTCATTCATAAATTCTTCTAGCCCTCGTGTAGATGCTCTTGAGAGTCTTTTCACTGCTATTTCTTGTCCTTCTGCCAACTTTCCCTACATAAAGAAGCAAATTAGGAATTCATTAATATTCAACACATCCAGTATTCATTAATAAAGCTTTAGCTGATCTAGCTAGCAAGCATTATATATTACTCTGTATACTGGACCAAATCCACCCTGCCCCAGCTTATTGGCCTCATGGAAATTATTTGCTGCAGCTGCAAGCTTATTAAACTCGATCAGTGGCAACTCTTCAAGTTTAAATTGATTCACACTGTCTCCAGAGACTCCGGGATCAGAAAATTTTCCTCTGTTGAAGGATAATATCTCTTCAATTTTCCTCTTCTTTGCTGGATTCAGAATATAGTAGTGTGAGTAATTTCTGGAAAATAGCTTGAAACATATCCTAGCACACTAAACTTATGTACATGAGCAGATTACCCCTTTGTTTGGCAAACCACTTCCCTAAGAAGTATCTGCAGAGGGAAATGACAATTGTCCCCATAATAACAGCGACTGCGACGGTAACAATTTCTCTCATGTCTCTCTTTGTATCTGCAAATCAAGAGAGGAATCAAACTGACTACAAATTTGAATATCTGATAACAAATTCTACCATCTCTTCGGAATTGAAAATTTACGATAATGTAAATGGCTGTAAAAAACATTATAAGAATATAAATTTATAAAGAACATTGACTGAAATATGACAAACCTGACCTGATAATGAGGTTACAGGAAGAGGTTTTTGTTAGATTTTATTTTATTGGGCTGACAAGTGTTCAATTTTGGGGCATTGACCTAAGCTGAATTTATCACCCTTTGCCACAGGTGTATCACCTGGTGCACAATTCTGCATATTAAACCTTTCAAGCACCTTATTGATATAGGCCTTTTGAGATAAGCCAAGTATACATCTTGAACGATCCCTATGGATTTGTATACCCAAAACATATGATGCATCACCAAGTGTCTTTCTATTTCAAAACAGACTGGATAAGAACCTTTTGGTGTCATGCAATAGACTCTCACATCATTGCTTGCTAGCGTAATGTCATCCATAGAGCACCAATATAACAAACTTGTTCCCACCGAACTTAAGATATATGGTGACCATCAATGTTGTTCTCCTTGAAACCATATGAAGAAATCACCTTATCAAATCTCCGGCACCATTGACTCGGATGCCCGCTTTAAACATAAATGGACTTCTTGAGTCTACATACTAGTGCTTGGTTTCTAACTCAAAGTTCTCTGCTACCATGTATATAGTTTCATCAATGTCTCCATTATGAAAGCCGCCTTGGACGTCCATTTGGTGCAGCCTTGATCACATGAGCTACATGCCATTATAATTAATGAGTCTTCGTTTAAAATTACGAAAAGGTCTCCTTATAATCTATGTCTTCCTTTCGGGGTAAAGCCCTCGCTGGTCAGGGGCGTGCCTTATATCTCTCTCTATTATCGCTTTTTGAATCCCATTTGGTTTTGAATATCCATTTACAACCAATTGGTTTTATACCTTTAGGCAATTCGATGAGATCCCAAACGCCATTATCCTTCATGGACTTCATTTCCTCTTGCATAGCTGCAATCCACTTTTCTGAATTGGTGCATTGTTTGGCTTGATTGACAGACGAGGATCAGTCTCCAATCCTGTGATCAAACCCATGCTCTCGAAGAAAACTATCATCCGAAATCGCTTTCTCCTTTCTCTAAAGGGACCTTAATGGCACTCTCGTGTCGAGGCCGTTGAGGTTCTATTATTTTCATAACGCCTTAACAAATTATCATTATTTCCATAACGCCTAATTCAATTTTGATGAAGTATGATATGTTTATTTATTTAGAACAATTTTAAATTAATATGTTACCAAAGTAACCTCTGTTAATTTAATTAAATTAATTTTATAATAAATGAACTTTCTATATCTATGCTAAAGTAGTCAACCCAAAGGATGATTATTTTATGCCGATGTGGGTAAATAGCAGTCTAAATGTGAGACAAATAAAGCTCTTAACATGCAAACATTTATGTCATCCCAAAGAAAGGCATAATGTTCGTCGCTATAATATTATCTACATTTAGTGCTATAATTGAGAGTATCGTTTTCAATTGTTTTTACTGTCTAAAAGACTAAATACAATGTTGTGCTTGGTATCTTATTAAGGCAAATTTTACAGTATATATTTTGTGCTTTAACATATAATGTGTGTAGTAATAATGTGAGTATTTTCAGGTTTATTTTCGCATCTTACTATGTCCTATTTCGCCTAATAATGAGCATTCCTAAGCTTAACAACTTTGTTAGTTCTGAAGTTAATTTGGCTTTGGTACCGAGTGACACTTGGTGGATAGATACAGGAGCCACTACTCACATAAGTGTCACTATGTAGGCTTGCCACTCGAGCCGACTGCCAATTGATGGTGAAAGATACATCTATACGGGAAATGGCAAGAAAGCTCAAGTACAAGCTATTGGGACATTTCAGCTTATGTTAGACTCTGGTTTTATTTTAATTTTGGAAAACACATTTATCAGACTCGTCATTTAGACGTGAATTTGATTTCGTCATGTTTAACACCAAGTTATCTGTTTCATTTGGAATGAAACATTTAGTCTTTTCCAAAAATTCTAAAGTTATTGAACCGGTAGTCTAATTGATAAGCTACATAATAAATATGCAAAGTCCCAAAGACAAAATTTGACAATGAATGCAACCATTATTGGATCAAAGCGCAAATTAAATAATGAGAAATCCTCGATGTTATGCATGCGCATGGGACATATTTCCAAACAACCTAATTGAAAGGCTACAACTCAAGGAATTCTTGATTCCCTTGACATGTCGATTTTGACATATGTGTAGATTGCATTAAAGGGAAAATGACTCAATAAAAGAAAGACAAAAGTAAATCGTGTAGAACGCCTAGAGTTGATATTATTACTTGAGATATGGACCATTCCCTGCGCCTTCGGAACAAGTACACATAATTTATCACATTTATAGACGACATTCTACATATGGTTATTTGTACTCTAATACATGAAAGGCACAAGCCCTAGAAGTGTTCAAAATTTTCAAAGCCGAGGTTGAAAATCACCAGGCAAGAAAATTAAAGCCACAACCACCGTGGAGGATCATTACGTAGATATGATGGATCGTGACCAACGACCAGCCTTTCGCCAAATACCTTTCCTCGAATGCGTAATATACCTCAATACACCATGCCTGAACTCCGTAGTCAAAATGGTGTAGCCGAGAGACGTTAATAGAACCCTAAAGACATGGTGTTAAAGCATGGACATTCTTCTACCTAATTCATTATGGGGTGAAGCATTAAAGACCGTAGTTTATATACTCAATGTATTCCCAAAGAGCGCTTAACAAAACCCCACATGAGTTAAGGTGGACGGTAAGAAGCCTAGCATTAGACATCTCGCACGTCCGGGTTATCCAACCGGGCAAGGCCTTATAGGCCCAATGAAAGAACCGACTCAAGGATCAAGTAAATTTCGCGTTATTTTGTGATACCCAGAGGTCTAAAGGGTATAAGTTTTATGACCCTTCAAGCAGGTCCTTCTTTGAGACGGGTAATGCCAAGTTTATTGAGGATAGTGGAGCACCTGGGTTATGAGGCTACGTGGAGGAGGAGTATGTAAATGCTCCAACCACAACTACTATTAGTTATCAGTACAATCAAAATTCATTCCTATTATCAGGCAAGTGTCAGGAAAATGATGACACCCTGCAGAACTTCCGTCACAAATTGAGGCTCCACCCACTAGATTGAGGAACCACATCAAGAATAGTGGACCAAAAGGTTCTTATCCAACTATTTTTGAAATGAAAGACCTGGTGATGCACCATATGTTTCTGGTATACAAATCCATGTGGATCGTTCAAGATGTATACTTGGCTTATCTCAAAAGGCCTATATCAATAAAGTGCTTGGAGCTGTTTGACATGGCACTGTGCACTGTGTGATACACCCGTGGTAAAGCATAAATTCCGCCAGGTCAATGCCCCAAAATTGAACTCAGAGAGAAAAGAAAGAGAATCACCCCTATTCGCCTCGCGCACAAAGGGAGCTCCTTATGTATGCACGCGTGTACGCTGGCCCCGATATAGCGCATTGTGGGAATGTTAGGCAGATATCTCGCACCCCGTATGGATCAACGGGAAAGCGTGCCTAAACGAGTGATGAGGTATCTTTTAATACAAAGATCGTATGCCTACATATCGACGCATCCAATCATCTCACGAGGTTATTGGTACCGATGCGTACGCAGGTGATGTCAAGATAGCAGGAAATCGACTCAGGCTACATCTTCATGTTGGCAAGAGGGGCTATTTCATGGAAAAGTGTCAAAATGTATTAATTAGTAGCCTCTTCAACCATGGAAGTCAATTTATAGCCCGCCCGAGGTAATCTAATCAAGGAATAAGGCCGTGAAACTTTATCACGGACTTTGGGATTATTGAAGGCATTAATGTAAGCCGCTTAGGATTAATTCTCGTGATAATAAAGCTTCAGAAAGAGTATTCTAAAAACAACTGGAGTTCATCAAAATCAAAGCACATTGACATTAAGTTTCCTGCCAAAGAGTATTCCAGGAAGTGGTCATGTCAACTGGAGTTGAATACTAGTACTAACTCCATGATCAGCAGTGACCCACTCACCCAAAGGCTTGCCACCTGGCAGGTTTCATGAGCATGTTGCTCGACAGTGTACTTAGTCTAGACTTATATAGGAAGATATGTAGTGGGAGCTCCATTTGGTTTTATGTGTAATTATGTGATCGACATGTTATAGTTATTTCATTTTATATGTACGTACATGCTATGATTATTTAATGCATTTATGTTATGTTTTCGATTACTCGTTGTGATGTCATGATTTCTAGTGTCAAGCTTTAGCACGTGGTATTTGAAATACATACTAGACTCATTTGAGTCATAAAGAGGACTCCTTTTCGAGATAGGCATACTATAGATCACATTTTATGTAATCTCCAAGCCACACACCTATATTTGATCTATGTCATTGATCGCGGCCGCTTTGTTGACAAAGATAGGTCTCTGCTACGCATGAATGTAATAGCGCCTTCTGATCCCATTCTAGTACAATTAATGGACCGCATTGTTTAAAGTATTTGATCGATGCATATATTCAAGGCGCAACTTTAGTATTCAATCATGTACATATTCGTAACACTTGTAGTCTAAGCTGAGATTGTTAGATTTCTCTTTATCAATGTAGTTAAATTTTGACATGATTGTGTCACGTCTATTCAAGAACCTAATAAAGTTAGTGATCTATTCCCGCTGAATTAGTGGTTCATGTAAAATAATTATATACTATTTCATTAATTTATAAAACATGGAATTAATGTGTGGTTTCTTTCGCTTGCCCTTAATGTTGTTTTGATGGGTCAATGACATTAAGGGGCAATTAAGTAATTTGAGCTGGTCCTCGGTTTTAAAACCCACAAAGACGCTATCCGCAGCCCATTGGAGAGAACGTGATTATCGTTTGTGCCTTACAATCCAAAACAAACCCTGTACTCTCCATACTGAAGAGTAGAGTCAAGCATCGTATCATTCAACTGCAGCCCATCTGCACGCCTTCAAGCAATATCGGGCTATTTTGATCTTTGATTAGTATGCATGATTCTAGGGTTATGTGGTTTTATTCTGTATTTGGTGTAACAGTAATACAAATCACATCTATGTGTTTATTCTTGTGTATTTATTTTAATAGTTTTTGTTATGATTCTTCTAAAAGTGCAAGGCGGATGAAAAGATCTGGCCCAGTGCTAGACAATTTTTGAATGTCGATTAAATCTCCACTCCACCATACAATCGGCGCCGAAATAATAAGAATAAGCTGTACAGGAACAATTCCTCAAGCATTGCTGTTTGCATTCATCCTCACGATCAACATATAACCGCTCTGCAAAATCTGGCACTTTCATGTTTGTTAACCTGATAAACCCATCTACTTTTCCCTCTTCATCATCATATTTGGTTTTCTTACACTGCAATGGCGTCTTCCTGACACATCCACCCGTCCAATTCCCTCTATTCCACTCATGTGCGTGCTTTGCCCATACCCTTTCAAACAGTTACAAATTGGCGAGTCCAGCGAGTTGCAGTGTCCAAATGGCCCACACTTCCCATAAATTTCACACTCGTTCTCCCGGGTGGTCCATATTATTTGCCAAGTCTCAATATTCCTTTCATTCCTGGATGTTTCCATTACCACTAGTTTTCCTTCAGGAGTCAGGACATAGGCATACAAGAAACCTGAGTCTGGCTGAGCAAAAGTGAGGTAACCTGTACCTTTGTCATTAACAACAATAAGTACACCAATATTATCCCATTTCAAGTCTACTCCCATGAAGATCTCACCATTCCATGGACCACTACGCCAATATGGCCGGCCTCGATTCCAGATGAAAATTTGAGGAATGTTTAGAAGTACAAGTCCAGCGGTGAAGCTTCCCATGGATGAATCCGAGGGAGATTTCCATGATGTCAGTACTTTCTTCAGACTGCTTCTATTGGTTCTAATTTTCATCCGTGGCATAAATGAGTGAGAAGGGTATTGCAAACTCTCCCATACGCTCTCCCCCTTGTTTTCTCGCAGAACAAGATTTCCTGAATCTAGAAGCTGCGCGATTGATTTGCCTGCTGCCGGGTTTGAAACATTGGATGACCACAGAATCTCCTTTCGCCCATTCAAAACCTGAATATTACCATCTTCAGATATGGTGAAAACCCCAGAAGTATCATTGAGGGGTCTGTCCCTGTTGGCTACCCATATGATAGTGAAGAGTGAAGGGGTGTCGTACCAGATTCCAACATACCGGTTACTTTTACCCTCAGGGCTAAAGAACCCCAATTTGAAAACGCTTTCACTGGACACAATAATTTCAGGGTCTTTGATGAAGTGGGTGGATGTGATGGTGTCTGTGGCACTGGCACTGGCACCGCTGCAAAACTCAAAACAGAAAGGAGAGAGTAAGACTAAGAGCGATAGAGCTATCACGCTTGCTCCTCTCTTAATTCCCATGAGCACTTCATGAAATTTCTTACCCATTTCAAACACTAGTTTAAAATATATAATTGTCTATCTGTTGGCATCTTACTAACTTCTTCAAAATAAGGGGCCTACCATTTTCTTCTTCCTCACATGAACGTCCTTCTCAGGTAAGTCTACTTTCACACATGGAAACTAGTTGGCAGACACTTTATTCTGTATGTGTCGAGAAAATGTGATTTGCATTCAAACAGAAGCTGTTTATTTAGAGAGAATATGAGAAATAAGAGTTTTTTTTTTTTCCAATATACAAAGTGCAGTAAATCAATTCATAGAATCTTTCAATCTAAGATTTGAACTGCTCACACAATTGTGCAAACGCACCGAATAATGCAACAAGTAGAATAACTAAAAGTAGAAAAGAAAGCAAACACACACAATTTAAATAGGTTCGGTATAAATACCTACATTCTCGGGCACCACCGAAAAATTTCCACTAATTAAAGAGAATTACAAACTTAAGGTCACAAATCAATTTCCTAAGAAATTGAACTAAAAAGTAAATATCTAAGCAATTGGGCAATATTACAAATACTCTTAAGTGGATGAAGAAGAGGTGCAAATATTATATAGAGAAGCCCCTTCTATAAGCTAAAGAGGAGAAACAAAACCCACATATAAATGATTTGGGATTGTATAGAGACAAAATATAACAAATCTCCACCTTGACGAATATGCCAATCACATCTCAAAACTTTTCTTTGATAAAAGCTGCAATACCTCCAAATGCACTCAACGGCTAATCGAAATCCGTGAATGTTGATCAAACGATGATCGAACTTAATCGGGCTGCCACCACCTTACCAACAACCCGTGATTCTCGACAATCGAATCTTCCGAAGTAAGATTCATCCTTCACTAATAATCTCCTCACAAACCTGATACATCATCACACGCGGTAGATCCAACTTACTCCGGTGTCCCGAAAGAGGCAACATAACCTGGCCGTCGATCATTGCCTCATCCAAGTCACTGGCACAATCAATCAGCCTAATGTAATTACTGAATGATACGTATCATCCTCGCCAAAGACTAATCCAACATCTACGCTTTCAATAAGTATCGAGAACCCATTTAACTCCGCTCGCCAATGTCCTTACTGTGGATCATGCCTATACCTGCTCACTACTCTAACTACAGGCCCCAAACATCTATGCCACAAACTAGTAATATCTGAATCTTCAACACTACCAGAAACTGTGGCCACTACTCCAATCCATGTACTATCATTATAGTAATACAAGTTATTTCTTCTTGTGCCTTTCATAACTAAAAGAGCGTCTGAAATGACATTTAGAACTCCATATAGAATAATCATGACAAGGCCTTTAGACTTTAAGGCCCCCAAAGAGATGAGATTCTTCTTCAACTTCGGTACATACCGAACATCTATAAAAACTCTAATTGATCCATCATGATTCCTCAACAAGATTGAACCCATCCCAGTGATATAGCTAACATCACCACTACCCATATAAATAACTCCACCATCAACTTCTTCAAACTTGAAGAACCACTCCTTATGTGGACACATATGATAGGTACAACCTGAATCCAAAACCTATTCATAAAAAACTGGCAATAGTTTGATGACCAACTAAACAAAACTCAAAATCACTAGAATCACCACCACGCTCAATGACACTTGCACGCATAAGACATAGACTTGCCCTTATCTTTCTTTTTCAACTTAGGACAATCTTTCTTCCAACGCCCCTCTTCATGACAAAAGACACACTCATCTTTTCCCAGTCTACCCTTTGATGTCATCTTTCCCCTTGTTTCCCATTTCTTATTTTGACTACGACCTCCTACTGTTAATGCTTCAACTGACTCATCCCGATGTTCTCTTTGATCTTTCTTCCGAATTTCATAATTCAACAAGGTAGAGCAAACTTCTTCAAAAGACAGCTTTTCCTTCCCATGAATAAGGGTAATTCAAAGATGATCTAACTTATCAGGAAGAGAACCAATCAATAACATAGCCTTACGTTCATCTTTGAAGGTCTCATCTAAGTTTAATAAATCGACAATTAATTTATTAAAGTCATCAATAAGGGAACTAAGGCTCATACCTGATTTTAACTAGAGATGGAATAATCTCTTCAACAGGGACAACCACTCTTACCGTTTTCTTTATATATTTATTTCTAAAGGCCTTCCACAAACTATGCATGCACGCCCTTGAAAAACGTGATGCGCCTCCCGCTTTTACCTAGACAAGAACGGATCAACCCACAAGTTTTTATGTTTATCCTTTCCCACTCACTCTCACTACTATCATCCGGTTTTGTTCCTTTCAAAACTTGATCCAAATCTAGCATATACAGTGCATCCTTCATATCATCGCCATGTCGAAATTATTTCCTTACCATCAAATTTTTCAACATCTACTTTGCATTTGATCGTTGTTTTTTCGACCTGTGATTATGTCAGGTTTTCCACACAATTGCTTCCGCGAATACTAGGACAGCCTAAAAAGATTGAATCTGATCACCATACCCCATTTAGACTAAATTTCCCAGGGAGAACAAAAAGTTCCCAAGAAAGGCTGGATTGGTCCAAATGATGTCAAAATATCAATCTCCTTAAAAAAAACTTCCATAGATATTAATTCTAGATAATGGAGATTCCTCATTATAATTCATAGCTATTCCGCATACCTGGAAGATCCTTACGTAACATCTACAGATATTCTAGACAACGGAGCTTCTTAGATAGAACTTCCATAGATATTCCAGATAATGGAGCTTTTCTTGAACGGATTTCAACTATCAGCAGTTCAAGAACAAATTTATGATGTGGAAGATCAGGCTACGCCGTAACCACAGAGCATACTTACAACTTTACTTGAAAAGATTTCAACTAACAATATCAAGAGAATTTATGATAAAGATCGTGCCACGCTACATTAAACCCTGAGAAAATTATAATTTTCTAAAAGGGTAAATGGTAATTTGATCAAAACCGAAATTTTTACATTCGACGTGATTTAAACGACTTTACCATTTAATCATCTCACAAATCTGGGCCATTCAATGCCGAATTGGGCTTAATTTTGAGATACTGAATTTCACGTTGCTATGTAAAGTGACACCTGTACGAGGTGAGTGGCTCACAATGTGCCACATGTTAAGTGTAATCAAGCTAAATGTGAGAGCTAAGTGGGGCCCATGTGGACATGTGGCACTTCCTAAGGGTGGGAAACTACTCATTATGGATATGATGAGATGTAATCCAAATAGTTTTCACACAGGCTGACATGTGGTAAAGAGGAAGTACCTCACACTTGACCAACTTGACCCAACCGTTTGAGTGGGGAAAAAGAAAAAAAAATAGAGGGAGAAAAGGAAAGAGAGAGAGAGGAAGGATTTTTAGAGAGAGAGACTAACTCTTCTAAAATTTTCCTCGCGATCTGACCTCGGTCTCACAGCCAAGTGAGGTAAAGTCGCTCTTACGCCGTGCAAAGTGGTATACGCTGCAGTATCGATTTTCAGGAGTTTCTACACTCCGAGAGATAGGTCTTCTCCTACTTCTCATATTTTTTTGTTTAAAATGCAAGCGAGTGGGCCAGCAGCTCGTGGAGCTATGAGACTGGAATGATCGAGCATCGGGCCCCAAGAGTGGATCGCATGCCGGAAAGTAGATCGCCCCTTAGACAAGCCCCATTCTTTTTATTTTCGTATGGACGTGTCGTCAATCCGTAAATTTATTTCTTGAAACTGATAGTGTCCATGTGGAAATTGCTTGATGTTATTAGCGGAAAAATGAATAATATGTCGCGGTGTTTGGTGCCAGTAATACTTTGCAAATAAAATAGTAAATGCGAATGGAACCTGATCGTTCAAGGGACATGTGGGGCCGGATAATGCCCTATCGATCAGATCCTAATTTAGATCTTTTACGTGTTATCGGGCTGCAAGGAATAGGGTAGGTTTGATCTGTGGAGAATGAGAATTTCAATGAATGTGGTCTGATGTGGGCACATGATGTTTGAATTGTATGGGAATATAATTGCGTGTGAATCATTAGGATTGAATATATGAATTGGAAAAACATCACATTCATGTGCACGATGACATCGCGTCGATTCAAAGGTGGTGATCTGTGATGGTTATTCACCACTCGTGAATGTGGGTTGAGTTTCACCTTGGGACTAAGTCCAATAAGATCATAGTTCAAAATTATAAAATGAGAAATAATTAATGTGCTGGGCGTTCTGAACGCTAGGAGACCCGTGGTAATATCCGAAAGGTCTCAGATGGGTGTAAAGACCCGAATGGTGTAAAAGACCCGCAGATTATCCAAAAGGTTTGAAAATGGTGAAAGACCCGCGTACTATCCGAAAAGTTCCGTGATGGGTGTTAGAGACCCGCAGTGAATCCCGAAAAGTCTGCTTGTTTAAGAGAGACACGGTCATGTTCATCACTTCGGGACTGTAGTCGAGCCGACATAGAGTCGATTGACTCGAGACGGTTGCCCATCGCAAAATCGTCTTAAAGGCTGCAGCCCGCCGCAGCCGGTAGCTGTCACATTGGTATTACCAAGTGATTTAATCTGCACTTGGCATAGCTTGTGTGAGGGAGCTCTGCAAGTGACTCCTTGGGTATGGGCATAGAAAACATTTTCATTCATTTATATAAATCATTCCAGTATGCATCAGAATAAGATGGAATGTGATGTCAGGATAAAACAGATGCATTTTAAAGGGAGTGTACCTAGCAAAGAAAATTCAATCAGTTACATTGCTCACCCCTGTCGAGGGAAAATTATTTCAGTGGGCTGTGGAGTAAGCCTCAGGAAGACAACGCCATTAGAGTCGTTTTGAGAAGAAAGCCGATATGTGGCTTTGATTACGTTTTGTAAAACATGTGAAATATTATAAATTAAACATGTTTGTATTAAGAGGATGTAACAATTCTTTGAAACTATTGTAATATAGTTGATATTTGGGTATACTTTGCAGTATGTTGTGTAGGCCAATGTGGCCATTTAATTATATATGTAAGGGCTACTGTGTTTTCCTCGCAGTCGATGGTGGTCACCCGGACAACTGACTGGGGTGTCACACTAACCACAAAAAACATGCTCCTTAAACTAAAGCTCTTATACCACTTGTTGGGCCAACACACCAAATAATGCAACAAGTAGAATAACTAAAGGTAGAAAAGAAAGTAAGTTAATACAAAATTTAATCTGCGGTTCAAAGATAAATACCCCACGTCCTCGCGCACCGCGAACAACTTCCCCTAATCAAAGAGAAATTAAAATATAGTAATAACAAATCAATTTCTTAAGAAATTTAGCCAAAACGTAAATACCCTAGCAATTGGGCAATACTACAAATGCTCTTAAGTGGATGGGGAAGAGGTGCAAATATTACATATAGAGAAGCCCCTTTTATAGGCTAAAGGGGAGAAGCAAAACCCACATATAAATTGCATAGAGATAAAATATAACACACACCAACAAAAACTCATACCATCTTAGATGTTTAGTCCTTGAAATTCGAATAAATTCAATCCATGAAGTGTATAGAGCATTTAAATATTGTCATACAAAGCTCCTTGCCCTGCTTAGATAAATAGTAAATACATTGGAAGATTCTAGCTATGAACCTAGAAAAACATGCCCAGATAGCTTAAATTACCATAGCCAAGCATGTCACAACAAAGCGCCTAGAACATATCTGCAACTACAAATGAAATCTCTACGGGCTTCAATGGTTGTTGATGAGTATCTTAAATACTCATTTTATTCCCATGTTTTGCTTAGGTTTTAGAAGTTTTATAAGATAAATAAGTGTCATAATGCTCTATTTTCTCAATTTTGTGATTAGGCCAACCACTGAGCGGAAATGAGAGAAAAGAGGTCATAAAATCAACAAATTCAACATTTAACAACAACCGTTGTATTTGGTCTTTTCATTTGCAGGATGACCTCCCATGGCTCTAATCTTTGTATGGATATATATTATACTTCCCAAGCTTTCCAAAGAGTCCTTATTCACTTAATTTAGTCTTCGATTGATCAAGCCATATTTTCGGAAGTCATGGAATGAGAAAGATCTTCAAAATCTAACTCAGCTTGGCATTACACTTTATGGATCTGGGCTATTTACTATCGATATAAAGTGTTCTCTCTAGACATAACCATATTCTACACTCTCTAATATTTTCCTTACACTAAGATTGCCTGCTTTGGAGTTCAATTTAGAAAGTTATGGCATCAGCAGGATGAAAATAGAGCAACCGTGATATTTCTCATGTCAGAAGATGAGTTTTCACTGTGAGCTGGCTTTCTGCCGCCGCAGCGATGGATATGATTATAACGGTCCAAAGATTCCCCATTTCTCCACGCCGTAGCGTCATATCCACCACACTACAACATGGATGTCGGGGCCCAAATGTGAAGAAGCCTATCTATCGCTTCTGGCCGCCATTAAAAGAGAAATTGCAGATTCAAGGGGGATTTTTTTATGAGTTCATAGTATTGGAACCACTCAGGAGGCAAGAATGAGACGATCCTTTTCAAAGGAGCCACTTCTAAAGGGAAATTTGTGAGGGATCGGTTTCTGACTTTTGAAGAAGAATAAAAAGAAGATTTTGAGAGAAGTAATGGGTTTCATCTATCTTCTTATCCTATTTTCTTGCTTTTCTTCATTTTCTATGATTGTATTTCTCCCCTCCATGAACTACTCCCATTTTCTGTATTTCGGCTGTAGCTCCACCACGAACCATGGTGTTTAGTTTTGATTTGTAATCTTTTGATTTTTGATATATAGAGAGAGTATATATATATATATATATATATATATATATATATATATATATATATATATATATATATATATATATATATTAAATGTTCCATTCAATTTCTCATGCTTGTTGATGATTAATCACCATTAACATGATTTGTGACCTAATTTGAGGTTGAGAAACAATAATTAGGTTAGACCATGAATAGACCGTATCGTAGATATTCGCTTCTGCTACATGTGGCTTCAAGGGTTTCTAATGCTTAATGCAATCCTTGGTTATGATGGTTTGAGGTAGAGATACATTAGAACCTTTTCCAATGGTAGATTGTTATTGTTTGAGAAAGGATAACATGTGCTTAGGTGAAATCCTCCATTAATATATAATTTAGGCATCATTGGCAATGTTTTAAAAATTGGAATTAAACCAGAAAAGTTACCAGTTCACGGTTCATCAATTGAACCGATGGTCGAACCAATGATCGAATTGATGGTCGAACCATGATTGAACCGGTGATGTAATAAATAAATAATCAATATATTATTAAAAATAAAAATAATTTAAAATGGAAATGATTGGTTCAACTACGACCGTTGATTCGACCGGGTTCGCCTAGTTCAACATCCGCTCATCATTTAACTCTCGTTCAAAGAAAAATGGTTTTAACCTTTGAACCAGATCGATTTTGTTACCGAATCACGATCCAACCGATCGGACCGTCTTGTCTGGTCTGGTGTTTAAAACATTGATCATTGGGACCATTTCGAATCTCACCACAGGAATTTGTTAGATGAAATCAAAACCCAGCTTTCAGAATTACATTTTCCCTTTGCATGTTAGACATTTTAGTTTAGGATTTATTTATTTTAGTTTGTTTTCCATTTCAACTTCACCTTTATGTCGATCCAAATAAAGTTAGGACTATTATAATTTCTGTACTTAGTAACCTAATCCTTGTGGGACGATCCTCATACTTCCATTTTATTACTTGAGGCGACACGTGCACTTGCACATATAGGCACACACATTTTATATAGCACATTTTGAGCTTATTAAGTTTTTGACACCGTTGCCGGGGATTAGGCGTTTTTACTTGTATTGATACCAAGTAGTCCTTTACTTTGGATATAGTTAGTCTTATTTTATTTTCGTTTATATTTTACTTTGGTTTGTTTTTGTTTTTGTTTTGTAGGATTTAACACACAATGTATCCTTTCATGAAGTTGACAACTGAAATGGCCCTCCTTACTCAACAACTAAGATTAAAGCAAATGGCCAATGAACATCATCAAAGAGTGACAAATCAAGTGTGGCAACCATATGTGTCGATGGATTATGTTCAATATAGAGGTACCCCATATTTGAACAATCATAAGTTTGGATGGGACCATCACTCAAACACCTCATGGGACACAAGTCATAACACTCTTAAATCCCCACAAGTCCAAAGATCAAGCCTAGAAGAAGATATGGATGAATTAAGAAGAACTCAAGCTGAATCTACCATGGCACAACCTGAATTTTCGAGATCAATGGCTAAAATTGACTATGCTCAAGTTGGTTGCCTAGGTTTCTCGTTAAAAATGAGATAAGTTAACCTCCACGAGAGGAAATGTCAAACCCATGGTTGAACTTAGAAAATCTCAAGCTCAATTCATGGAAGAGGTGCACACACCTCCACAAGAGGAGTCAAATGTTAAAAATGGAGTGGATGAATTAGCTTTTTCAATGGCTGAATTGGCTAAGACTATGGATGAAATGCCTAAGGAAGAGGCAAGTGTTAATATTCAAATTCAGCCCATACCACCCGGGGTTAATTTTTGAAAAGAGATGACTCTAAAGGCCACTTATACCAACTCAGACTGAGGGAAAGAACAACCTCTATAAGAGTAGTAATGGGAAATGAGTACACAAGAACTAGTGGCCAAACACATGAATGATGGAGAGAACATGGATAAAATGTCCTTTGAAGGACAACACGAGAGCTTGCCATCCATTCTTGAGGTGATTAGAGATGAAGAAGAAGACTTGAGCTACAATAAGGATACTACCTCAAGAAACAACGAAGAACTTGAGAAACTCATAAGAGGAGATGATGATGCATAAGATTTGAAAGCCTTAGTTGTAATGGAAGATGAGTAAACTTCTCTAGAATCCCATGACACAAAAAAAGATGAAGTTCTAAGGACTATTCCGGAGATGGCTCCATAGGGTGACATGCAAGAAGAGTTGAAAATTGAGGAAGTAACCCCCATGTCCAAGGTGGAGGAGTTGATGAATCTTAAACTCATCTATTTTTAATCCATTTTTCTGGGTTATTTTTAATATATTCAGATATGTTTTAATGCCAAATTATGGATTATTCACCAACTTTGTGTTTTGCAGGTTTTAATTTAAAAAGGAGAAAATTTAAGCAAGAAAGAAGAGAAAATGAGCACTGTAGGCAAATACAATTGTGGATATTCGTATGCTCTAACAATGTTCAAGCAAATGGCTAAAGAAATCTGTCACGACAAATATTTCTTTTATCGCAACACAAAAGAAAAATAGAAGGCAAAATCTATGTCGCGACACTAATTATTGCAACTTGAAAAATCCTGTTGAGACAATGTATGAAGAAATTATGTTGCGAAAAAGTAATGAATGTCGCGACACTCAAGACAAGGCTTCCGCCCGACAGAAACAAAGTCTGCACAAGTGACGCCGACTTGTTTAATCGACCCAGCTGCAACAAAAGAGTTCAATGTTGCTACATACTAAGTCAAGAGAAGTTTTGATGCTCAATGACAGATATTAAGGTCGAATACGTAAATAAGTCGAACATAGATAAACAAGGTCACTTAATGTGCTTTTCCATCTAGTGACAAAGATTTTAACACAAAGAAGAAAAAGTCTTGTCGCGACATAACAAAACCGGGTCGCGACACTAAGATGAGCTGAAGGCAAAAAGTCTTGTCGCGACATAAAAACTAGGTCGCGATGTAATATTACTCCATGGCAACACCAATAGATCTGCGTCGCAACATCAAAATGAAGTCGCAACAAGAAATCAGTTAAGAGGAGACAAGACTGGTCATGATGTATTTCCTAGTATGCATGTGAATGCCGACAATACAAAAACATTGCTGCAACAAGAGCCAATAGAAATGCTGTCATGGCGATAGAACCAGGCTGCAAATACACCTTGAAAAAGTCGCATTTAAAACAATGTCGCAACACAATTGTCAATGTAGCAACATAATTGTTCCATTAACACACATGAGAAACGTCGCCATATAAAATGGAATGTAACGGCTGCACTGTAGACAAAGTGCTAAAGAGCTAAAGAAGATTTGTCGCGACAGAGGAAATCCTGTCGCCATGCACAACATGTCAAGAAACAAATATTGTCGCAACATATCGTCGTGACATCGCAAATGCTGAATCGCAACAAAGAATTAAAACTCGTTGCGGATAACACTTTCGTGTCGCACCAAGAATGCACATGGGCTAGAATTCTGGGGGATCACTAATGAAGCCTTGAATTTAGGGCCCAAACTTCCCGAGTCTCTATATAGAAACATTCGAGGAAAGCGAGGCACATTTGAAACCATAAGATCCGGGAGCCGAGGACTCTTTCAGATTATATTTTTCTTTTATTTTTCTTTTTATTTTCTTTTCATCGATTACAATTAGCGTAGGATTTCAATTTGTTTACTGGACTGAAACAAAGTTGAATTGTTCTGCTCTAAGTCGAGCTATTTTGTCAAGATCACCCGACATCGCTTGAATTTAATGGTCCGTGAGAAAAGATGGAATTCTATTTCGCTTAATTTTAGTTGCATTGGAAATTTCCCTTATCAAGATTTCAAGAGCTTATTGCGATTCGCTTCTGAAACCTAACTTCCGCCTCGAAAGATATGATGTTAGTTATGGTCTTTCCCGTATAATCAAGATCTTGATCGAGAATTCTCGAATTTATTTGAATGGTGTTGTTCATGAAGGGAATCGTTTCTCAACATTAGTAACTTATACCCACTAAGGATCATGTCCTGCTCGATTTCCAAAGAGGCCCTTCGAGTGACATAGAGTCGAGAATTCCGAGAGCATGGATGCATTACTTAGTGGGTATGCTAGACTATTGCGGAAGAACTAATGAACTCTAAAAGATTACTTAGATAAATCAATTTATACTTATGGTTTGAGAATTAGTTAAGGATCTATCAATTTAATCAATTAGAGATTTCCTTAGTCTTGAAGGAATGATCTGAATCCTACAAGCAGTTTTAGATATAATCAAGGAAAGAGAACTCTTTTAAGATCTCAAGTGACGAGACATCATTTATCTTGTAGAGATCCGGCAAATGGCCACATTCTCGGGGAAGCAAGAAATCTACAAATATAAGAAATGAGAAGTATTGAAAAGAAAATACTTATCTTACAGAGAAAATTTGATTACAAGTAATTGGTTAGATATATTTTTAAAAAATGAACATGACTTTCTAATTAGTGAAGTGTATGGTTAAGGGAGAGATCCAAACTATACTACCTTACCTCTTGACATTTTCAGATTCCAATCCATGAAATAATAGAATTAGATTATGTTGCAGGAATTGATTATTTTACAGCTGGAAACTTCAAAGTGTCTACTTCCAATAATTTGTCTAAATTCAGCTTAGGTCTAGATTTTAAATTTTCCTTTTGTTATAGAGGTAGAGATTTAAACAATAGAATTCTAGTTAGGTTACTAAAAATTATATGAAATGGAAGTTCAAATAGTGTGGAACTCGAAAGTAGTTAGGTAGCTGAACCTTGAATTCTTTATCTTGTGGGAATGATATCCCACTTACAGTCCACCTTATTAGTTGTACGACCGTGCACTCGCGCATTTTGACCAAACTAAATCTTCAATGAATTCAATGACAAACTACTTTACTATGCGAGCATACATGTTCTATTTGGTCAACAAGCTGATGGCTTCTTTCTCGATTAGACAATAAATTTTGGTAATGCTTGCATTTGGTCTCTTATAAAGAAAATGGTCAACAAGTTTTTGGTGCTGTTGTCGGGGATCAAAAGAGTTTAAAAATCAATATTATTACAAAAGAGAGAAATGCTAATTTGGACATTTTTCATTGTTTTTACAAAATTTTTAGAAAAACAACAAAAACAGTTTTAACAGCAGCGGCTGAATAAACCACTGATATTTTAAGAAGCCTAAACAGATATATAATTTTTGATATCACTTACTCCATTTGATCTCAAAGGTGTTTCTTATCAGAAGAATTTAAATGCATAGAAGACCGTGGCGTATTATGTTGCCTGACATTGAAATTGAGAGAACCCTGCATAATCTAAGAAGAATCAATAAGGTAATCCATAAATATGGTAAATCGTAGAGAAAGATTGCGTGCTATTCAAAAGAAGAAAGGAGTGAGAGACCTCAAAGACCTAACACTATGGAGGAATTTTGGAGGCCTATTATCCAAGAGGAATACTCAGCTGTAAGACAACCTTCCATTGAAGCAAACAATTTTGAGCTAAAGCCAACTTTGATTACTATGGTGCAGCAGCATTAGTTCACAAGCCACCCTTTAGAAGATCTAAATGAGCATCTGGGGATATTCATGAAGATGACAAATACAGTCAAGCTGATTGGGGTGAGACCAGATGTAATCAAGCTTCAAATATTCCCATTTTCATTAAGAGACATGGCGGCAACATGGTTTGACTCACTGCCAGTGGGATCAGTGAGGGAAGAACTGGTGGAGGCATACATGAGTAGATTTTTCATTCTAGCTCTCACTACTGAGAAAAGAGGAGAAATAATTGTCTTCAAGCAAGAGGAAGATGAGAGTCTCTACACTACATGGGAGAGATTTAAAAGATTACTAAAAAGATGTCCTATGCATGGAATAGATCTGACCACTTAGATGGATATTTTCTACCATGCCATGAATTATGCCTCCAAGGGTATAATTGATGCATCCTGCTATGGAGCTTTTAAAAGAAGAAGTGCAGAGGAGGCAAGGGAACTGATTGAAGACCTAGCCAAATGCAACTACAAGGCTCCATCAGAAGCTTCAGGAGCAAAGAAGAAATTTAAAAGGAAAATGGTCTTATCGGGCTTTGATAGAATGACGCCCATAGAAGCAAAGTCGATGCAAGGATGAACAAACTAGGAAACAATGAGAGAAGAATGCAGATCGCACATGAAGGAGTAGTAAGAAAGAAGAAGAAGTGTTGAGGAACTAGTTGGAGAAGAGCCCTACCCTGTTGAGGAGGCCAAGTATATGAATGAGCAAAGAAGTTCTCACTTCAAGCCTAACCCCAACTTGCCAACACACTATACACTAGCATTGAGGAACCATGAAAACTTTTCATATGGTGGAGGAGCACAACAAGGCTCTAGACCGGACGGACTACCGCCAGAAACCTATGTCGTGCCCTGTGCTCCAAGAACAACATCAAGAAAGGAAAATGAGGAGAGAACGTGGTCGAAAAGGATTCAATCCTGAAGATTAGATGCTTCATTTCATGTCGAAAACAAGATTTTGAATTCTGTATGGAAAAAGAGATTTTCGACCTGAAATTTCCAAGCAAACACAATCGTGCGCCCCAAAACAAATACCAATGCCACAATGAGAAATTTGGACCTGCAGGAAGTCGGGCCTTATCCTTGCAAAGCCAATCTAGAAATGCATTTCCTAGTGGTACTAAGATCAATCCAAAAGATCTCACATCAACTACATTAAGAGGCAATGATGAATTGCAAGGAAGCAAGAAGGTGTAGGATAAAGCATGCCTGGAAACTGGTTTAATGAAGAATAGCCTCGTAATTGTAAGGTGCAAACAAAGAGAATTATCAGAACTCAAGACGCTTTTGTAGCTCCGAGTCCGAAGCATGACATTAAACTGTGCAACTTCTTAGGAGGCAATCCAAGCAGGAAATTTTAATTTTAAGTTTTAAATAGTTTAATTGATTTAGTACAATTTTATGTATTTGAAGTTTTAGTTAATATGTTAGTGTTGTTGATTTTCAGGATAATGAAAAAACAATTCAAGAAGATCCTTATTAAGAAGAACATTGTTTCAAAAAGAAAATATGCAAAAAATGACCACAAGGGGGAGTAATTCTAATTCCCTAAACCTGTATTTAATGACTATGCATATCTGAAGTTGGTGGGAATGTTAGCATGTTTGAATAAAAATATATTCTGAAAATCAAGGAAAGACATATTGAATTAAGAAATGAGATGAGTTTTCATGCTTGAATTGAAGAAGTTTGAAAGTTTGATTAAGTGTTCATACTTATGTTCAATTGAGTAAGAGTGGTTGTAGACTGTTTTGAATGTTTTATGAAGAAGAAAGAGAAAGGTAAAAATTCAGAAATTTTTTTATTAATGTCGCAACACACTTTTTCTCTGTTTTGAATGTTTTATGAAGAAGAAAGAGAAAGGTAAAAATTCAGAAATTTTTTTATTAATGTCGCAACACACTTTTTCTGTGTCGTGACACACTTGAATTGGAAAGCAAATTGAAAGGGAAGTTTATGTCGCAACATAATTCTCCAGTGTCGTAACATAAATTCAAAAGAGCATAAAAGGAAATGTAGCAACATATTTTTCTGCATCGCGAAACAATCGAACGACTATGTCTCTAAAATTATGTCACAATAACTATTTTTACTTATCGCGATAGAGCATTAATGATAAAGCAAACCCTAGGGCAATGTTGTTGCGACATTAAATGGAAGGCAAGATCAACCAGTTGGCTTATAAATAGAAAATTTTTGAAAATCGAAGAGCCACCTTTCTCATAAACTCTTAACCTTCTCAACTTCTCACTCAAATTTCCACATTATCATTCTCTAAAACCTTAGAGCTCCGAAGCCCTGACCCTACCATGTCTGACTTTACCACCCTGATTCCTGTCCTCAACGAACTCATGGAAGAGTACACTGAGCTAGAAAATGAAACAGAACAAGGTTCTCAAGAAGGCCAGGCAAGTCAGGGAGGACAGGGAAGTTAGGAAATGAAAAGCAACAAGATAAGGAGAATAAAATAAAGAAAAAGAAAGAAAAAGGGAGCTGACAGTCGTGAGCGTAACATATGAAAGAAAAGAGCAAAGAGCTTCTTTATTTCGTAAAAGTAGCACTCTACTCTAAGGAAGTTTGGTTATCAAGAGGCTTCATTGTCAAAAGAGGATTCGTGGTTGCCATTCTCCTTTTGCTAAATGTTAGGAAAAGAGAGGATGGCGGGCCATTGGGTGAACACAGATAACCTGGTTATGCATCTTTGGTGAAAGAATTCTTTGCTAATATGGTAGAAAAAGAAGGAAAATATATACATCGAGGCCTAAGAGGTGGAGTCTAGAGAGCGAGATACACAGATTGTTTAATCTGAGGGTGCAAAAGGATGGTTCTAAGTTCAAGAAACAACTCAAGGAACCAGAACATCAGAAAATAGTAGACCTACACACGGCTAGAAAAGGAAAATGGAAGGGGACAAGGAAAACCCCTTTTAAATCCATTTCCAGAGAAGACCTGACAGAAGAAGCCAAGGTATGGTTCTACTTTATCAATTTCGTCCTTATGCCTTCTAAGCATTTAAGCACAGTGAGAAGAGAGGAAGCAATCCTCCTTTATGCATTGCTGAAGGGTCACAAGATAAATGTAGGAAAAATTATTGAAAAATCTATCTTGGGTTACTCTGAAAGCAAATGCAGGGGAATGATTCCACACCCAGCCACAATAACTAGATTATGCATCTAAGGGGGAGTTGACGAAGAATGGGGGACCGAGGAAACCTACCTAGAGCCTCTCCTCTGACCTTAACTGGTATAACTAAAGGGCCAACAAACAGTGGGAAGACCAATGTCCATCGCAACCGTAAGCTCGTAGGAGTCGTGCCACTCGGAGCGCACCTCTAGGCCGACAAACCCATCAGCGAATGTGTTTAAAGGTTCGTAGTAGAACTGCAATCATACAGAATTGATAAAATTGTTGATGTCTATGTGGCAAGAAATAAAGGAAAGAGATAATTAGCTAAAGACATAACTTCAAATTTCAAGGATGAATTGATGCGCAGCTCAAAAGAAGGACCACTGAGGATGCACCAAGAGAAAGGATGAAGGAGTGGGAATATAGAACAGAGAAAAGGGACACAGAAAGCAGTAGGAACACCTGAGGAGATAGAGAGACAATGCCCCAAGGCAAGCATGGACTCAAGATACCAACTCTATGAATAGTATAGACACTACAAACAAGAGTTTCGCATGATGAGTCACGAGATAAAATAATGTGACACTTCCATGGAATCTCTAGCGAGGTATGAACTTACAGAGCAATGGCGAGATCTCAGGATCACATGAAGACGGTTTCTAGTAAGAAGAAGATACCCTGCCACAAATCCGAATCTCGACCCGTAATCCACACCATAGTTCCCGTATGCATGCACCCACCCATACCCTATACTAACCTGTAGATTCAATTCCGAGTTGTGCCCCCGCACCATGTACAGAAACAAGAAAAAATGAAAATCATAGTACAACAGGAAAAAAGGAACTCACCCGTGTAGAGGAGGTGGAAGAATATCTAAGGATGGAAGCAGCCAAGGAGAGGGCTGCAAGGAATAAAAAATGAACAATACCCTACCTTTCCCATTTCCTCATCCTCTTTGAATTCAAAGCCCATTCCTCTTAATAAAATAAAAATTTTTAGCAAAAATTTTGTGTTTAATTGTGTTTTTGCTTGATTGATGTGTTTGTTTTTAATTGATTTTCTTTGCTTCAATGTTTGTCATTTGCTTGGTTGAATAAAGAAGAAATCAACCACCCAATAATATCATGACTATTGGCAAAGACAAGCCTGGGTGAAAATGACTCGAGAACAATTGTGGCTGGGCGTTGTATTGTTGTGAGATGAATGGCTAATCAAAATAAACCGCTTTACTTGATTAAAATAACACAACAACAGAAAAATTCAAATCCAAACAACCACTGATAGATGATTATGGCAAAGACCCTCAATTGGAAAAGGAAGTTACAATAGCCGTAATGAAGAATGATCAAATTTAGGAAGATGTACTCAATAGGAAACATAAATAAGACTTTTGAAACCTTTGTGTAAATAGTAAGGTTAGTAAACATCCTGAAAAACAATGCACATGGTCAAAATGAGATCTTAACAAATTGTGAAAAATTAGGGACATCTTCTGGGTTCATTCACAGTCAAATAGTCCAAAGTCCTAGAACTTCTTAGATTATTAGTCAAGGCGAAATCCTAGGCAATACCACTAACAGGAAGTGATATAGGCCATCTTTGGAAGTTTGAGCCTTTCAAGCCTACCCTCTTAATATGCACAAGCATACACTCTAGTTCCAGAATTGAGCCAAATTGCCTAATTTCTTCATTGAACCAGCAATTAGAACCTCAAACCCTTCCTTTTTTCTAATCCTACAGTAAAGAACCCTTTGTTGCCCAGATTTCAGGAAAAGAACCTCAAAATGCAGAAAAGGACCAGATTGGGAATATTATTTTGATTTAAAGGGAAAAACAAGAATGAAGGAAGGAAGAAAGAAAAGAACAAATAAAGGAAAGAAAAGACATGCAAAGAAGAAGTTAAGAATTGTGAATTGTCAAATTGGAATAAGTTTTGTCTTTTGGCCTTCCTCTCTTGAACAATTAAGTTCATAGGGGTGTTTCAACACCTAGTACCCTAATATCAATTGGTATGAGAGCTGCAAACCCAGAGTTCTCTAAGAGTGGTATAAAGCCTGAGAAGACAAAACATTGCACTATTCCTAAAAATCTTTGGCAAGTGAAAAGAAAAGTAAAAAGGACTTCTATCTAAAGGGACTGACTTGATTAGAATTACAGTGGCAAATAAAATTGCCAAGATGAGAGTATGCAGTATGGACAACAAGATCAAGGATGCAAAAAGTGAAGATTGGAATCTGGGTAATCTTTAGCATAAATTCTTCAATTATCCACCCAATAACCCAAGCCAAACTTTACAAGCTAAAAGACCATTGATCTCGAAGGTTGTATTTGCCTACATTAGTGGAGACTGATATGAAAACAAGAATATGGGACTTAAAATGATATACAGTAACTATGTCAGACCCAGAAGATTAGCTAATTTAGCCAAGGAGAAAGGGAAAGAAGACCATCACACAATCATATATCAGGATGAATTGACTGAATTGTTTACATTTCAGAAGTCATTAGTTTTGTTTGATAGTAATTGAAAATGCTTCAAGTCTCGAATCACAAATCGACTTGAAACTAAGTCGCAATCAACTAGTTTCAATTAAAAAGGATCGCAAAGAAAATGTAAAATGTCCTTAAAATAAAGCCGAATCTGTTTCCGAGACAAACAACATTTTTTCTTTTCGCTTGGGACAAGCAAAACTTTAAGTTTGGGGAATTTGACAGAGTCTTAACTCATCTATTTTTAATCCATTTTTCTGCTTATTTAATATATATTCAAATTTGTTTTAATGTCAAATTACTGGGATTATTCAACAACTTTGTGTTTTGGTGTGTTTTAATTTAAAAGGAGAAAATTTAAGGCAAGAAAGAAGAGAAAATGAGAAATTGCAAAGAATTACGCCGCGATAGTAGCGCATGCCAAGGTCGCGACAACGCTTAAAGAAATTCATTAGCAACTGCCACGATAAATCTGGCAACACAAAGGAAAAATAGAAGGCAGAATCTATGTCGCCACATAAAATCTCCTGTCACGACACTGATTATTGCAACTTGAAAAATCCTATTGAGACAATGTATGAAGAAATTATGTCGCGACATTAGAAGACAAGGTTTCTGGTCCTGATAGAGAAAAAAGTCGCGATAGTGATCGACAGAACCACTGCTGCAATAAAGTGTTCAATGTTGTGACATACTTCAAGCTGAAGAGAAGTTTTGATGTCGTGACAGAGATATTAAGGTCGCGACACAGAAATGAGCTGAACACGGGATAAACAAGGTCACGATAGATTTTTGCATCTCACGACAAAGATTTCAACACAAGAAAGAAAAGTCTTGTCGCAACATAACAAAATTGGGTCGCGACACATAGATAAGCTAAAGGCAAAAAGTCTTGTCGCGACATAAAAACTAGGTCACGACATAAGACATCTACAACACCAATAGACTATGTCGCAACATCAAAATGAAGCTACAACAAGAAATCAGGTTAAGAGGAGACAAGACTCTGTCACGACAGACTTTCCTGGTCGTGATAGGAATGCTGACAATACAAGAAACATTGTTGCAACAAGAACCAGTAGAAATGCTGTCGCGACATAGAAACTAGTTCGCGACACAATTTTTAAGAAGCTGCACATAAACAATGTTGCAACACAATTGTCAATGTAGCAACATAATTGTTTCCAAGAACACATTACGACATTTTGTCACACATACAAATGGACAATGACAGACCATGTGACAAAGCGTTAAAGAGCCAAAGAAAGATCTCATTACTTTATTAGAGGAAACTTTGTCGACAAAATAAACATGTCAAGAAACAAATACTGGCCACGACATATCGCCGCATGTCAGAACGTAGAACTCGCAACAAAGAATTAAAACTGTGTCACGAAAACACTTTTAGGTTGAGACCAAGAATGCAATATGGGACAAAATTTTGGGGATCCACAATGTAGCCTCGAATTTAGGACCCAAACTTATGGGGCCCTATAAATAGAAACATTTGAGGAAAGTGAGGCAATCAGTCGGCGAAAAACCAGAGCATTTGGGGAGCTAAGGACTCTTTTGTATTTTATTTTTATTTTATTTTTCTTTTTATTTTCTTTTCGTCGATTAGAATTAGCGTAGGATTTCAATTTGTTTACTGGACTTGAAACAAAGGAATTGTTCAAGTTTCAAGGTTGAGCTATTTTATTGAAGATCAATTCCACTCATCAAGCCAATTTATGAAGTCCGCAGAGAAAGATGGATTTATTTCTTTTTTAGTTTTAGCGCATCAGAAATTTCCTATCGCATTTCGGTGTTTATTGCGATTCGCTTTTTGGAAACCTAACTTCCGACTCGAAAGATCCGATGTTAGTTATGGTCTTTCCTGCATAATTAGAAGGAGATCTCTTGGATTGAGAATTTCGAATTTATTTGAATGGTGTTGTTCATGAAGTGAATTGTTCTCAACATTAGTAACTTATACCTAATTAAGGACTGTTGTCTAGCTCTGATTTACAGGAGGCCCTTTGAGTGACACAGAGTTGGAGATTCTTGATAGCATAGATGCATTACTTAGGGGTATGCTAGACTATTATTGAAGAACTAATGAACTCTAAAAGATTACTTAGATAAATCATCAATTTACTCATGGTTTGAGAATTAGTTGAGGGATATATCAATATAATCAATTAGAGATTTCTCCTTGGTCTTGAGGAATGATCTTGATCCTGTGTTAGCTTAGATCTAATCAAGGAAAGAGATAACGCTTTAAGATCTTAAGGATGATACATCATTTATCTTGTAGAGATCTGGCAAATGGCCTTATCTTGGGAAGCAAGAAATCTGTAGTCATAAGAAATGTGTATGGATTATTGGAAAAGAAAAATACCTAGATCTTAGAGAGAAAATTTGATTACAAGTAATTGGTTAGATACATGTTTCAGAACTGAACATGACTTTCTAATAAGTGAAATGTATGGTTAAGGGAGAGATCCAAACTATACTACCTTACCTCTTGACATTTTTAGATTCCAATCCATGAAAGAATAGAATTAGATTATGTTTGCAGAACATTATTCCTGAATACAAAGGAAATCCCCAGTGTCTACTCAAAGAATAATTCTGTCTGGGCCCAATTAGGTCTGTGATTTTAATTTTTCCTTTGTTATAGAGGTAGAGAGATTTAAACAAAGAGAATTCCTAGTTAGGTTACTGAAAATTATATGAAATGGAAGTTCAAATAGTGTGGAACTTGAGTAGTTAAGGTAGTTGAACTTTGAATTCTTTTTTATCTCTGTGGGAATGATATCCGGACTTATAAGTCCACTTTTGTTAGTTGTACGACCTGTGCACTTGTAGCATTTTGACCAAACTAAATCTTCAATGAATTCAATGACAAACTATTTTTACTATGAGCATACATATTCTATTTGGTCAACAAGTTTTTGACACATTTACTAGATTGATAATAGCTATTTGGCAACAAAGAGTGTGAATTTGATCTCTATAAAGAAAATAATGAGTGCACCTTTCACTTGAATAAGGTTAGCTACCATCATGGAAACAAAAAGAAGAAAATCTCAAAATAAGGATCGCGAACATCATAGATCCCAATTGCTATTTGGAGTTAATAACCATCGCCTCTACGAAACCATGGAGGAGGGAATCATTCTTTCCTCGTAGTTTGGGTGAGTCAAGTTGGACTCTAGAAAAATGAAGCAGCTTCTTGGGAGGCAACCCAAGCTTAGTAATGTTTCCTTTTCCCTTTTCTAGTTTTTTTTTTATTTAGCTTCAAGTTTGTTTTTGAATAAATTTTCATGCTTGATCTTGTTTTATTTTGTTTTAGTCGTGATTTTTAAGTTTTTGGAAGTCCTAAATTTTATTCTAACTGGATGATCTAACTTGATCATCTTCAGGGGAGTCCTTTCTTCCTCGTTTTTATTTTTATTTTTTATGATCCATTTCATTGAGGAATTGTTATGTTCAAATTTGGGGGGACAAATTGTGATAGAATCAACTTTGGATTTCTTTAGTATCTTGTGTTATACATGTTTGTGTTTAGTTTAGTTTGGTTAGTTTGTTGAATCCACATTTGCATGAGCTTTTTCTTTCTTTTGGTTGTTTTGTGTCTCATATGAGTTGGTTTGGTGCTTAACAACTGTTAGGAGAATGCTTTGACATTGTGCTTCAAAAGTTTGTTTTATTTAGCAAAAACTTGGGATACCATCACATTTATGTGATCTCAGATTGAGTGTATCTAGTGGCCGTGGGAGGCTTGGTCAGAGAGCCTTCGTGTTTTCAAGGGAACCACTTCTAATGGAACTTGCACACACACACCATATCTCATTCAGACACCGAGAGCCTGGGCTCTCCTCTCAAACTAAACTTACCTTGAGAGGTTTTAACTTCCATAGTGTTGGGACACCTCAATAAAGAGGACCCCACAATTGTAAAAACAAAAGAAAAATAGAAAAATAAAGAAAAAGAAGTAGAAAAAAAATGGAAAAAAAAGATAAATAAGTGAGTTGTTCCAGTTGGAATCCCGGGTACAGTCTGAGGGGCCTTCCAAAGCCTAATGCCCTAAGCCAACTAGCTATGAGTCATTGACTTCACTACCAGAGGATGGTTCAGTCTCATAAGTCGGTGATTTGGTTTTCTAGTTGAGTGTTCAGGGTGAATTTTGAGGGGAACTTAATGCCCGGTGCCCTTAACCAACTGGTGGGGAGTCGCTAATGGATATCCGCTATATGGACACTTTTCTAGTTGCATTGCATCCTACTTTCCAATGTGATTAATGAAGGTGTTTCAATGTTTGGCATTGCCTTTCAATGAGTATTAAGTTGGTTTGAAAGTGTCTTAAACTTTCGCCTGCATTTGAGATCAACACACATTTTCGCCTTTAGTTTTTGAAGACTTACTGAAAACTGAGGCAAAGCTGGCTTTCGATCACTACGCCTATGGATACCTTGTCTTTAAAGATCTTAAATGTAAGCCGATCCCATGTAGATCACTATATTATTTCGGGTAGAAATTCTGCTGGTATTCTCCGAGCTTGTTGCTGGGCACCATTTTTTACTCTATCTCATTGTAGTGTTTTGTATATATGTGTGTTTTCCTCAATGAGATTGCTGTGATTTTAAGTTTGGGGTGTGATGAGTATCTTAAATACCATTTTATCCCCATGATTTGTGCTTTCAGCCTTTAGTAGTTTTATAAGATAAATAAAATACACACTCATTTTCAATTTTAGATAATAAACCATTGTTGTTTATGGTAAAAGGAGGTAAAAAATCAACAAATTCAACATTCAACAACAACTACTGTATTTTGGTCTTTTCAGTTGCAGGATAACCTCCCATGGCTCTAATATTTGTATGGATATATATTAGACTTCCCAAGCTTTCCAAAGAGTCCTGTCACTTAATTCTAGAATCACGATTGATCGGCTGGCTGGGGGTTAAGGAAATGGAGAAGAGTGCTCAAAATTCGACCGGGGCTGGCACACTTTATTGATCTCATTCACCACTCAACTCTAAATTGCTTTCTGAAATATCCACATTCAAACTCTTAATATTTCTGTAGACACCAAGATTGCTCCTTTGGCTTGAGTCCACTAGAGTTATAGCACTGGTAGCTGTGGAGGAAAACATAGAAAGGGGTTAGTGATGCATTTTCTATAGCTGTAGTGTGAGTTTTCACACTGTAGCGTGAGTTTTCATGTCAGAGCATGGTTTCATGACGTGTTATGACATGCTTATATGGTCCAAAGAGGCTCCCCAGCCTTCACATACGGGCCACATCCGCCATACTACGTAGTGGATGTCAGCCCAAATGTGAAGAAGCTCCATCCCTATGTCTTGAGGCTGGCCACAAACAATGTGCATTGGAATGGGGATTTTTTACAGCTGAATTTTATGGGAGCTATCATAAGGTGCTAGGTGACATGATCTTTGGTGGAAATACCCAAAGGCAAATCTCTCTTGGGGAGATCGGTTCTTGGCTTTGAAGAAGAATAAGAATGAGATTTTAAGAGAAGAAAAGGGTTTCATCTCTCCTCTTCTCCTATTTTCTTGCTTTTCTTTATTTTCTATGATTGTATTTTTCCCCTGCATGAACTTATCCTATTTTCTAGGGTTTTGAAGTAGTCTAAACAATGAACCATGGTGTTTAGTTTTTATTTGTAATCTTTGATATTTGGATATATATATATTAAATGTTCTATTCAATTTCTCATGCTTGTTGATGGTTAATCACCATTAACATGATATGTGACCTAATTTGAGGTTGAGAAACAATAATTATGTTAGACCATGAATAGAATGTCATATTTTCCATTGGTAGATATTTGTGGGTTATGTGGCTTTTTGTGGTTTAATGCTAATGCAACCCTGGGTTATGATGGTTTGAGGTAGAGATACATTAGACCCTTTTTCAAGGTAGATTACAATACCACTGAGAAATAATAAACATGCGCTAGTGAATCCACACATATATAATTTAGGCATCATCAGGACCATTTCTCTAACTTCATCATAGGAATTTGTTAGATGAAATCAAAACCCTAGGCTTTCTTATAATTACATTTTTCCTTTGCATGTTAGACAATTTAGTTTAAGATTTATTTAGTTTAGCTTGTTTTCCATTTCAACTTCACCTTTATGTAAATCCAAATAAAGTTAGGACTATTCTAATTTCAATACTTTTAGGTAACTGGACTTCAGACAACACTATACTTCCGCTCTTATTACTGAGGCAACACGTGCACACTTGCATATAGGCATACCCATTTTGAGTTTCAACCACTGTAATAATAAAGGATGCAGATAGAGTGAAAAAAGCTCATTACAAGATCCTGTGCCATCAATCAAAAAGGCCGGGACACCGGGTTAATTGTTCCTTTTACACCTATATTTAACAGTTTTTCTAACATAGCCCAAAATTTCCAAGAAAGACCGAAAGGGCTAATGCGTGACTTTCCCCAGAGCGTGGAGCCAATTGTTTCAACACCCTCCTTCTCTTTGATAAGTTTTTGTTGTTGTTATTATTATCATTTTTTAAATCATATCGTATGTCTGAGAGATATTTCGAAGAGAACTAATAATTACAGAGTGCATGGACACTACGAATTTATTAATGTTATTGTTATTTTGAAAGGGACCTATAAGATGAACGGACATAATGTCTACTAGAATTTCATTCTAATTTCACACAGACTAGTTTAGTTGAAAAGCAAATCATATACTTAGTGGTTCTAAGTTCCATTGATCGACTTCTCCTTATTACTACACAATGCTCATTTTTCTTTTAAATGCTATTAGAATTAAAATGTTTATATTATTGTCTGTATTGTTATATTTTGTTAGTTATTGATTAATTTGGCTCTAGGATTAATATTTAATTTTCTTTTCTTGGGCTATGTATATAGTTTTAGGTCCTTGATTATAGCTTTTTCATTTTTATTTTCCTTAATCCTAGCACCTTAATTCTAGTGATTTGCTTTCAAATTCTATATAAGATTGACATAAGCCCTTTTTTGAATCAATGAATTATGTTTTCATTCCTCTATTGTTTAGCTCATTCTTTATTTTTGAGTCTTCTACCACCTTTAAAGTTAACAATTGGTATCAAAACCCTTCTTCTTAAAGGACCTGCAATTCGATCATGGAAGGTGAAGCAAATTTTCCAACAGTAGCTCCTTTAGTATTTGATGGAACAAACTATCAAATGTGGGCAGTAAGAATGGAGACATATATGGAAGCCTTAGATCCTTGGGAAGCAGTAGAAGAAGACTATGAAGTCTCTGCACTTCCTGTAAACCCCATCATGGCTCAGATAAAGGTACATAAAGAGAGGAAGACAAGGAAATCAAAGGCAAAAGCCTGTCTATTTGGAGTAGTCACTTCCCCCCTCTTCACACGGATCATGTCTCTAAAGTTAGCCAAAGAGATATGAGATTACCTCAAAAAGGAGTATGCCAAAGGTATGCAGATTCTAAACTTGTAAGAGCTAGGAATCTGAATTGTAAGAACAAATGAGTCCCGCACGCTTAAAGAACACAGTTAAGGCACTTCTAGAATTAAAATTTAAGACTTGATTTGAATTCACAAATTCAAGAATATTAGAAAACAAATTCTGTCATCAAATCTTAAAAGGTATGATAACCATCACTGCCCTTGAAAAGACTAAGGACCTATCAAGATTTTCTGGCAGACTGTTATGCTTCTGCTAATAAGTATAAACAGGTTCATGAGAGAAGGCACGATAATGGGTTAAGGTTCAGACACGTACACTCAAGGAGCTACCAAGAGTGAGTGGAAGAATAAGAAGAATTAAGTAGCACCAATGAAAAACCAGGAGTTGGAAAAGGGAAGGATGGGCAGAAGAAGTCATATCCACCTTGCTAGCATTGTAACAAGAAAGGTCATCCACCTTTCAAGTGCAGGAGAAGACCAAATGCCAAATGCTCCAATTGTCAGTAAATGGGGCATGAAGCTATTATCTGGAGGAACAAAATGCAAGAAAATGAGGGAGAGGTAAATGTTGTAGATCAAGAGGAAGAAGATTACATGTTTGTTGCCACTTGCTTCACCAACATGAGTTCAACAAACTATTCGTTCATTGATAGAGGTGTCCAACGGGACGTGTTGCCCATTTTGGCACGTGTGCCAGCCCATTATAATGTCATGTCGTGCCATGCCTACTTGATTATTGTAGTAAGTTGGGCTAGCATGACATGGGTGAGTGGGCGTGGTTATAAGATACGTGAGCTATGCCGTGCCATGCCTCAAAAGAAATGGCCCACCATGCCACCTGCCTAGCTTGATCAACCGGACGCTGCTTAACGCGATTTGTATAGCCTCATCGTGCTAACTCCATAAAGTCATCGACAAATGATTGAATTTACATTTTTTCTTTATCAAATTTCTAAAATGCCCCTCCCAACAACTATATAACGGCTAGTTTAAGGGGTAAAAAAGGTAACTCAATAATGATCTTTATATATTTTATATCAAATATCTATAATACCCCTCCTAACAAATATATAACGACTAGTTTTAAGAGTAAATAAGTTCAGAACAAAATTTTAAATATTTGTATGTCAAATACCTAAAATACCCCTCTCAACAACTATAGAACGACGAGTTTTAAGGGTAAATATGTAATTGATCTTCCAATGATTTCTTATAAATACCTCTCATTTTAATTCTTTCTCACCTAATTCTCTATTCTCTCATTTCTCCTTGCACATTGTTTACAATTTTCTCAAGTTTCTCTTTCATCAATTTACAAGTGCTCAAATTTAAGATTTAAATTACTTACTCTCCACAAGTGTGCATCACTTACAAGTTTGTTGGGAGTAATCTCTACAAGTTCTCATCATCACAAGGTGGAGGTATTTATATTTAGTTATTTTATTTGATTTTTTAGTCCTATATATTTATTTAAAATTTTATTTCTTCATTTTTCTTTACATAATTAAAAATGGATCCCTGTTACCTAGATGTTGAAGACCTTAATTTTGGTATTGATGAATGTGACGAATTTAATCCATTTGAAGATGAGGAGAATCCCATCCCCACTAGTAACCCTCATTCTGTCCCTTCTTCTAATTCCGATCATGTAAGAAAAAAACCTAGGGTTAGTAAATGCACTTCTTTAGTTTGGAATCACTTTACTATAATAAATAAAGAAAATTCAAAAGGAGAGGTAGAAAATGTAGCATAATGCAAATATTATAAAAATATAGTTGTAAAGTTAGTGGTGGCACGTCACCTTAGAAGACATAGCCGAACAATGCACCGTTATGCATTAGACCCTAAACAATCCCCAAATAAGTCAAAGTGGATCTTCGCACGAAACTCTTTATGCCAATCATGAATGTGTAAGAGAAAAGTTTGGTAAACTTATAACTAGTATGAATCTTCCTTGGGATTTACCCAAGATCCTAGATTTTTAGATCTAATGGAAGATTTACAACCGTTCATTATAAGAATTCCTAAGACTACTTCTCGTAATGATATAATAAAATTATAAAAATAAAATAATATGTCAAGAATTAACTAATTATAATGATGTTTTATTTGTGGCTTTTTTGATATATGGACGAAGCAAAGGATGATCCTTATATGTGAATATCTATTAGATAGATTTGAATTGAGAATTACACAAAAAAGTATTAGGTTTTCATCTTATATGTCATCCTCATTATGGGCCTAACATATATGAATGTATAACAAGTGTTTTTAAAGAGTATGACATAGTTAATAAAATTTTAGTATTTTCTTTGATAATGCTTCAAATAATAATAATGCAATAGATTTATTTATAAAAACAATTAGATTGGATCCACGAAAAGAGATGTTTCTTGTGAGAGTTGTTTGTCATATAATTAATTTAATAGTTCAAGATGTTCAAGATGGTTTAAAATTAATATTTGCCTCAATAGTTGCTATTCGATTTAGTTTAAAATTTATTTGTTATGGCACGAGTAAAATCAAACAAGAATTTAGTGATTTATGCAAATCTCAAGGCTTGAAGCCTAAAAAATTTCATCGTGATGTTCCTGATCATCATTGGAATTCTACATACCTAATGTTAAAATCTTATCAAAGATATTGTAATATCAGATTTTGTCAATGCTAAAATAGGTGAAATTAAAATAAGTTCAAATGATTGGGAAATAGGTTTTAAATTTTTAAATTTTTTTAAAGGTTTTTTATGAAGCTACTGATATGTGTTCTACTGTATACACACCCACATCTTGCATAGCACTTAAATGTATTTGCAACATAAGTGATTTGTTTAAAAAAATATAGAGATCATATTTTTTTTCTTTTTTTTTTTTAAATATGTGAAAATATGGAAAGAAAAAATTTGAAATATTGGAAGACCATTCTACCACTTTTTTCATTAGCTGCTTATATGGATCCAAGGGTTAAAGTTGAAAGTGCATGTAGTAAACATTTTAAATTACATAACTTGTTGTATGAACCAACCACTTGAACCCACATATATGAACAATTAAACAATTTATATAAATATTATCAAAATAAATATGACAACGCCTTAAATGCTACAACTTCATTTACATTTGGAAATTATCCCTTTTTTTCCGCAATTAGCAAAGGAAAAATGACAAATTGGTCCTTCAAAAATATTTAGACACTGATTACTGTTCATACCTATCATCGAATGAAATAAATTTTTTTGATATTTTGAAATGGTGGAAATCTCATGAATCCACTTTTCCCGTGCTATCTAAAATGGCACGTGAACTACTAACTCCGCCAGTGTCTACTGTAACATCGGAATCTACTTTTTCTATTGCAGTAAATATACTTGGAGAAAGAAGGACAAGACTTTCGATGAGATGTTTGAAGGATTGGGAAGATGCACGCTTTGGACTTAAAAAAAAAAGAAGATGAATAAGTAAGAACGCTTGAGAAGTTGGATAAAATGGATCTCAACTTAGAACAAGATGATTTTGAGATTGATGATGACAATTAAAGATGAATAAGCTTTAACATGAAGACAAAATTTTCAAAATTTTAAGTTATATGTTTATTTTAGATTTATGAGATGTAATTTATTTTTAAAAGTAAGTAATGCATGTAATTGATAGTTGGGTAGGTGTCAACCTAGTTGGAATGTACTCAAACTGTAGTGATGTAATTCTCACTTTTTGTTCTTATGAGATGTAATTTATTTTTAGCCTAGTTAGGATGTACTCCAACTATAGTAATGCAGTTCTTACTTTTTGTTCTCATTATTTTTCATGTAAATTGTTAAACTATTAAATAAAATCGTATATTATTTTTATTTTTATATTCCAATATTTTAAATTTATTTGTTATTTTAATTAAAAAAACTAAATTAAATATTATCTTTTTATATCTTTAATAAGAAAAAAACTAATATTTAAATAATGAAAAGTAAAATAGATTTAATTATAAATTAATATTTTTTGAAAAATAGGAGCCTACTATCATAGCCTATTGGCATGTCATTGCACGACATTGCATGGCAAGGCACAACAAGAATAACCCATGGGCTTATAGGTCGTGCTCGGCCACTTATTTTTTTTCTTGGGATGATACATTACAACCCAAATCCTTCATTAGGCTAGCACGTTTGCATGCATGGCCCGCCAAAACAACGTGTCGTGCTGGCGTGGCACGACCCATTGAACACCTCTATTCATTGATACTAGTGGGGTTGCTCCAACCGGATGCTGATGAATCCTAAACTCATATATTTTTATTCCATTTCTTTGGTATCATTCTTGAAGTTTATGATTCATTTTAATGCTGAATTATGGAATATTCAGCAATTTTTTGTTTTGCATGTTTTGAAAAAAAAATAGAGAATTCAAACAAGAAAAGCAGAAAATTAGCCAGGATAGCAAACTATGTCGTGACATAGTATCAGAATGTCGCGACAAAATTCTAATATAACCAACAGAAGTATGTCGCAACGAGGATCAAACTAAGCGCAAGCCAGAAATGAAGACTGTCGTGACACAATTTAAGATAGTCTGACTAATTTATGTCGCGATAATGGATTTTTATGTCGTAACATAGCTGGAGTAGTTTATGAAGAAGAATGTCGCGATATTCCAAACTATGTCGTGACATTGATTAAGAAAATGGTAGTGGAATTATGTCACAACATTTCGAATCTCTGTCGCGACAAAAGACGACTCTATCGTGATAGAAAATAGCAGAACAATGAGACAAGTCAAGACAAAGTTGTTGTGACAGAGAATTTCTATGTTGCGATAGACATTCCAACGTATGTCAAGACCAAGACAAATTTTATGTCGTGACAGAAGAAAACTATGTCGCGACGCAACATTCAGAGCCAGGAATGGGAGACAAGAAGACTTTGTCGCGATAGAGAAGTTTTATGTCATGACAAACACAACATGAGGCTGAGGTGAATTTTGTCGTGACAAAGACAAATATTGGGTTGCTGCATAGGAGTTGAGAAAATAAATGTGTGAATACGCATACGTAAACTCATGTCGCGATATAATAAAGAACCTGGTTAAGTAGTCTTGATCACGACAAAGGAAGATTATGTCGCGACAATAAAAAAAATTGCTGAATAAGAGATTTTTGTTGCGACAAAGACAAATGTTGTCGTGACATAAAATGGAAGATAAGTGAGAGGAGCCAAGGCAAGTTTGTCGCGACAAGGGATTCAATGTTGCAACAAAAAGTTCAGTCTCAGCAATTCAAGGCAACACAACTCTGTCACGACAAAGAAAAAGTTCGTCGCGACAAAAAATCCATGCTATTGGGAGAAAGTCTGTCGCAATAAAGAAAAGTCTGTCGCAACATAAATTGAGAATAACAACAGAAAGAATGTCGCAACATAGCAGAGACTGTTGCAACAAAGTTGAAGAGCTAGAGGAGGAAATTTCTATCGCAACAAAAGACAACCATGTCACGACATAAAACAGACAACATCAACAGAACTATGTCGCGACTAAGTAAAATCATGTCACGATAGAATCAAAGAAGATAGTACAAAATATGTCGCGGATAGAAATTGTAAAGCCACGCATAAAGAAATGGGCAACAAAGATAAGAACCATGTCGCGACATAACTTTCTTTATCGCGACAAAGCGGCGATCCACAATTTGTGCCTTGAAGTTCGGCCCATTATTTAAAGCTCTATAAATAGAAGCATCTAGGCACTGTACGCCTGCAAACCAGACTTCGTAGTCAAGAATTCAGATATTAATTTTCTTTTATTTTTATCTTTTATTTCCTTTTTAGTAGATTTTGTTTGAGAGTAGTTTTTAGTTAGTTTTCTATTTAATTTATGGATTTGAGTAATGAAATGAAGTCCAGCTTCGAGTTGGAATTTATTGTAAAATTATCTTTCTCATTACTATTTTGATTTAAATGGATGTTGGAAGAATTTTTGGAGTACATTTATTTCAGCCTACTTCATAATGTCGTATGAATTTTCTTTGATCGCTTAGTCACCGATTTATGTGAACTCATTTTGAAAGATCAGCCCTCTCGAAATGGGTCGATAAGATTGTTATTTTTCTGCACAAAATGTAAGAACGCCTTAGTTAGAATTCTTGAATTTATTTGATTGGTGGCTATTCTCGATCCTAATCAGTTCCAAGTACTAGTACCGTACCCAAACAAAGTAATCAGATCTTGCTTTGATTTCAAGTAAAGCCATCCATGACAATGTATAAAGAGAATCCCAAGGGCATAGAGCGCCTTACGGATATGGTAGACTACTAATTTGGCAGTCTAATGAACTCCTCAAAGATTACTTAGATGTATCACTAACTTACCATGGTTTAAGGATAGTTTCGACGGCATGGCTTAATCTCTCGTAGGCTTCCTTCCTTTTCTCGATAAATGATCGTGATCCTATGTGCCAAGATAGATCTAATCAAGGAGATGGAGAATGTCATCATCATTAAAGGACGAGGTGCCATTTAAATTGGAGAAGGCTTGCAATATTTTGTCTTTAGAAGCAAGAATTCTTCAATCCGAAGATTTGGGTGTGAAGTACTGAAAAGGAAAACTACCCAGATCTTAGAAAGAGGATTATGTCTTACAAATAACTGATTAAATCCATGAGTAAGAAATGAACATGAATTTCTAATTAGTGAAATGTATGGTTAAGGGAGAAATCCAAACTATACTATAATGCATCTTTGACAAATTCAGCTTTCCAACTTATGGCTTAGCTATGATTCAAAATGATGCAAAAATTGACAATTATCCATTGGTCTATTTCCCATTGTTGTCTCACTCAGTGAACTCTCAAATCCACTTTTATTAATTTTTTATAATAGTGAATACTTATTATTATTTGTTAGTTTCAATCATTTTAACATTGAAGTTCAAAAAGTAAGGATCTTAAGTGGTTGGGGTAGTTAGTCTTTTGATTTATCATCAATCCTCGTGGGAATGATATCTGAACATAAAAATCAACTTTTATTATTTGTACGACCTGTGCACTTGCAGTGATTCAGACCAAACACAATTTTTAATGAATCCATTTTACAAAAAAGACAAACACATATTTTCATCATATATTAGCAAATAAGTTTTTGGCATCGTTGTCAAGGATTAGATATTAGTCATTTGGTGGCAATGTCAATTAATTGGTAAATTTGGTCTATACATAATTCAGTCAACATGTTTTTGGCAACGTTGCCGGGGACTTTAGTTAGTCTTTGGTAGCCGTGTCAGAAAATTGGTCAACAAGTTTTTGGCCCCGTTATCGGGGACTTTAGTTAGTCTTTGGTAGTCGTGTCAGAAAATTGGTCAACAATGACACATAACAAGAGTCTGTTTAGAGAATGTTGTGAAATCACTTCATCAAATGTTTGAGTGGGTGATGGTAAGCATATTGTTGTCAAGGGAAAAGGTACAATTGCTATCCTAACCTAGTTATGGTATGAAGTTAATCATTGATGTGTTGAATGTGCCTGACATAGATCAGAACTTGTTGAGTATAGGTCAACTAGTTGAGAAATGATATAAAGTACCGTTTCACAATGACTATTGTCTAATTAAATATGCAAACGACAATGACCTATTCAGAATTAAGATGAAAGGGAAATGTTTTGTTCTAAATCCATTGAAAGATGAGCAAATTGCAAACTTGCAAAAAGACTCTCTCTCATTTTCTCCACAATCACATGGTATACTGACTAGCTCAAATACTGAGGACGTCCCTCAAAATTGCTTTGATAATTCAATGTGGAAATGAGTGGAAAACACTATGGGACTCTGCTTTCGATGATCATGCGCGTAAGCTATTTCTTGCCAGCATTGGGCTTAATCAAGAAATCTCTCAGTTCTTTTTGACTATGCTCCATCGAATGGAGGTTCTAGATTTATGTTGTTCATGTTACTTCTCAAGTCTATCAAATATTCTAAGAATGCACTTTGCGAGAATTTCAATCATTCACATGCAAAGGAGGGAAAGCGATCGCGATGTGTAAGAAATATTTAGTACATGATATCCAAAATCAATGACAGCTTTGAACTTGATCTGGTGCTAGTGAGAATGCAAAGAAATGATCGTAACATGCAAATGTCAAAAATCATATGTCAATAGCCTTTCCTAATGTTTTACAAACTACTAAGATCGAACCAAAAAGTTATTTATTTGATACGCAAGGTAAAATTTTTAGGTTTCCTTTCGATAATGTCAGCCAATAATAATGCAATATATTTATTTGTAAAACAATTAGAATGTGGGTCCACAAAAAGAGATAGTTTATGAGATGTGTTTGTCAGGTTATAATTAATTTAATAGTTCAAGATGGTTCAAAATTAATATCTCGTCTAATGGGCCATATCGACTTAGTTTAAAATTTATTTGTTGTCGCATGAGTAAAATCAAACAAGAATTTAGTGATTTATGCAAATCTCAAGGTTTGAAGCCTAAAAACTTTCATCGTGATGTTCCTCATCATTGGAATTCTACATACCTAATGTTAAAATCTTGTCAAAGATATGAAAATGTAATATCATATTTTGTCAATACTAAAATAGGTGAAATTAAAAATAAGTTCAAATGATTGGGAAATAGGTTTACAGTTTTTAAATTTTTTAAAGGTTTTTTATGAAGCTACTAATATGAGTTCTTGTAAAACCCGTGAAAAATTGACATTTAAATTTTTCACAAAAATGGCAAAACGATAAATCACGAATAAGATCGCAGGAAAAGCTTCTAGATTTTTTCAGATTCATAATGAAACAAATTGTAATCAGTTGAATCGTCACTAAATTCCAAGACTCTACCGAATTAATTCGAGACACCGAATTTCACGCTTCAGAAAATCTGTGATCTGATGAGAGGAGGTGCCAAATGACCCGTGGAGGATGACACCCCAGATGCCAAAGGTCACCTGCTAGGCCGCATGTGAGCAGGTCGTTGGGAGGAGATATGCGGGGGTGAGTCCCCCACCGATCAAAGCTTACAGAAAAAACAAAGAAAAGAAAACCAAGGGAAGAGAATAAAGAGAAAGCCAAAAAAAAAAAAAAAGAGAAAGAGGGGGAGGCTATGCATGGAGAGAAAGCCAGAACAGGAGAGGAGAATAACAGAAAAGAAAAGAAAGGAAAGGAAGAGAGAAAAGAAAGGAAGAAAAGAAAAGAGAGAAAAGAAAGAAAAGAAAGAAAGAAAAGAAAGGAAAGAAAGAAAGAAAAGGAAAAGAAAGAGGAAGATGAAGAAGAGAGGAGGAAGGGAACCGGACTAGCGTAGTGCTTTGGTCAGACCTAGACAAGCTTGGAATGGAACTGCACTACGAGAGGTAGGTGTCTTCCTACCTCGGTTTTATTCTACACCTAGGGGCCACGTAATGGCCTATGGTTTCTCTCCTCTGATTCCTAAGTACTGTATGGTGTGTGTGATTCGGTCAAGTGTTGAAACAGGTGACTACAAAGACCGATTTCAAGGTGTTTCGGAACTGTCCGAGACCGAACATGGTGTTCCAGGACGGCAAAATCCCGAGTAGAATGGTACCGTGTGGCCCAAATCTCCGCACACTATCACAATCGGCGCCAACTTCGGGACGGCCATAACTTTCCCGCATTTAACTCCGATTCTCACTTGCTCTCAGACTCACTGGCAAAGCCCGTAGTCTAGAATTTAATACAATGAAGTGCTCAGCCAAAGCGTGGGCTGAACAGTGGTCTGGGTCACGAACAATGGAGAAAAGGTCCATTCTGCCGCACTTCTGCGAACCTGTCAGGATCTTAAATGCTCTGAGTCGCTGTATGGCCCGAAAGCAAGCAATTTGTGTGAAAATTAAGCAAAATTTGGAATTTTCGACTAAGTCTAGATTTTTCCACAGCCAAGTCTGTTTAATTTATTTTGAATGACTAATGTGTGTTATTGCCGTAAATTGAATAACGTGTTGAATAAGAATCATGTATATTTTAAGATAAAATGGAAATAATTATATGTATTAAAGAGTAATTCTTTCCGCTTATTAATGGATATGCCAGGTAATGGGATATGTCGCATGCGATATGCGGAATGGCGCATGGATGTAGGTGGCATGAAATGGTACAACGACATATGCAACAGATTTATACGTGACATCATCACGAGTCAGTTTGAGTGCATAAGAATAACACTGCTCGCGTTCATGGTGGGCTCTAAGATTTCTACCACATTCAATGGAGTCTCACAGCATTTCGGGTCAATTTGTATTGTACGCTTGTTCTTGAGATTGTCCAATGTTTAATAAACATTTATCAGATTCGCCCACCGTTTTTTGAATAAAACAGTTTATCGGAGATTGTCCAATGTTTTTGAATAAAACAGTTTATCGGAGATTGTCCAATGCTTTTGAAATAAAGCGGGTTATTAGATACGCCCCACCGCTTTTGAATAAAACAATATTTATCGAGATTGTTCATCGTTTTTGAATAAAACGCTATTTCCGAGACTCGTCAATTTTTTCGATAAATTATATTAGTTTATCGCATATCATTCAATGCTTTTGAAATAAAGGGTTATTGGAGATCAGCTCCAATCGCTTTGAATAAAACAATTAGTAGATAAAGGCATTTGCATCCTACTCTGTGAGAACCTAGAAATCCGGTGGCCCACAAATGCATAACACACAACACCGGTAAGAAATAAGGCATCAGTTATCCAAATGTTTGTAAATTACAAAACAAAAGCTTTTGTTTTGGAAAATGGTCGTGGGTGGACGCTCCTGACGATTTTTCTCACACTCGCATATGCAGTGAAGGAGTCAATGAGACTTAGATTTGAGTCACAGGGGTATTGTATTCATGACATGTGCATATCTCAAAGTACAGCCAGAGTATAGTAATTTCTTGAATATGTGTGATTATATGTATTGACATTGCATGTTGCTCTTAGGTGGGGAATAGCCTTGATAGGAGATATATCTATTGGGCTTTTCTCACCCTGTCAGGGACCAAATTCCTTCGTGCAATACAAGAAGAAGGTGTCTTCGAGGCCATGAGTACCAAGAAGGCTGGGGTGTGGCCTAAGAAGTATTTTTGTAAAAATATAATAGAACCTGCTTTACGATAGTCATACAAAAGTGTAAAAGAGTCAGCACATCAAACTTTGTAAAATATTATAAGAACTGAAGAGTTTGGTAAGAAAAAATGTACAAAAAGGCAATCACTTTACTGGCCGACAGCCATTAACCGAACTGATTTTGGAGGGTCACAACATGGGCACTAAGTATACTTGATCTAGGGCTCAAATACAATTCTCTGCTTTGTATACACACCACATATTGCATAACACTTAGATGTATTTCCAGAAATACAAGTGATCGGTTTAAAAATATGTAGATCACTTTTTTCTCAAATATGTGAAAATATGGAAACAAAAATTTTTGAAATATTGAAGATTATTCCACCACTTTTTCATTGGGCCTTACTGTATGGATCCAAGTGGTAAAGTCATGTGTAAAACATTTTTAATACATACCTTATCAGACATCACCAACTGGAACCGTAGAGTATCACATATACGAACAATTAAACAATTTATATAAATATTACCAAAATAAAAATTGATGTTGTCTCTTCCAAACGCAACTCATCACATTGAAATAGATCTTTTTTTTTACAATTAGCAAAGGAATGACAAATCACCCTTCAAAAAATATTTGGGGACCGACATATTGTTCTACCATCGTTCAATGAAACAAAATTTTGATATTTGAAATGTGTGAAATCTCATGAACTAATTTTCCCGCAAGGCTATCTAAAATGACATGTGATCTACTAACTCCGCTGTCTACTGTAGCATCGGAATCTACCTTTTCTATTGCAAGAAATATACTTCTTTCATATTAGATGTTTGAAGTCTTAACATGTTTGAAGGATTAGAAGATGGCGTTTAATTTCAAAAGAAAAGATGAATATGGAAGGATCGCTGAGGGTCGATAAAATGGATCTCAACTCGCAACAAGATGATTTTGATATTGATGATGACAATTAAAGATGAATAAGTTTTTTAATATGAAGAAAAATTTTCAAAAATTTAAGTTATATGTTTATTTTGGATTTGGCGGGATGTAATTTATTTTTAAAAGTGCATGTGATTGATAGTTGGGCAGTGTCAACCTAGTCGATGTACTCAAACTCGTGAGGATGCAATTCTCACTTTTGTTCTTATGAGATTTACTTTTTTTGGGAAAGTAAGTAATGCATGTGATTGATAGTCGAAGTAGGTGTTAGCCTAGTTGGGATGTACTCAAACTATAGTGATGCAATTCTCACTTTTTGTTATCATTATTTTTCATGTAAATTGTTGAAAAATTGTATAAAATAGTTTATTTTTTTATTTTTATATTCCAATATTTTAAATTTATTTTTTATTTTAATTAAAAAACAAAATTAAATATTATCTTTTTATATCTTTAATATTAAAAACTAAATTAAATATTATCTTTTTATATCTTTAAGAATAAAAAACTAATATTTATATAATGAATAGTAAAATAGATTTACTTATAAATTAATATTTTTGAAGAAATAGGAGCCTACTATCATAGCCCATTGGCACGACATTACACGACATTGCATGACACGACACAACACGAATAACCCACGGGCTTATTGGCCATGCTGGGTGATAGGTGTGGATCTTATTAGCATTTATAGAGTGTTTTGATGTATTTTTGTAACCTAAATAATAGATTCACACCTATATTCCTAAAGATTACACTAATTCCCCATTTGCTTATGTTTTGCATGAATATAAAGTAAAGCAAGCAAAGAAGAAGGCAAAAAGAGAAAGAAAGCAAAACCTACCCAGAAGCATTGATTCGCTGAGGCAAAGCAGTTTGCCAAGGCGAAGAGACAACTTCGTCGTGGCAAAGCTAAAGACTGCAGAAAGAGAAGGCCTCGGGTTTGCCAAGGTGAAGAAGAGCTTCGTCGAGGCGAAGCAGACCTTCACCTTATCTAAGGTTGATTGTTGGATTACTTGATTGTAATGAGTAGCTAAACATCCTCTAGGGTTGATTGTGGAAGTTGATGTTTGGTTTATGTATATTTTATGATGGTTTTGTGAATGCATGTTTGTGTGGATGTTATTTGGTCAAGTTCTTAGGATTATTATGGTTTTAATTAATTAATCCATACTAAGAGTTGGGTCTTCGATCCCCATACTAGGGCATCCTTGGTGACGCTTGGATTCTAAAGGTATGAATTAGTAATTGAAATGCTAATTAACCTAATCAAAGAAGTCTAGGAAATTAGGGATGCCTAGTACTAGATCGATTTCATTAGGAATAGCACCATCTCAGCATTTTGTGAGGATCATATAGACTGAGAGGTGATCGATCCGAAAGATAAATCGGCATTCTATTGTAATGGATCGAGAGGGGTGACAATAGATTCCCAAGGAAAACCACTCCGCTTTATAAAAGTACTATGCTTCATGACCTAGATGGTCCGAAAGGAGAATAGGGAGCGGGTGTGAGAATTTGAGGGAGATTTAAAGCAGAACCTCATGTCCGATTCCTTAGACATGCATAAGTGTACGTTCACTTACTCAACGCTTAATGAATATAGACCATAAATGCACAAATGGAGACAATCAACCATGAATCTTTCCTTGAGTTATATTCCCGATATTGCTCAATTCCTTGTGAGTGGACATCGATCACACCCTATTTTCTTTTCTTTTGTTTTCTTTTTAGTTTAGTTTAGGAAACACCTTTTCACCCAACCATCTAGTCGCTCAAATAGTGAAAGGCTTCAATAGCCAGGGTACTCAATCTTCACTAAAACCACACCTTCCCTATGGGATCGATATCTGGACTTATTAGTCCACTGTATTACTTGTGTGACCTGTGCGCTTAGGGAAAATTGCTAACAAGTTTTTGGCGCCGTTGCCGGGGAAGGTACGGCTTGGTTTGGATTGATATTTTGGAAAAAGAGAAGTTTGCTAATTTGAGGAAAAAAAATTTTTCCTTGTTTTTTTTTTCTTATTTGAATTTTGTATACTTCACTTTTCTTTTATTTTGTATATATATTTTTTTTTATTTTACAAGGTGCTAAGCATAATGTCAAACGAGAAGATGAATGAGCTCTTTTTCAGCTTCCAACAAGAATTTGCTTCTTGAGTAGCCCAAATAACGCAAACATGGGAATAAATCATCACGAGGCAAGCACAAACCTCCACAAGTCAACAAGCTTATAATTTTGGAGGGGTGAATTCTTTCAATAATGTGGGTTACATCTCTCAACCCCATAACTATATGTCAAGCTACAATCATGTGGGTTGGGGGACACATGGAAATATCTCCTATGGACATCCAAGTGTTCAACAATAAGAAGGTTCAAGTTCCTATTATTAAGAGCAATTCTGACAACCATCTGATGAAGAGTTGTTCCTTGCATTAAAAGAAGAAATTAAGAGGGATAATGAGGCTCTAGAAATGAGGTTTCCAATTATGGAAACCAAGATAGACGCCAACATGATAGCAGACATGGGCACCAATTCGAAAAATATCAATAGAGAAATGTATGCTATCATGGAAAGAACGGCAAGACAAGCCGAGGAATTGGAAATTTTTCAAAAGGAACAATCTTCAAGGAACCTCCCAAGCAACACAAAGAATGATGACATATGAGAGAGTGAAAGCATACCTTTAATCCTTGAAGATGAATTTTCAAACCTGACATTGGATGAGGACAAGATCACAATGAAATATGACAAAATGTCCTTGACTCTCAAGGGAGAATTGCTAGTCCTAACATTTGTTGAGAAGAAGGAGCTTGCTATTGAAGAAGAGTCGTCATTGAAAGAGAAGCAAATTGAAAAGCAACATCCCGAGCTTATAATGGAAAATGTCTTAGTTGGAGTTGAAGACTTCTATTTCCCCATAGAATCTTTGACTTTTGGCATGGAAGAGGACTAACAAGTTTCATTTATAGAAAGACCTTCCATTGCCAAAAGTCAAGTGTGGATTGATGTCGAACATGGGGAAATGACACTCCTTGTTGGTGAGGAGAAAATTAAGTTTGACCTCCATCAAAGCAAACCATTAACGGATGAAGAAAGGAGGGCATGCAAGAAGATATAGAATTCATATCTGCTAATAGAGAAGCAAGCACTTATGATCCTTCAAGAGGACACTCTTGAAGGACATAAATTTGAATTCAAATTTGAAGCCAACTCTTTTCCCACCAAAGAGTTGGCCTTTGAGCTTACATTGCCTATTCTGGAGGTGGAGGAAGTCATCCTCACGAGCGATGAGGATGAAGAATGAGTATTGGCCACGATGGATGAAGGGCCAAAGAGAATATCTTAGACTTCCCCAATGAGTCTAGCTGGACTTTAAAAATGGAGCAACTCTTGGGAGGCACCCCATGCAAAAATAAGGATTTCTATCCATTTAGTATTTTAGTTGTTTGTTTTTAGTATTTTTAGTATGTGTTTCATGTTGATTTTTCTTTTTTAAGTGTTTATTTGATTTTTTCTTTTCAGGACATTGAAGTTGAATCTTATTGAGGAAGTTTCTTCAAGACACACCATGCCTGAGCCCAATGATCACACTTGATCATCAAGGGGAGTCATCTGTTCCTAATCTTTTGTATTTAATACATTAAGGACAATGTAGATTTTAAGTTTGGGGGTATTGAGGGAATTTTCCTTTGTTTTAAAATTTTTCCAACAGCTTCAATTATCTTATCTTTAGTGTTTTTTTTTAGTTGTTTGTATATGGTGTTAGTTTTTAGGTTCATTTTTTTTTTCATTTTTAGGTTGTTTTTGTTCCAATTGAGCTTATTTTGGTGATAATTATGATACCTATGATGAATAATGATTTAACCTTCTCTCACATGAAGAAAATGAGAGATATTTGAACATAAAAAAAATAATGTTTTGACCTTATAGTTGATTATTTAGGCTAAAAGTTCTTTTCAATTTGAGCACAAGTCATGTACCCTTAATAGCAATTTTGATTGGTTTAGAGAAGAATTAAGTGAATATAATTCTATTTTGATCTCATGAGACTCTAGAACTTGTTCAATTATCACTTGAGGCGAAATCCTAGGCAACACGATAATTAGGAAATGATATAGGTCATCTTTGGACCGGTTGAGCCTTTCTAGCTAACCTTTTTGTGCATGTAGGCGAAATCCTAGGCAACACGATAATTAGGAAATGATATAGGTCATCTTTGGACCGGTTGAGCCTTTCTAGCTAACCTTTTTGTGCATGTATCCATAGTCACCCAAGTTGAGCCACATTAGCAATTTTAATTCAAGAAAAGCCAAGAATGAAACCCTTGTCCCTTTTTGTTGAAGACCCTTAAGTCAAAAACCTATGTTTACCCTACCATGTTAGTGCCAAAGTGATATCTTGTGAATACATGTAGTGTGGATTGGGGATTTGGTTGAAGTGGATGTGCTATGAATGGAAAATAAAAGGAGGTTTTGGGGTGGAAAAAGAAAGAAAAAGAAAGAAAAAGAAAGAATAAAGCAAGGAGGAGTAAGTTTGGCCTTGTAGCCTTCCTACCTTGAGCGAGTAAGTTCTTAGGGGTGTTCTACACCTAGTACCCTAAGGTCAACTAGTCTGGGAGTTACTAACCTAAAGCTCGTTACATGGGGTAGGTAGAAAGATTAAAGGGGTTGAACATTGCACTAACCATCCCTTGTAATATGAAAAATAAAGCTCTTGGTATTCTTGTAAGGATGGTGAAAATCATGCAAGTTTAGGGGAGCTATGAGATAAAAAGATGCAATAAGCTAAGTTTGGGGGAGAGTTAGAGAGCCAATATGAGATACCAAAGGATGAGCAGTTGACGGGAGAAAAGAAGAAAAAAATGTATGTTTTGGGTAAACTGAAGCTTAAATGACCTATTCAACTACCTTTACCTAAGCCATACACTGCAAGCTTTTGAAGACATATTTGATCCTAAGAGTTGTGTAGCCTACATTAGTGGAGAGTGATATACTGTAAACCTATGAGTCTTACACACTCACCATGTGAGTGAGAGATCCCCATTCCACTCAAACTCATCTAATTACATCCGAACTTCAATTGACCAAAGAGGGAAAGACTACACACACACACTTGAGAACTTTGGTTCGATTGTTCAACTTAAGGTCAATCTATTATTTTTTAAAATGGCTATCTCGAAGTTTTCTTTGTGTTGTATGAAGGTTAAATCCTTGAGGCAATTGTCATGTATTATCTCAATTTCATGCTCAACATATTTGTTAGTTTTGAATAAGGAAAATGAGTTGTTTCTTTGCTTAGGGACAAGAAAAATGTTAAGTTTGGGGGTATTTGATAGGTGTGGATATTATTAGCATTTATAGAGTGTTTTGCATGTATTTTTGTAACCTAAATTCTAGATTCACACCTATATTCCTAAAGATTACACTAATTCCCCATTTGCTTATGTTTTGCAGGAATAGAAAGTAAAGCAAGCAAAGAAGAAGGAAAAAAAAGCAAGAAATCAAAGCTTGCCCATAAGCATTGATTCGCTGAGGCAAAGCAGTTCACCAAGGCGAAGAGACAGCTTCGCCAAGGCTAAGCTAAAGATTGAATAAAGAGAAGGCCTCAGGTTCACCAAGGCGAAGAAAAGCTTTGTCGAGGTGAAGTAGACCTTCGCCAAGGTGAAGGGGGAACATCCTACAAGCACCACTCTCGGGTTTTCCAAGGTGAACCTATCCTTCGTCGAGGCTAAGGAAGACAAGGCCAACTGAAGACACTTGGCGTAGAGTATCGGGCTGGAGCAGAAAACAACAATTTTTGAGCCTATTTTCCATTTCCATAAATGTATATGTTTGAGACATCATTAAGGTTTTGATTTTTGGAGAAGGAATACCCTCTTAGGGTTTCTCCTTCCTTCTTATTGAACCATTTAGGGTTTGTGATTTTGTTTATTTCTTCTTTGGATTTGGAGTTGATATTGAAGATCTAACTCATTAGAGGAGCTCTTACAACGGTGGTGTAAAGTTGGAGACGATTTTCATTGCTCATTTTTTTTGTATCTCTAAACTCTACTCTATTAATAAATCTTTCAGTATTATATTTATCTTAAATATGATTTTGTTAGATTACTTAATTGCAATGAGTAGCTAAACATCCTCTAGGATTGATTGTGGAAGTTGATGTTTGGTTTATATATTTTATGATGGTTTGTGAATGCATGCTTGTGTGGATGTTAGTTGGTGTAGTTCTTAGGATTATTATGGTTTTAATTAATTAATCCATACTCAGAGTTGGGTCTTCAATCCCCATACTAGGGCATCCTTGGCAATGCTTGGATTATGCCCTAAAATCTGGTCCCGGGTCTCTTAAGGTATGAAATAGTAATTGAAATACTAATTAACATAATCAAAGAAGTCTAGGAAATTAAGAATGCCTAGTACTAGATCGATTTCATTAGGAGTATCACCATCTCAGCATTTTGTGAGGATCGTATAGACTGAGAGGTGATCGATCCGAGCATAGTCTGGGTAGTCCTATTGTATGGACCAAGAGGTGACCAATAGGATTCCCAAGGAAACCACTGCCTTATAAAAGTACCATGCTTCATGACCTAGATGGACCGAAAGGAGAATAGGGAGTGGGTGTGAGAATTTGAGGGGAGACGCAAAAGCATAAACCTCATGTCGAATTCCTTGGACATGCACAAGTGCACGTTCACTTGATCAATGCTTAATGAATATAAACCATAAATGCATCAATGGAGACAATCAACCCTGGAATCTTTCCTTGAGTTATATTCCCGATATTGCTCCATTCCTTGTGAGTGGACATTGATCACACCTTGTTTTCTTTTCTTTTGTTTTCTTTTTAGTTTAGTTTAGGAAACACCTTTTCACCCAACCATCTAGTCACTCAAATAGTGAACTACTTCAGTAGTTGGGGTACTCCAATCCTCGCTAAAACCACACCTTCCCTGTGGGATCAATATATGGACTTATTAGTCTACTGTATTACTTGTGCAACCCATGCTCTTGTGGAAAATCACTAACATTGGGCCACCTATTTTTTTTCTTGGGAGCCACATCACAGCCCGACACGTTGGCATGCATGACCCGCCAAAACAACATGTGGTGCTAGCCCGGCACGGCCCGCTGGACACCTATATTCATTTATACTAGTGGGGTTGCTCTAACCAGATGACAAGTCTGTTTAGATAATGTTGTGAAATCACTTCATCAAATGTTCGAGTGGGTGATGGTAAGAATTTTATTGTTGACAGGCTGAAAGTGAGTGTGTAAAAATTGGTAAAAATGCAGACTCGTGCATGCAAGTATACTCGTCGAGTTCACATAGTGTAGTGGCTAGTCAAGTGTCGTTCCCACGAACAGAAGTGTGTTGAATACTGGCTTGATGATCTAGACAATATTTTGATCTAGTCCTATAGCGAATTATGACTAAATTAACTGAATTAAAGAAAACCTAATATTGAAAATTCGATTTAAGGTAATGATGAGAAAATTAGGGTTTTGCCTTCGCCTACCACACCTGATGGATTTTAACCTAGATAGCGTATTTATTTAATATTCCATATGATTTATGTTAGTGGGTTGATCGTGCCTACAAGATATTCTCTCTCGAGATATAGCTTCCTATCTCGCTAGTGGGGTGTATTGCATCACGCCCAGGCCCATAACTTCAGAGATGCATGAATGTGCAAACCCTAGCGCTACACTTGGAATGCGGGATATCTCTATTCCCTGATTAACCAAGTGTTGCTTTCCCCATGTCCCTACGAGTCATCTTCTCTCGATATCAGACTCCTAGCATTAACATGCCACAATTGGCCAAATAATAACATGTAATTAAATTCAGGAGCAAAGCAATCATAGATATTCATATCCATATTAAATAAACGACAATTAAAGTATTAATCCATAATGGTGCAATTAGGGTTGACAAAACCCTAGAGAGGAAGGTTAGTTCATAGTGATTTTCACTACAGACTAAAAGATTTTCAGCATCAAACTAATCAGGAAAAGATATACAGAAAAAGTCGTCTTCGCAATCTCTCGGAATCCGTTTTCGCCAATTTCTCTCTATTCGTCTCTCCTTGTGTTCACTCTGCCTCCGAATCCCCCCTAATGCCTCAAAATTGCTTCTCTTTTATATCTCGGAATTGCTTATCTTTTATATCTCAAGATCTGGGCCCATTAGTGGCCCAGAAAATTAGAGTTTTTAACGCTCTCGTTCTGGAAAGGGAGACCTTGCTATGCGCGGTGTGCAGGAGGCCGAATTTTCTATTCGAGGTTCGTTGCGGCGTGAGCCTCACGTTCTTTGTGAAGCACTATGCGCCGACGTGGAGTGCCTCCTTTGGTGCGTGCAGGGGGCTCCACCCGCGCACTTCTTTGTGCTTCTCTGCTTTGGTTCTTCTATTATTTAGCTTCCTTTTTGGTTCCAATATCGACATGTCCTATAAAACATTATAGTATGGGCGATTAGCGCAATATTAGTGAATATGAATGTGAATCATGTAATTGAGCTATAAAAACACATAGAAATTGTACTAAAATGCATGCATGATTCACTCCGATCAGTTGTCAAGGGAAAAAGGTACAATTGTTATCCCAACCTGTCATGGTAATAAGTTAATCACTGATGTGTTGTTTGTACCTGACATAGATCAGAACTTGTTGAGTGTGGGTCAACTGGTTGAGAAATGATATAAAGTACCGTTTCACAATGATTATTGTCTAATGAAAGATGCAAATGACAATGGCTTTTTCAGAATTAAGATGAAAGGGAAATGTTTTGTTCTGAATCCATTGAAGGAGGAGCAAATTGCAAACTTACAAAAAGAATCTCTACCATTTTCACTATAATCACGTGGTATACTGACTAGCTCAAATATTGAGGACTTCCCACAAAATTGCTTTGATCAATTTAGTGTGGAAATGAGTGGAAAACACTATGGGGACTTCCTGAAGCTTGATGTTCAAGTGCAAGGGGCAGAAGCTGTTTCTTGCCAGGCATTAGTTTATCGAAGAAATCCTCCTTAGGTTCTTTTGACTATGCCTCTAACGGGAATGGAGGTTCCAGATGTGCGTTGTTCACAAAGTTACTTCTCGAGTCAACTATCTCCTGTTCCTGGAATGCACTCAAGGGAATTTCCTGAATCTCACATTCCATGGTTGTATGTAGTGGAGGAGCGGTATTCTATGATGTGTAAGAAATATTAGTAGTGACATGATCTCCAAAATCAACGATCAAAAGCTTGAAATCTGATTCAGGCCAATGAGAATGTAGCATATGTGATCAGAACATGAAATGTCAAAAAATCATATGTCAATAGTCTTTCCCAATGTTTTACAAACCGAATGGTGATTAAACTAAAAAAGTTACTAATTCATTGTTCATTGATCAAACCGATGGTCGAACTGTGGTTGAATCGGTGACATCATAAATATAATTTATATATTTTTAAAATATATGTTAATTTAAAATTTTATAATTTAATATTATGAAAACATAATTCATATAATATTTAAATATATAACTTTATCACAGACACACACACACACACACACACACACATATATATATATATATATATATATATTTCTCAAAATTGGATATGAAGCAATTTTTGTTAAATGTTTACAATAGTTGACAGTTGGCTTAGTGGTCCTTCTGTTGTTCCTTGAAACCTAGGTTCTAGGTTCCATTCCTCTAGGCTCTCTCTATATTAAACTTAATTTTTTAAGTTTATGCCTCCTCCCATTTCCAACGTCATAAGATATAAACTGGTTGGGCCCAACCCAATTAACATCTCATTTGCATAAGGCAGTTAGCCTACTATGAGAGTGAATTTTGGCGCAAAATTTGAAAGTGTTGTTGGATCGCTCCTTCCCTAGAGAACCGTCCGATTTATGCGATTTGCCGGTCTGACCATTGGTTCAAACAACTCTTGCCTTTTTGATTACCTATACGATTTAATTGGTAAATTGGTTAGTCCAGTCCGATTTTTAAAACATTGGTCATTCCTATCAATAACAAAATTTAGAGAAGAATATGTTCGGAACAATGGTGCAATTCCCAAGAGATTTAGCCATTTTGAAAACAATTTAATTAGCATCATTCTTTGCCACTACTAGAATTATCCTTTCACACATGTTTAGATGAAAATATGTCCAATCGGTTTAGCTAATATGTAACCTGCACCTTTCCCTATAAATTTTGCCCTTTTCCAAGGTTTTAGCAAAATGGGGGAACAATCTTATAATAGTGAGGAAGGATGGTCTAAATTCAGTTAAACAAATCAACTTTATTAAAAAAAGTGAGTTGTTAACAAATTCTAGCTCTAATGGAAATATGATTTCAAATGGCCATTTCTACCACAATGCTCATATCCCAATGGATGGTAGAAAATATTGGCCCTAGCCCCTTAATACTAAAGACAACATGTAAACAAATTCGAAGACTTAAGGGCAAGACTCGGTGTTTGCAACTCCTAAACAAGGAGGAATGTTAGAATTAAATGTTTAGGGCTTCTTTTTGTTAGGACTTTGATCGTCATACCCCCTGAACATCAAATTATAGGGGTCTTGATTGTCAGATTCTTCCCTGAGCATCAGCAACGCAATGTGAACCTTCAAAAAGGGCGTTCTGGCGGTGGTGGGCAAGCCGCCGCTCTGATGATTAAGTCAACAAAAAATGCGGAGAAAGAGAAGAGAATAGGAGTAGTTAGAATTGCTTACATCCCAGTGAGATCTTTTCGGCTATAGGGTTCGAGTTAACAAATTCCACCTTCCTTCTTAGGGGCAAAGTTACATCTCCCTCCTAGTTTAAGGGAGGAAATCTTCTTTTCCTTATCAACTACTAGTTCTTCCTTATCAGGTATTATTTTTCCCTTTTCCAGGATTATCTCTCTAAGGAGTGAGGGATTCACAAGTTAGAAAATTCGCTGATAATATCGCTTTTATGGATTTTTGCTTCTAGGTGTTTATTCATAACATACTTCCCATATGGGATAGGATTCCCATATGAGGTAGAATGGCTTGTTGGCTTTCCCATATGGGGTAGAATGGTCGACTGGTGGACTTCAAGTCCCAAACGGGCCGCCTCGAGCAAGCCTTGGAAGAGTTTGTCCTTGCATTCCTGAGCGGCCTCTATAGATTCTCCCTTATGAGAAGTGTCTGCCTTATCTTGATGAGGTGAGTGGAATCGGACCGTGTCACAACATAGGCCTAGCGGGCGTCGGGCCCATCGAGTATCAGATCCCATAAATCATGGCACTCACACTTTTCACATTTTATATTTTTTTTTTAAGTTGTTGATTTAGTTCCCAATTTGTGGGATTAGTATTTGATTTCCTGTTTTTAGTCATGGCTTGATTTTAGGTCCTTGATTATAGCTTTTTTATTTTGATTTTCCTTAATCTTGGCACCTTAATTCTAATGATTTGTTTTTCAGCTTCTATAAAAATTTGATGTAAGCCTTTTTTTTAATCAATGTATTAAGTTTTCATTCCTCTCATTCTCTATTTTTGTGTCTTCTACCACCTTAAAAGTTAACACTACCCCACTGATGCCTTGGTGTCCATAACACTGGGCTTGCATTCAGTTTGGGAGCTCCCAAACACAATGGTTGAAAAATCAGACTAAACCCGTTTGACAATCGACCGACCGTCAATCCGGTCCAGTTTGAACCATTGAACTGTCTTCTAGTGAAATCGGCCTTGAACCATTCAAACCGCCAGTAGAACCGGTGAACCACTCGAACCGAACTGTTTGTTGAGAACTGAACGGTTCAGTCATGATTTAATTTTCTTTAAAATTTGGAATAAATTCCTTGGAATTGAGAACCAAACATGCCTTATTGGTAGACATGGCAGCGTGCTTAGCTTGCAACTCAATAATGTTGGGTGATGATTTTTATTATAAACTTATTTAATGTCCTATTAAGTTCCGATGTGGGAATTGTATATGATAGAAGAAAAACTAAAATAAAAATAACAACATACAATTGTAAAGTGACCAATCCGGTCCGGTTTTTACAACATTAGTCTATCCTATCGACATAAGAACTTTAGTGGAGAATATGTTCGAAACAATGGTGCAATACCCAGGAGATTTAGCCATTCAAGATCAAATTTAATTAACATCGTTCTTTGCCCTAAAGATTTTACCCTTGTCCAAGGAAAATATGTCCTTTCAATTTAGCTAATCCACAACTTGGACTTTTCTTTAGATATTTTACCCTTGTCCAATGTTTTGGAAAGCTAGGGAAACAATCTTACCCTAAAAAGATATTAATGAGGAAGAATGAACTAAATTTAGTTAAATAAATAAAATTCAGTAGAGAAAGTGAGTTGTTTACAAATTCTAGCTCTAATGGAAAGATGATTTCAAATGGAAATTTCTACCACAATGCTCATATCCTTGACAGTACACCATCCAAACCGGATGGTAGAAAATATTGGCCTCAATTGCTTAATACTAAAGACAACATGTAAACAAATTCAAAGACTTAAGGGCAAGACTTGGTGTTTGCAGCTCCTAAACAAGGAGTGTTAGAATTAAATGTTTAGGGATGCTTTCCACATTTTATATTTTTGTTAAGTTGTTGATTTAGTTCCCAATTTGTGGGATTAGTATTTCATTTCATGTTTTCAGTCATGGCTTGATTTTAGGTCCTTGATTATAGCTTTTGGATTTTGATTTTCCTTAATTTTAGCACCTTAATTCTAATGATTTGTTTTTCAGCTTCTATATAAGTTTGATGTAAGCCCTTTTTTGAATCAATGAATTAAGATTTCATTTCTCCATTGTTTAGTAGTCAATTCTCCATTTATGTGTCTTCTACCACCTTTAAAGTTAACACTACCCCACTAATTCCTTGGTGTCCATAACACTAGGCTTGCATTCATTTTGGCAGCTCTTAGACACAGTGGTTTAAAAACCAGACTGGACCGAACGGTTGGACTGGTTGACCATCCACCGGCTTTCAATCTGGTCCGGTTCAAGCCTTTGAATCGTCTTCTAGTGAAACCGAACTTTTTCCATTCAAATCGACAGTCGAAGTTGTGAACTGCTTGAACCATACGATTTGTTGAGAACCAAATGGTTAAGTCATGATTTAATTTTCTTTCAAAATTTCGATTAAATTCTTAGGAATTGAGAGCCAAACAAACCTTATTGGTAGACATGGCAGCGTGCTTCGCATGCAACTCATTAATGTTGGGTGATAATTTCTATTATAAACTTATTTATTTTTTTATCAAGGTTTGATATGGGACATGTATATGATAGAAGAAAAACTAAAATAAAGATAACAACATACAACTGTTAACTGGTCGGTTTAGTCCGGTTTTTAAAATATTGGTCCTTCTTATCAATATAAAATATTTTGTGAAGAATATCTTCGAAACAATGGTGCAATTCCCAAGAGATTTGGCTATTCATGATCAAATTTAATTTGCATCATTCTTTGCCGCTCCTAGAATTGTCCTTTCATGCATGTTCAAAGGAAAATATGTCCAATTAGTTTAACTAATCCTCAACCTACACTTTTCCCTTGAGATTTTACCCTTGTCCAATGTTTTTCAAAATGGGGGAACAATCTTACCCTAAAAAGATATTAATGAGGAAGAATGGTCTAAATTCAGTTAAATAAATAAACATCATTTGAGAAAGTGAGTTGTTTACAAATTCTAGCTTTAATGAAATGATGATATCAAATGGGAATTTCTACCACAATGCGCATATCCTCAACAGGAGACCATCCCAAGTGGATGATAGAAAATATTGGCCTTAGCCGCTTATTACAAAAGACAACATGTGAAAAACTTTGAAGACTTAGAAGGCAAGATTTGGTGTTTGTAGCCTTTAACCAAGGAGGGTTGTTATAATTAAATGTTTAGGGTTACTTTCCACATTTTATATTTTTATTAAGTTGTTGATTTAGTTCCCAAATTTTGGGATTAATTTTTTATTTCCGGTTTTTAGTCATGGCTTGATTTTAGGTCCTTGATTGTAGCTTTTTGATTTTGATTTTCCTTAATCTTAGCACCTTAGTTCTAATGATTTGTTTTCCAGCTTCTATATAAGTTTGATGTAAGCCCTCTTTCGAATAAATGAATTAAGTTTTCATTCCTCCATTGTTAACTCCATTATACATTTTTGTCTTTTCTTCCACCTTTAAAGTTAACACTACCCCATTGATGCCTTGGTGTCCACAACATTAATTGCGCTTGCATTCAGTCTGGGAGCTCTCAAGCACAATGGCTTAAAAATCGGAATAGGTCGTCGGTCCGACCATCGATCGACCGTCAATCCGATCCAATTTGAGCCTTTGGACCTTCTTTTAGTGAAATTGACCTGAACTATGGAAATCGCCAGTCGAATCGGTGAATCGCTCGAACCGAACATCTTGTTGAGAACTGAACGATTCAGTCATGATTTTATTTTCTTTCAGAATTCTGAATAAATTCCCTAGAATGGAGAGTCAAACATGCTTTATTGGTAGACATGACAGCGTGTTTCACGTGCGACTCATTAATGTTGGGTGATAATTTCTATTATAAACTTATTTAATGTCCTATCAAGTTCCGATGTGAGACTTGTATACGATAGAAGAAAAAGAAAAACAAAGATAAGAACACACAATTTTAAACCGGCCGGTCCGGTTTTTAAAACATTGGTCCTTCCTATAATATAAAAAACTTTAGTGAAGAATATGTTCAGAACAATAGTGCAATTCCTAGAAGATTTGGGCATTCAGGATCAAATGTAATTACCATCATTCTTTGTTGTTACTAGAATTGTCCTTTCACGCATGTTCAGAAGAAAATATGTCCAATCAATTCAGCTAATCAACAACTTGCACTTTTCCCTAAAGATTTTACCCTTGTCCAAGGTTTTGGCGAAATGGGGGAACAATCTTTCCCTGAAAAGATATTTATAAGAAAGAATAGTCTAAATTCAGTTAAACAAATCAACTTTATTAGAGAAAATGAGTTGTTTACAAATTCTAGCTCTAATGGAAAGGTGATTTCAAATGCCAATTTCTACCACAATGCTCATATCGACAGTAGACCATCCTAAGTGGATGGTGGAAAATATTGGCCTTAATTGCTTAGTACTAAAGACAACATGTAAACAAATTCGAATAGTTAAGGGTAAGACTTGGTGTTTGCAGTTCCTAAACAAGGAGGAGTGTTAGAATTAAATGTTTAGGGCTGCTTTCCACATTTTATCTATATTTTTTTAAGTTGTTGATTTAGTTCCAAATTTGTGGGAATAGTATTTGATTTCCAATTTTCAGTAATGGCTCGAATTTAGGTCCTTGATTATAGCTTTTTTATTGTGATGTTCCTTAATCTTAGCACCTTAATTCTAATTCTTTGTTTTTTAGCTTCTATATAAGTTTGATGTAAGCCTTTTTTCGAATCAATGAATTAAGTTTTCAGTCCATTCTCAAATTTTGTGTCCTTTTTAAAGTTAACGCTACCACATTGATGCCTTGGTGTCCATAACATTGGGCTTGCATTTGGTCTTGGATGTCTCAGACACAATGGTTTAAAAATTAGACTGGACCGACCGGTCGGACCACTTCGATCGTTGACCAACCATCAATCCAGTAAGGTTTGAGCCTTTGAACCATCTTCTAGTAAAACTAGACTTGAATCATTCAAACTGCTGGTCAAACCAATGGATCGCTTAAATCGAATGATTCAGTCATGATTTAATTTTCTTTCAAATTTTGGAATTAATTCCTTGGAATGGAGAGCTAAACATGCCTTATTGGTAGACATGGCAACGTGCTTCATGTGTAACTCATTAATGTTGGATGATAATTTCTATTATAAACTTATTTATTGTTTTATCAAGTTTTGATATGGGACATGTATATGATAGAAGAAAAACTAAAATAAAGATAACAACATACAACTATTAACTGGTCGGTTTAGTCCGGTTTTTAAAACATTGGTCCTTCTTATCAATATAAAAACTTTTGTGAAGAATATGTTCGGAACAATGATGCAATTCTCAAGAGATTTGGCCATTCATGATCAAATTTAATTGGCATCATTCTTTGCCGCTACTAGAATTGTCCTTTCATGCATGTTCAGAGGAAAATATGTCTAACCAGTTTAACTAATCCTCAACCTACACTTTTCCCTAGATATTTTACCCTTGTCCAATGTTTTGCAAAATGGGTGAACAATCTTACCCTGAAAAGATATTACCGAGGAAGAATGGTCTAAATTCAGTTAAACAAATAAACTTCATTAGAGAAAGTTAGTTGTTTACAAATTTCAGCTCTAATGGAAAGATGATTTCAAATGTCAATTTCTACCACAATGCTCATATCCTCAACAATAGACCATCCCCAGTGGATGGTAGTAAATATTGGCCTCAACCGCTTATACTAAAGACAACATGTAAACAAATTCGAAGACTTAAGGGCAAGACTTGGTGTTTGCAGCTCCTAAACAAGGAGGAGTGTCCGAATTAAATGATTAGAGCTGCTTTCCACATTTAACATTTTTGTTAAGTTGTTGATTTAGTTCCCAATTTGTAAGAATAGTATTTGATTTCCTATTTTCAGTCATGGCTTGATTTTAGGTCCTTGATTATAGATTTTGGATTTTGATTTTCCTTAATCTTAGTACCTTAATTCTAATGATTTGTTTTTCAACTTCTATATAAGTTTGATGTAAGTCATTTTTTTAATAAATGAATCAAGTTTTCATTCCTCCATTGTTCAGTCCATTCTTCATTTTTGTATTTTTTACCACCTTTAAAGTTTACACTACTCCACGGATGCCTTGGTGTCCATAACATTGGGCTTACATTCAGTATGGGAGCTCTTAGACAAGATGTTTTAAAAACCAGACTGGATATCTCGGTTGGATAATCGACCGGTCTCTAATCAGATCCAATTCTAGACTTTGAATCGTCTTACAGTGAAACCAGACTTGAAGCATTCAAACCGTTAATCGAATAGGTGAACCGTTCGAACCGGGCGATTTGTTGAGAACCGAACAGTTTAGTCATGATTTAATTTTCTTTCAAAATTTAGAATAAATTCCCTGGAATGGAAAGCCAAACATGCCTTATTGGTAGACATGGCAATGTTCTTTGCGTTCAACTCATTAATGTTGGGTGATAATTTCGATTATAAACTTATTAAATGTCCTATCAAGTTCCGATGTGGGATTTGTATATGAAAGAATAAAAACTAACATAAAGATAACAACATACGACTTTAAACCGGCCGGTCCGGTCCAGTTTTTAAAACATTGGTCCTTCCTATCAATATAAAAACTTTTGTGAAGAATATGTTTGAAACAATGGTGCAATTCCTAGGAGATTTGGCCATTTAGAATCCAATCTAATTAGCATCATTCTTTGTCGCTACTAGAATTGTCCTTTCACGCATGTTCAGAAGAAAATATGTCCAAACAGTTTAACTAATCTACAACTTGCACTTTTCCCTATAGATTTTACCCTTGTCCAGGGTTTTGGAAAAATGGGGGAACAATCTAACGCTGAAAAGATATTAATGAGGAAGAATTGTCTAAATTCAGTTGAACAAATCAACTTCATTAGAGAAAGTGACTTGTTTACAAATTCTAGCCCTAATGGAAAGATGATATCAAATGTCAATTTCTACCACAATTCTCATATATATCCTCGACAGTAGACCATCCCTAGTGTATGATAGAAAATATTGGCCACATTTGCTTAATACTAAAGACAACATGTAAACAAATTGGAACGATTAGGAAAGAATCGGTGTTTATCCATGGCTTATGAAAAAATGTCATTATTTAATTAGATATTATAAGGCATTGCTTATTTATAAAGGCGTCATTGAACTACATAAGTTTTAAAAACATTGACGCTTATTTTAAGCATCATTATAACACAAACCTAAATGATTCATACTTATTTCGACTCCTTTCTCCCCGACCCTTTATTTCATTTCTTTTCCTTTTCAAAATTTCGAAGTTCAGCCCTAATCATACCCTTCTTCTTCCCCCGCTTCTCGAAGGTTTCTGCGCCGCGACACCATCACAAAATGACACCCTGACCTCTGAAGGAAGCGGGGTCCTATGTGTGTGTGTGTTTCCCATTTGAATTTGCGGCCAACAAGCCTAATCACCTTACTTTTTCTCCTCGAAAGGGTTTCTTAGTTGCAACCCATCCCACTTGCACCATATACGTGAAGAAAGCGAGTTGTTATTTTCCAAGGTTTTTCTAAGATGGGGTTTCATAAAAAGTGTTTTTATTAGATCAAAGGATTACAATGTTATTTTTGTCTGAAAATTTCCATTGTGTTAACACTATCTTTTGAATTGAAGCGGTATCCAAGATAAATCAATTTAATCTTCAACAAATCGCCTTTCCTGTTGCTGAAGAGACAAGGGGCTTTTTCTCCATTGCCGATTGGAAGGAGCATGTTGTGTCTTCGGACCTTGGCATGTCAGAGCATATTCGGGGAAGCAACTAGGGCTTAGAGCATAGGTTTTGTTTCCATTTATCTTTTATATCTCAAAAATCTATTCAAAGTTTTGAAATTTTACTATGGTTTTGAATTTGTGTCACCACCATTGCTTTTTCAAGAGGTTTTAACGAGTCCGTGCTTGTTTGTTGGAGCCATGGAAAAAAAAGGGTAAAGGGCGATTTTCCCTTCAATTTTAGTTTTTCTTTCACCTTCGTAAAATTATCGTTGAGACAATTTTAAAGGGAAGCGAGCGCATTTGTGGATTTTAATCGGAATTTTGTGAAAGCTTGTGCATTTGTTCCAAGGAATTTATGTGTTCGTTATGTTTTTGTAGGATATGAGTATGGAGGTTGAAGTTGCATTCATTTTGATTGTGGGATTCAGGCACCATCATTTTCAAAGGATATCATAAAACTGGGAGATGTATTTAGAAGGGAAAAAAACTCTTAGGTATTTCTCATTGCTGTATTTTTTTTCATTATTTCAATATTATCTTTTGACTCTTGGATTAATGTTTTGATTCCTATTATATTAGTTCATCAAATGGGTGGTAGCAATGTAGGGATTTCTGATGGTGAGAATTTTAATTTCCTCATTCAATTCGTAATTACCAGTCATGGAATTGCTCTTTAGTTGCTGGTTTGACATGCGTGAAGTCGATTGAGTAAGAGTTGATGGTAATTTTTTTTCTCTTTACATTACCTTGATTATATAAGAATTTCGGAAGCCATGAGAAAATCATCTTTGTTTGGGTTGTCATGTCTAGTTTAGAAATTATTAGGTATTGCCAATTGTCAAAAAATTAGATGTAAAGAAATCATCTTTTCCCTTTATGGTCCTTGTGGGCCCTTGTGTAACATTTCAACACCACCAAGTATCAATATCGGTTTGTCCCATGGGCCTTGGATTAATATGTCTTAAGTCCATTACTAAGATGATACATTTGGAAGTGATTTTCACCAATTTTTATCCTACTTAACTTTTTTTCTTTATAATTATTACCAGTTTTGAATATCTTTATCTATATATTTCCTTTTCATACGGTGGTTCTTACAGGTTTTGATATCCTAAAAGTTGTAAGTTTAAATACGATCCTACCTTTCCCATATAGGTATATACTATGACAAGCCTAAGGGATGTCTTTTAGGCTGGAATTTCTTTGGGTCGATTGGACCTAATGGATGTTACTTTGGTTGTCTTAGATGCTGGGAATTATTATTTTATTTATATAAGCGCATTGTTTGATGATGATCTTTGAAATGGGATTTATTTGGAAATTGGTGTTTGTTTGCCATGCCTTTGAACTTGATAATGGTTAGGAAGCCTGCCCGCTGTAACGACCACATACCCATAAACAAGAGCTCCTGATCTTTGGTTAATTTCTAAATTCCTGGTACTTATGGAAAACAATTTAAATTTTAGTCACAACTGTAAATGGTTAAACATAATGAACAATTTGGAGAAATTAAACCCATGACTTTAGTCATTGCTCGGCTTAGGAGATGGAATTATACATGTGTTTATGTGCAGTTGCATGTATGTATATGCCTTCATGTTTGCTTATTTGGGATTGTGTTTGGAGGTAAGGCCGTGTTGGGCATCTCGTCAGTCATACGCCCATACTTATGCATATACTTTCATTCTTGCTAAATGTGTAGTCAATTAGGTACTTTAGCCTTAGTTAATTAGGTACTTACTATTTAAATATTCTAAATTCATTCCAAAATCGAGATTGTGAGTCTGTAACAATATAATAAGCATTTTTACTCGAGAAATTTTTTGGGTTGGTTGTAATTTATGGGTCTTTTGCTCCTTATGATTATGTTAATTTTGTTCCTCATTTTACATATACTAAAAATTTAAGGTGCTATAGTTTTAATTAGAGTCTTGCCCTATTGTAGATTTTGTATGTGATGAGTCCATAGGATTTTACCAGTAAATTGAAATGATTTTGTTGCTTACTTGGACCTTGTGAAATTATTTTATATATAATAATCTATTTTTTCTTTTTTGATGTCTTGGTGCTTGTCCATGGATCCCTAGTTTGGAAATATTAACCTTCAAAGAGGCATCGTCATATCATTAGTCATGATTACGGTTTCAAAATGAAATTTTTCATGAAGAATTTTCACAGAATAAGTCCTCTTGTGATTTTATTACTTCTTTATGAGTGTCAAAAGTGGAAAATCTTCGTAGGTATACACGATATATAGTAGTAGAAATCCAGCAATCCATGATCCTTTTAGAATTTTCTATTGAGGGTAATTTTAGTGGTAAAACTACCACCCCACGAACATGCACAATATTTAGATGAATGAAACTAAAATTAAGGTGTGTATGCATGCACAGTGAGTTTGAAATGTGATCTTTTGATAATTTTTTAAAACTAAAGCTCTCTTGTGTTAATCAAATGATTGGTGTCTCTACTCGCACAAGATGAAATTTGAATATGATTCTATTTCTTAATTTTTTTAACCAAATTATTTATCGCCGATGGAATTCTTTTGTAGCAATTGATTCTTTGCATGGTCAACTAAAGCAAAACATTGTAAATTTGAACTTTGCATAACTGAAATTACATTATTTTCTTTTCATTTCTACTTATGGTACGATTCAAGTATACGTATTTGTGTGATGGATCATGGATGTAATCTTTTGTGCTTGTCTTGCTTAAACGATAAATGTTTAGGTTCATGCTGAGAGGACTCCTTCCAAGAAGTGAGTTGAACAAAATACTTATACTACTGGTATTTATGATATATCTTTTCTAATTTATTTTTTTATTATGTTATTTTGTTTGTTCTGTTACTAGGAGTCCTGATCTTGACAAATTCATGAAATTGGATATTCACGCCGCTCTTAGTGATATTAATTTATCGTTTCTCATTACTTTTGTAGCCCAAGGAGACCTATTATGCATCATGAACCTATGTATAATTGTGAATCTTATCTTCATTACCATAAGACCATGAAAATTTTTATTTAGTGATCTAACACTAAAATTCAAGGCCCTATATTTGAGCTTGTAAGGGATTGTGTGGAGTTTGCTTTGGGATTAAGAGGATTGCAAATATCTATATATATATTTCATCCTGGATGAAAATTTGGGTAATTATGAAAATGTCGATAACTTTATTCTATGGAAATATTAGGGAAATATCCACAGAAATTTTGACACAAAATTTCGATGAACTAAAAATCGATAAGGACATAAAAATAAGAAAAAATAAAAAATATAAAAAACATTTTAGTATTGATTTAGACTATTCGATTAAAAAAATAATTACAGAAATATGAACGAATTTTTTTTTAGATAATATGGATGAACGAAATTAATAACGAGGACTCGGCGTAAGAGGTGGGTGTTTTAGATTAAAAGAGCGCATAAGAAAGATTAAATAAATACATATGTTTTTAAATTTATTTGGAAATTTAAAATCAACGGTACCTAAATTCTTCAGGCTAATCAAATTTTAAGTTTTACAAAACACTACCCGGCCCGGGTTCAAAACACTTATCACTCCCCTCTTTATTTTATAATTTTTTTACCCTTTTCTTGTTGAATTTCTTAAATTCATGCTTCACAACTAGTTACAGTACATCACATGCGAGTTGTCTTTTGTTAACTTTGGGTTGAATATAGTTGGGAATTCTTTTCCATTTGCAAGAATATCATTTCTCTTAATTGGCGACCATACCACAAGCGCATACTTTTTATGTGAGAAACAATCCTTTGCCTTTAAAGATTAACGAATATACTATCACTTGGAGTGCTTTCTGGTTTTTTGTATATCAGCCCAATGAGTGCTTAAAGCGGTTTTTTTCCTTAACTAATTCCACATCTTTCCCTTGTTTTATCTAGAATTTTAGTTTGAATCTCTCATTGCATTTGGGTTAAATTGGAAATTTATTAGATACTATGGGTGTTAAACGATGTAATTTAAACCATAGTTTTCTTATAGGCGGTTTTAATTTCTTGTAGGTGGGTGGTGTTGATCTTACAACTTTGTAATTCTCTGTCTTTGATGTCACTTCTTAAAACTCATAATTGATAATACTGTTTTACTAAAACAATAATTTATTTGATTTATGGTAATAATTGATATGATAATAAATCTATATTTATAATAAACTAATTATATTTTAATTAAAACTTGGATTCATAATTAAACTATGACTCTTAAATAGTCAAACCTAAATAAATGACAATTTTCCAATATTTTAAATTCTTCTTAATTTAACTTTACCTATATTATTTTTCACATCAATATTTGGTTAACAATAAAATAAGTGAAAAATACATTTATTTTTACTAATGTTTTCTTACTTTGAAGGCTTCTTTCTTGAGATGAAACTATAGAAGAGTATGAATAAATTTAGTAATTTTTTTTCTTTTGATAAAATCTTTGAAGATGTGTCTTGTATCTCAAGTTACGGAGGTATAGAGATCAAGGGTTTAACAATACGATTTTGGCAGATGATGCCACCAGCTTGGCTTTCAGGAGGCCGAGGATCTCGAGATTCTGCATTGTTAAGGTAAAGCCCTCCAAATTTTGCATCTCACGAATCTTGGTTTGTGCATTCGTCAGAGACCACTGAAGCCTTTGATTGGGTACGGTTTGACTCCCGGCTTGTTTTAAATTCTTTGGTTGCTTAGAATAACTTCTGAGAAATTGAAGTTGTGAATTTGGTTTTCATTGTTTGGAATCTAAGGAAAAGATGGTCTTCCTCCAATTTTTGGATGTAAATGTCATCATTAGGATAATTGCATTATGGAGGGACTATAAATCTGTTCTGTATGATCACTCAGTTCACAGTATTAAACGATGATTGTGTCTAAATGTTCATAGAAATGTTGGTGACCACATATGAAATCTTGAAGTTTCTTTTTACTTTTGATTTATTGACAGTAAATAATTTGATTTAAAGGGAGAATATAAGGGTATGTCATAGGTGGAAAAAGACACAATAGAAAGATTGGAAAAAAATTCAATAAACAAGAAATCTATTAAGAAAATCGATCCTAGTTTCCTTCCTTTTGCTTTGAAAAGAACCATTCCATCTAGTTTCCAACCCTCCTCGTCACCAGTTGAGCTCCCTCTTGGCTATAAGTGCGATATTTTTATTTTTATTTTTCAAATCTTAGTTTTTAATAATTAAATATTAATTTCGTAAGTTATCATAGACATTTAAAATTTACATAATTTTTTGAAAATTCTAAGAGGCCTGAGTTAGGTGCATTAGACTTGCCCAAGTTTTTCCTATTGATTTACTCTCACTTATGAATGCATCGGGTCGAAAAACATGAGCTCTTGAATCCATTTTCAATCTCTTGGAACTGATCCATTGATTTTCTAGCTATATTTCATCACTTAATTTAAGAGCTCATGTTTAATGTGGCAAGTTTCTTACAGTTAGACTTCTTTTGTTGTTCAACAAAATTATGGCTTTTACTTTCATAACTATTCGATTTTGCACAGTATTCATGTAATGATATGGCTACGGGGAAAATAGGGTAATGTTAATGCTTCTTTCACAAGTTTTTAGATTAAAAATAGGAAAATGTGCAAAAATAACTCGATGTTTTACCTAATATCTCACTTACACATTAAACTTCATTTTGGTTCAAATAGGCCCCGATAGTTTACTTCAATGGCTAAAAATAGCCCATATATAAAATTAATAAAATTATTATTTATTATTAGTTTTAATTTTTTACTGTCTAGCTCATTTTGGTCCATTTTGGCACATGGTTGCACATAGGTCGGCCCAGGCTAGCCAAAAGTGGGCATGAATAAAAGTGGGTAGAAGCACTTTGTTATTTTTCAAATATTAAGAATGTACATAATGTTGTGTCAACCCTTTTGTTTTATGTCATTCTCTTTTTTCTGCAAGTCAGTTTTCATCAGGTCAGTTTGCATCTTACAAGTTATCATTGGTGGAGTTCTTTTCTGGCAAGGTATTATTCTAATTTGAGTTCAATGTTCATTTAATACCTTGAAAATTATCACTAGCACTCCACGAAAATAATTAATTGATATCTTAATCTAGTTGGTACTTTACAAAGTTTTGCTTGGTTTTCTATATCTAAAGCTGTTCCACATTTAAACGGGAACGGATGGACTCCTTATGGTGATTTTGATGAGCTTAGCACTCTCCATAGAAAGATCCTCCGCTGCAAAAAATTAAAGAGCATTTTGTACTCATACCCATAGAATCTATGTAACTTGTTCAGGAATATTTGTTTGTAATTTTGGATCAATGTTAGCTTTGTACTCTTATTCATATGATTTCTAATGATATTTTTTCTCCTCTATATTACTTATTATATGTACATTTTCATAATAATTATATTGAGCAAGTACTTCAGGATTTATAGCCAATGAAATTAATGAAAATAGGATTTCTTAATGTGTCAAAGATAATGACACTTTAATGAGTGTCACATCTCTAAAACAAAACATTAGGAAGATAAATGACACTCAAATAAGTGTCAGGCTGCTTGCTAAGATATTAGATTGAAATATTACGAGTAGAGAATGACGCTTTAAATGAATGCCATAGTTTCATTCACAAAGACGACAAATAAGCGCTATCACAAGGTAAACTTCATACAACGATAAATGGTGACCATGACGCTTGTGAAAGCCGCCATTGTAACTCTTCAATGACACATTGCTTTGTCATCAGACAACTTTCCCTCAGAGTGAAATTCAACAGCTAAGGGAAAGAATCGTTGTTTACAACCCCCTAAACAAGGGAGGGAGTGCTTAATTAAATGTTTGTGGCTGCCTACATTTTATATTTTTGTTAAGTTGTTGATTTAGTTTCCAATTTGTGGGAATAGTATTTGATTCCGTGTTTTCATTCATGGCTTGATTTTAGAAATCTAGATTATAGTATTTTTGATTTTGACTACTTTGATTTTCCTTAATTTTAGCACCTTAATTCTAATGATTTGTTTTTCAACTTCTATATAAGTTTGATGTAAGCCCTTTTTTGAATCAATGAATTAAGTTTTCATTCCTCAATTGTTTAGTCCATTCTCCCATTTTTATGTCTTCTACCACCTTTAAAGTTAACACCCAACTATCAAGGCCTCTCAGTGTCCACAAGACTAGGGCTCGCATTCAAGCTAGAGGGCTCTCAGACATTAATGTTTAAAAAACCACCGACCTGCTGAGCCTTTGAATCGTTTCTGATATTCTTCCACATGAACCATTCGAACTGGGTTTGCAACCGAGACAAACCAGAAGGTTTTTCGAGAACCGAATTCATTCGGGCCACATTTTAATTTTCTTCAAAATTATGAATAAATTTCGAATGGAGAGCCAAACATGTTTTTACTAGTAAAATAATATAATGTAAGCCATGCTCAACCTATTAATGTCAGTGATAATTTATATTATAAACTTATTTAATGTCTTATCAAGTTCCAATGTGGGACTTGTTTATGATTGAAGAAAAACTAAAATAAAGATAAGAACGTATAACTGTTAACTGAACGATCCGGATTTTAAAACATTGGTCTTTCCTGTCAATATAAAAACTTTAGTGAAGAATATTTTCAGAACAATGGTGCAATCCCCAAGAGATTTGGCCATTCAGGATCTGATTTAATTAGCATCATTCTTTGCCACTACTAGAATTATCCTTTCACGCATGTTCAAAGGAAAATATTGCAATAGGTTTAGCTAATTTGTAACCTGTACTTTTTCCTAAAGATTTTAATGAGGAAGAATGGTCTAATGGAAAGTGGGTTATTTAAAAATTCTAGCTCTAATGGAAAGATGATGTCAAATGACAATTTCTATCACAATGCTTATATCCTCTATGGTAAACCATCCTCAGTGGATGGTAGAAAATACTAGCCCCAGCCGCTTAATACTAAATACAACATGTAAACAAATTCGAAGACTTAAGTGCAAGACTTTGTGTTTGCAGCTCCTAAACAAGGAGGATTATTAGAATTAAATGTTTATGGTTGCTTTCCACATTTTATATTTTTGTTAAGTTTTTGATTTAGTTCCTAATTTGTGGAATTAGTATTTGATTTTTTTGTTTAGTCATGGCTTGATTTTAGGTCCTTGATTATAGCTTTTTGATTTTCCTTAATCTTAGCACCTTAATTCTAATGATTTGTTTTTCAGGTTCTACATAAGTTTGATGTAAGCCCTTTTTGAATCAATGTTTTAAGTTTTCATTCTTCCATTGTTCAATTCATTCTCCATTTACAGGTTCTACCACCTTTAAAATTCAACACTACTCCCACTCCGATGCCTCGTATCCACAACACCAGCTGATTCGCCCAGAGCTCTCGCACACAATGGTTTAAACCAGACTGACCTGGCTGGTCTTACTCGCCTGAAGGCCGATCGATCAATAATCTGCCCTTCTTCGAGTCTCGAACCTTCTCTTCTAATGAAACCAGATTTGACTATCTAAACCCTCCTATTGAACTAATGAATCATTTTAACCAAACGATTTGTTGAGAATCGAACAGGATTAGTCATTATTTAATTTTCTTTTAAAATTTGGGATAAATTCCTTGGAGTTGAGATCTAAACATGCCTTATTAGTATACATTACAGCGTGCTTTGCGTGCAACTCATTAATGTTGGGTGATAATTTCTATTATAAACTTATTTAATGTCCTATCAAGTTCATAACTAGGTAGTCTATAAGGACTCGCCTAAGTTTACCATAGAAAACTAAAAGTTCCGAATGTTATCGTTTCACTTCTATCTCCAAAGGTTTTCACGTGGGTTCTATAGATGCCAGATTCATTTCCATAGAAAACTAAAAGTTCCGAATGTTATCGTTTCACTTCTAGCTCCAAAGGTTTTCACGTGGGTTCTATAGATGCCAGATTCATTTCCGATATGCGCTTCCTTTCCATCTGACTCCACTGGACTTATCTTAACACAAGAGGCCACCCACCCTTTCCCCTTACCCTTGTCATTCCTTAGGGAGTAGGAAGGCCCCACCTAACTCTGAATCCGCTAAAAGTCCAATGGATCGAAATACCTGATGAGATGTGCGCCATCATCAGCAACATAACATCATCGGGCAAACGATAATAGCTTCAGAAGAGCAGGGTCTAAAATGGTATAACCAAATGATTGTTTATTAATGATGGATTTCGCTCCACTAAATGGATCAAAAAGAACCGAACACGCCCATTACCGACGCAACTCTCAATAAGCAATTGTAGAAGAGTTTCAGTTCATTATTTTGCATCTTCTAACATCTCGAGTTGAGAATGATGTGAGACTTGTATATAATAGAAGAAAAACTAAAATAAAGGTAACAATATACAACTTGATTGAACCTTGGACCAAGGATTCACAAGTTTGCGCTCAACCAACACACCAACATTTTGGATGTATTGATGTTTAACACAAAATACGTATTAGTTAACATATATTTGTATAAATAAGTTTAATTACATTTTAAATATGTTATCATATTTAATATTATACACATTTTTCTTAATAAATTTGAAATTCTAATTTATATAAAATGAGATAAATAATATCTTAAAAAATATTAATTATATTTTTTAATTTTTTTAATTCAAATAAAATATAAAATATATATTTATTACGTCATCAGTTCAATCGCGGTTTAACCGTTGGTTCAACTAGTGAACTAGTAACTTTTTTGGTTCAACGTCTAGTTCAGTTTTTAAAACATTGCTCAGACATCCATATTAAATGCCTCAACAATTAATTGCAATCCCTTCCATTCATTCAACATATAAATTACTAGTATCCTTAACCGCATTCATTGTTATTTCTCGTCTGTATCCCTTCAATAGGTTCTTAGTCAAGGTGTGGCGATGTTTTGATAACTCTACTCTGATGGTCTCAATCTTCCACACTAAAACCATCAAGCTATACAGATTACAGAAACAAATGACTATTTTTTCCTCTCTAAAACAACCAAGTTTGACATATATTACAAAAGAATCAACTAATTTTTCCACGCTAAAACAATCACATTCAGTAGAAATTACAAAAAAAATCAACTTATTGTCTTGACTTGCATCCTACCGCGATTGGATAACTGTAATAGTAGCTCTGTCAACAGAACTATTATTTTGGCTCTGTCCCGAGGACTCTTTATCTTTGGAAATCTGTCCATCAGTAAATGCAGGCTTCTTTGGGGAAGGAAGATGTGCAATTTCACTACAAAGCATAGAAACAACAGTTCAGATGATGGCCTATCTTTAGCGAAATCCAATAGCTACCAAGCCTATTATGTTAATTATTATGTTAAAGAGAGAGAGGATGAACTTCATAAATATTGCAGATAATATTAATTTAAAAAAAATTAAACTCTAAATAGAGAATTAAAAAAGATTCTTTATGAATTGGAAGAAAGAAAAATCTTTTTCAAACTTTTTAATTATCTAAATTTTTTGATAAAATATCATTTTTGAATTGAATTCAAGCTCACTAAAGTTTCTCTTTCATCTAAGTTTTAAGTTATTATTTTGTTCACTTATTTTGAATATCTAATTAATTTTCACCTTTCTTTGTTCATGCTGAAGATAGCTGCACGTAGTATTGGGAATCCACTGCGGGGTAACATGAAATTAGGGATGAGTTTTTAAAATGCGATTTTGATGAATAACAACAGTCAAATAAATGCCTGAAAAGATGATAAAAACCAATTAAGGGATTTATACAACCCCACTTATCTTTTTATCAATAATTTAACATCGTCAAGATAATAACATCATTTGCTCATCCTTGGCCCTCTCATGATTCCCACCACTTCTTTTAATGCTTCTTCTAGAAGTTGTGAAACACCGTATGCTCATATAAAAGGTATGTGGAAAAAAATTACACATTTCCTTAAAAATTAAATTTATTTGGGCAATGCCAATGAAGTCTGACTCAATGGTTAAAGGGATAGACGAGACATAAGAAGAGGACTAAGAGTTTGGGTTTTTTTGAAAACAAATTACTATAATATTGTAATTCAAAGTGAATATATGTTAAAACAATTATATGGTCAATTCCTTGCATGTCACGTGGTGTGTAACAAAGGGTTGATTTCGTATAAGAAACCAAAAGCATCGGAGTCAATTCCGACATGAAGTTCACCACATGGGTCATGAAGTCAATGCCTCATGCTTTCATGTTTGATGCTTTTCTCAGCAAAGTCAAAAGGCGGGAATCATTGGCATTGACATTTTCTCATAGGGAAGGTGTGAAGCATGCCCGATTAAGACGTCTTCAACAATCTTTGCAACTGACAAGATCAATTTGAAATGTCAGGTCTGAGAATAGAACCATCAATAAATTCTAACTTGTTCTCCACAAAAAGAGCAATCAATATTGCTTGACTCTAAGAGCCATAATTGTCTCCGATTAAGGGTTGACTGTTGAGAGACAAGAACCAAAGCTGGACTATGAAGAAAAAAGTATGGATTGTAAACATCATTAATGGTGGAAATGTTGCTTGATGAGTCAGTTACGAATCCAAGTGAAGTTATGAGTTTGAGAAGGAATCACAATCTAAATTCTTCAATTAAGGTCAAGGAACTTAAAAAATAGAAGAATTTGGAACTAAAAAAAAAAAGAAACGAGGAAAACATGCTCTAACACCATTGTACACATGAGATCGAAGAAGATAGCATCTTAGAACAGAGAAGAGGATATATAGAGAAAATCAGAACCAGCTGATTGTCGATCTTGTACTATACAAATTAAGAAAAGGTCATAGGTATAGTTGAGTGCAAGTAACTAAATCCTCTATAACTAACTCTAACTAGGTCCAAGTTGTTGAGCCCAAATAACTAATTTTAATTGTTCACAAAGTCTAAAATCAACTTTATTATTACATATATATTATTATACCATGACGTGCGAATCATCCATTTACGATTGCTGGTAGAAAACTTCCACGCTCTAGAATTTGGGAATGATTCTCGTTTCTCGTATTTTTTGGGTGGACCAATGAAGAGACTTCATCATCAAGTTAGAATTGTGAAGTAGGGAGAGGTAATACAATTCATAAAACAATGAGCAGAGATTCATCAAAAGTCAAGAACATGGACCTGCAAATACATAAAATGAAACGCTCTAAACCAAAGCCGTACCAAATTTTTTCTATTTAGATGTAGGTTGCGTATAAGGTAGTTCCTTTGCATTTAATTTAGGGATGATCAAGCACAGTTAGTTTGATTAAAAATTTACAATAAGAGCCTCGAAACCAGTGGTCGAGCAAGATTCAATTTCAGAGGGGAAAGATTAAGTAAATTAAGTTTAATTTGCAAAATTTATTATTGTGTGCTTTAGCCCAATGGTTCAATATTTGATACATTTTAATGGGGTTCAAGTTTACCACTTGGGTTTGATTCCCTTAAATATAAGAGAGAGATTTTTTGAAAAACAAAATTAGTGAGGGTACTTGCACCTAGTGGGCATAAGCTAAATTTTCCCCTACTCAAAAAGTAATCCAAATGTTGTGAACAATTTCTCGATCATTGAATGGATCTCTCAAGTTGGATAAAATGCTAGAGAAAGAAAGGTAAATACGAGGAACACGTTTGGTTCTTTTTTTTTTTTTTGTTCTGAAAAACATGGAGAACACAGAAAACACTAAATTTAAAGAACATTAACAATTTTCAAAGAACACGAAAATAGTGTTCTCTGTGTTTTCAAAAACTTGTTATCAAAAACAATTTTCAAAAATAGGAACTAAACAGACCCTAATACGCAGCATGTCATGCTAGCAACCCCGAATCGTTGTAATACTTGTTAGAATGGTCCATATAATTTGCATTTTAAATTCAAATTTAAATCTCCCATAACACCTCTTTCTTAACCCTTACACCTCTTGGGGAAACCAGTGATGGCATGGTCTCCATATAAGGAATCGATGAGGCATTTTTGGTTCCTAAGCATACTCTTCTCTATTTGGAAATTTTCACCATCAAAGTTTGAACGAGTAAAGGTTTAGAAGAACCAAGAAAATTCATTTTCAATTCTTCTAGTATTCCAATTTCTCTGTTTCTCAACAATGGCCGGAGGTATGTATATTCTGGCATTTTGCTTCTGCATATGATCTGCTTATGTTGTTGGTATCTACATATGATCAAATTGCATGATTAATGCTTTAATCATTTGGTATCAGAGCAATATAACCTCTGCCTTGTATTTCGTCTAGTTTAGGGAGATGTACATTCAGCAATCATGTATCATGATAAAAATAAAATTAAAATAAAAAAACAAGAAAAAAAAGGAAAAACTTGTTTTTTTTTTCTAGGTAGCAAAATAGAGTTTTACCAAAGGATGAAGAAGAATTTGTTCAACAACCTTCGTCCCAAATCTTTTACTGGTAACAATTGTTCTTGTAAAACCCGGGAAAAAAAATACAATTTTTCTAAAAAGCGTAAAACGGTAATTTCAATTGAAAATCTAGAATTTTTCAAATTGATGATGAAACTGACTTCACCGCTAGATCGCCCTTCGAAATCTAAGACCATGTCGACCCCATCGACCCCAAGATAAATTAAAATTTCACGTTTTCGATAAGACCGGAGAAATAATGAGTGACACTCAAGACAAAGCTGACGCCACCGAGTCATGTGTCGACAGGAGAAAGCAAGTTAAACATGCTCCACCGGATCCACATTGAGACACGCACACCACATGATAGAGGAATCCAAAGCGCGGATATTATAAGTAAATTCAACAAGAGCCAATGGCGTGGTCGACACGCTGAACGATATTATCCCACTCGACTGGACCAAACAATTCATTGGAAGGAAGGAAAAAGAAAGGAAAAAGAAGGAGAGAGATGAAGAAGGAAGAAGAAAGGATTTTAGAGAGAGAAGCTTCACCTTCTCTCATTTCCCGGCGATCGGATCGTTAGTTTTCGTCGGAGCAAGAGACAAAGTCGATCCCCGCAGCGAGGCTGGCGCGCGGCATCGAATAACGGGGGAGTTTCGATAAACTCCAAAAGGTAGGAGTTTCTCTAATACTCAGTTTATTCCTTGTTTAAGAGCCATTTGATGGCATGAATTGTTTTGGGGCCATGAGTGGCCGTGGTTAGTCCCAAAAATTTGGGATTTAATGCTGAAAATTATGGGACCTGCTGACGTTTGTGTGCGAAGATGGATTTTGGCCCCGTGACCGAGGTCCATGGGTTTCAGCGCGGCTCGTGCTTAGTTGTTTGGGCCTGCCGAAAAATGGTAAAATGAACGGAATCTGACTAGTTCGGGTGCGAGGTCGATAATGCCCCTGATCGAGGTCCTAAATTAAGGATCCTTTTGTGTAAGGCTGTTTCGTAGTCACTAACATGCGTGAGAAAATTATGTTGATACAGCTTATATATGTATTAACATGGTGAATTTTGATGGATGCAAATTATACGTAGAAAATAAAATTATCCATGAATTGTTAATGTTGCATGTAGTAAACATTTATACATGTGACATGAAGTAAAATGCATTGGAATCATGCATTTCATATGCACGAGAACATCGCATGACATGGGTGTGAGTGCATGGTTGTGATTGATATTGTATTTGGTGTTCGATGGTGTGTCATAGGTACACGGTTGTTCATCAACACTGCATCTGGTGTTGATTAGGTGGGCTCGGTAATGGGACAACGTCCAAAATAAATTGCACGAAATAAGGAAATGAGATAAAAAAAAATTATGTGCCGGGTATCATCAAGTTGGGATAGATTCTCCCCAGGTGAAGATCTACCCAATATACCACAGAACTAAATGTGAAAGGCCATTAGTGTCCTGGCTCAGTGGAGTCTACAATAAAATCCACTACCCACAAAAGGCCGCATGGTTGTAAATGAAATGATTAAGAGTAATCTTTGGTTGTCATCGGAAAATGACAGCTATTCACACTCGATAATATCATGTGTGAGAGAATCGGTGAGGACTTAGGACATGGGAAAGGGTGAGTCACATTCTTATCTATGGCATGTAGACATTCAAGTAGGAATATGCATACTTTGCTTGAATGTATGTATGTTTGTCATTGCATGGACACTTAGCAAAGAGCAGTCTCTTTAGGAGAATTCTGCCTGAATGGGCATTGCTCAACTCTGTGAGGGAAACATTTGTGGTACTGAAGGTACATCGGGGGATGGAACGCATCCGAGACCCTAGTGGCAAAGAAAAGGCTGGATATGGCCTTGTTTTTGTATTGTGTAAATTCTAGTAAAAAACCCAATTTTTGTATTGTATAAGGAACAAAGAGTTGTAATTAAAGTCGTTTTATATGATAAATACATTTTGGCAAGCCTTCCTAGATTCCGGTTGTCTTGTAATAAAAAGACTAAATTACGTTGAATTTGGGGTGCTTTGGAAATGAAAGGAAAAAGAAAAGGAAAAGGGAAACTGGAGGTTCAGGAGACCAAAATGGGCTACTGCCCATTTTGAGTCTTCTATCGCGATAGAGAAAGTTTGTCATGGCTAGGTTCCCAGCCCTGCGGTCGCGATAGGGCTTTCTCGTGGTCAGCGATAAGGTGGCGTAGTAGTGCGCGACGTACGCCAGGCGTGGCGCTGGCCGCTGACCGAAAGCACGCACAAAGCACGGTCAGAGGCTATCAAGACGTAATCGCCCCACAAGCCCCTGCTTTACATAAAATTTTTCTCGCCGCTATAAGGGTTGTTCAGCCGTGTGTCGTGACATATATTTTATGTCGCGACAAGGCTCGGGGCTGGTGTTGTGACAGTGTTTCTTGTCGCGACCCTCTGACAGGGTCTGCGCACGCGACAGGCATGCAAGAGTACGCACGACTAGTGCCTCACAGGCGTAATTGCCGCACTAGGTAGGCGCTTTACTGTGACTTCGTAGTACGGCGCCTGACAAGGAAACTTCGTCGCAAAGAACCTTCAGCGCCTTCGTCACACGAGATTTCTGCCGATAAAGCCCCGCTTCGACTCATTGTCGCTACGTATTCCATGTCGCAACAATGCGGCGCAGTTGTGCTCATAGTTGTGCATGCTTAATAATCTTGGTGATAAAGGTAATCGTGTTATGCACTGTTTAGGTCACTGTTCACGAACGTTATTCATGGGCACTATTAAAAAAAAAAAAAAAAGATCCCCGGAAATTGGGGTGTCACAGTTCCAAGGTATATTGTAATAACGACAACAAAAGAAAGATGATGGTTTTATGTTTCTCAAGTAGGGAAACGTGGTCGGCTTGAGATTTTAGTTGGATGAGGACACCTAACATTGAAAGAAAGTCTGCATGAGATGCAAAATGCAACAAAAGAAGAAGTTACTCCTTGCTCTTTCTCTTTGTGATGCCTAGAAAATGAAATCTTTTTAATGTTTATTTAACAAGTAAAAAAAAAAAAAACGAAAGGAACCATTTTCTGTTATTTGGGTTGGATTGATTCAGTTGAAGGTTGAAGAAGATGAATGTGTCTTTTTAATATGGCTTCATGCTAGGGCTAATTTTGAGCCCATGATGGGCCAATTTTGGTAAGGCCCTATTAACTAGTTAGTGGGCTACTGGAAAAGTTGGCTAAAGGCCCTTAGGCCTATTTGGATGAGACACAAGTAAGCCATGTTTGGAATAGCATATCCTGCAGGATACCCATTGGATTCAAAAATTTGTTAAAAGGGGTTGTTGTTGCCTAAGGATCTTGTAGTCTTCAAGGTAGTACTCTACCACCAGGCTATGTAGGTATTGTTCTTTCACTGGTTTTATTTATACAAATTTAAAAGGATTAAAGTTACCTATTAATAAAATTAATGAAAGTGTGATGTCTACAAGAGTTGAACCCTTGCTCTTGAATTCAAGGGACACACTCCACCATCAGGCTACATGCTATATTGATGTTCTAATTTAAACTACAACCTATTTTATATAGAAATATAGTAATTAAATTCATTATTGAATTTATTATGATTGTTTGCATGAATATAATTTTTACATGCTTATCATATTGTTCTTTAAAATTGTTTACAGTTTCTTATGTTAAGTAATCTATATAACTTTAATTAATTAGGGAATAGCCACAACATCCTTGGTTAAAATTATATATTAAGTTTTAAGATCACATTTGATAACATTGTTTGTAATTAAATCATATGGAATGTTATAAATCTCATCCCACATGAATTTTTATTATATTTTGTATGATTTATTAGGATGAGATATCAAATCATATTTTCTAATTTACCCACATGGATTAGGAAAAGGAACATGATTTGGTAGTCTTATCATAAGGTTATTTAAATCTAATTGAATAAGACTTTAGCCCATAGGCAAGTTTTATGTCACTAGATTTATGATTTAAAAGCATGATTTACATTGGTAAAACATGATATTGTATTTTTGCCTCAATCCTTGATTAACAAGCATGTATATTTAAAATATTGTAGTTATTCAACCTGCGAACATTTCTGATTTTAAGTGTGATATTCCCGAACTAAGGGGTGATAATTATAAGGTATGGAATGAGAGAATTCTTCTGCATTTGGGATGGATGGATATTGACTGCGCTATAAGGAAAGACGAACCCAATCCTATTAACTAAAACCAAAGACTACGTGGTTGTCTCGTTTTTATGATAAAGTGGGAGAGGTCTAATCGTCTCTCCGTGATGTTCATAAAGACCTCAAGATATCCGTTAGTATTCGTGGTTCCGCTGAGCAAATTAATAAAGTCAAACCACTTCTGAAAGCCATCGATGAGCAGTTTGTAACTTTGACAGCTCTCATAGTACCTTAATTATGTAATTTTCATCCACCAAGCTCACCGGGATAAGAGGAGTACGTGATCATATCATGCGCATGAGGGATATAGCGGCTCAACTTAAGTCATTAGAAGTTACCATGTTAGACACTTTCCTTGTTCATTATATATTAAACACTTTGCCCCAACAATACAGTCCCTTCAAAATCTCTTACAACACACATAAGGATAAATGGTCAATTAATGAATTGTTGATCATGTGTGTGCAAGATGAGGGAAGGTTAATGATGGAAGAGGGTGAAGGGTTAACTTGACCACCTTTGGAAAGAAAAGAAAGGATAAAGCTAAAAGAAAGGGAAAGATTCTTGTTCAACCAGGCATAAAGAAGGAGTCAAAGTGTTTTTTCTATAAGAAGAAGGGATACATAAAGAAAGACTGCTCAAAATTTAAGATCTAGCTTGATAAGAAAGGTACTCAATTTTCTTTTGTCTGTTATGAATCTAATATGGTTAATGTTAATCATAACACATGGTGAATTGATTCTGGTTCTACAATCCATGTTTCAAATATCGTACTGTGGTATGCAAAACCTAAGGAAGCCGCTGAGAAGTGAATAATGCATCTATTCAAAAAGAAGACGAGTTCACTACTGGAAGCTTATCGCACTCAGAGCCTTGTATTAAGCAGAAGTTTCATTCTAGAATTGGAAAAGACGTTTTATTTTTCAAGTTTCTAGGAATTTAATTTCCCCATCAAGACTTAGACCTTTAGATTTTTCCTTTAACTTTTACAGACTCGGGCTTTAGTTTATCTAATAAATCCAGTTATCGTTACGCGCATCGTCTAACGGTTCTTTCCATATTCAATTACACAATGATGTTACTTATAATTCTATGCATGTTAATGTTGGATTAAAAAGATTTCTTATGAATGAGGAATCCTCTATGTTATGGCATCGGAGATTGGGACACATCTCCATTGAAATAATGAAGAAATTGGTTAATGATAGGGTACTTAGTACTTTGGATTTTGTTGATTTTGAGATTCTCAGGTGAATTGCATTAAGGGCAAGCAAACCAACAAGTCTAAAAGGGGTGCAAAAAGGAGCACAAACCTATTAGAGATTATACATACCACATTTGTTGTCCCGATATGATGAAAATGGTCTCAAATACTTGTCACCTTTCATATGATTATTCATGATACATGTATCTCTATTTACTCGGCTCCAAAGATGAAGCGTTAGGGCACCTTTAAAGTTTTTAAGGTCAAGTGAGGGAAATCAATGAAAATATATTAAGATCATGAGATCGGGAGAGGTGGAGAGTACTATGGTAAATACACGTATAATGGAAAATCTGTGTGATTTTGTGAAGTTTCTTCAAGAAAATGAGATTGTCACAAGACACTATGCCTCGGTTTCCTCCTGGATTAGAAATTTCCATAGGCGTAGAGAAGAAACTGAACTTTAATGGACATGGTAAGGAGTATGATGAGTAATACAAAACTACCCTCAATACTCTGTGGTCCAAGCTCTAAAGACGCTAGTTGTATATATTAAATCGAGTTCCAACCAAGGTTGTCCCTAAGACCTTTTCGTGCTATTCAGCCACAAAACCGAGTTTGCGAACATACACATTTGGGGATGCCCTTCTAAAGTGAGAATTTATAACCCACAAGAAAAGAAGCTAGACCCAAGGACCATTAGTGGGTATTTCATTGGATATGCTGAAAGGTCCAAGGGGTATAGATTTTATTGTCCATCTCATAGCACTAGGATTGTGGAATCAAGAAATGTGAAATTTATTAAGAATGACTTGTTCAATGGGAGTGACCAGTTTCAGGACATTGTTTATGAGAAGGATCATTATGAAGGTCAACCCTCTGGTTCAAGTGATAGATTGATTGTCATTCACACTAATCAGAGTGAATTATGCATGCATTTCAGTAAAGTTTCTATATGCTTTTATAGCTCAATTGCATCATTCACATTCATATTCATTAATATCAAGGCTTAATCCCCATACTATAATGTTTTTACAGACACGTGCGATATAGAGTAAAAAGGAAGTCAATAATAGAAGAAAAGACCTCGGGGGCGTAGAACACAATGAGAAGTGTAGCAAGAACTCAAGTACGCGAATGCGAGGCACTCCACGCCGCGGCCAGAAGCGCCGCAAAGAGCATGGAGGCCCTACGCCGTTAACGAACTAGCGAGGCGGATTCCGTGAGCCTTGGGTACATTCGCGGCGCATCTCTCCTTCGTCGTGGCGTAGCGAGTCTCTTCGCATTAAGTGTTAAAACTCTTAAATTCTGGTCCATTGATGGGCTCGGATCCCGAGATATAAAAGGGAAGCATTTTTTAGGCAAAAGGAGGGATTTGAGGCAGATTGAAGACAAGGACAAACAGATAGAGAGAGATTGGTGGAGACGGATTTCGAGAGATCGCAAGACTCGCTCTTCTCGTATTTCTTTCATGATCTGCTTGATGTCGAAATCTTCTCACCAGAATGAAAATCACTATGAACTAACTTTTCTCTCTAGGGTTTTGTCAACCCTAACCGCACCATTATGGATTAATACATTAATTGTTGTTAATTTATATTGGTATGAATTTGCATGGTTGCTTTACTCTTGAATTTAATCACATGTTATTATTTGGCCAATTGTGGCATGCTAATGCTAGGAGTCTAATATCGATAGAAGATGACTCATATGATGATAGTAAAGTTAAACACTGTCAATCAAGGATGTAGCTTCCAAGTGTAAAGACTGGGGTCAGACATTTACGCATCTCGGAGTCAAGGGGTCGAAGCAGAGATGCAATACACCCCACTAGCGAGATAGGCAACTATATCTCAAGAAAGAATATCTTGTAGGCACGATCAACCCGCTAACATAAATCATATGAAATATTAAATAAATACGCCATCTAGGTTAAAATCCATCAGGTGTGGTAGGCGAAGGCAAAACCCTAGTTTTCTCATCATTACCTTAAATCAAAAATTTAATATTAGGCTTTCCTTAAATCAGTTAATTTAGTCATAATTCACTATAAGATTGGATCCAAATATTGTCTCACTAAGCTAGTATTCAGCACGCTTCTTTTCCTGGGAACGACACTTGACTAGCCACTACACTACATGAACTCAACGCGTATAGTTGCACGTACGGGTCTGCATTTTTTACCAACTTTTAAACACTTACTTTCAACCCGTCAAGTTTTTGGCGCCTTGCCGGGGAGAAGTTTAGTGTTGATATTGACAACAATGCTATAGATTGTACTTTGGATCAATTTTATTTTATTTAGTTCTTTACTATTAACTTTTTATTATTCTTTGCTCTTAGTTATTTCGCTCTTATTTCATCCTCGTGTCGGTGATTACAAGTCTTGACTTCATACTTGTGATTTCAGGAAAGCAATTAGTGTGCATGCAAAGACAAGATCGCTGGGAATTACTTCCATTCGATCCTGAACCAAAATGGACATTACATCGATTACGCAAAGAAGCACACGCAACCCAATTTAAAATCATGCAGAATCAAGAGGATGAAGGACAATTCCAAGAAAGGGAATGAAAACTACGTGGATTAGAATGATGTAATTATAGAGATCGTTACTAGATCATTTGTACAACCTAATAATCCGTATATGCTACTCGAGGAGTTTTCTTGCCACCTACAGTTGTTCAGTCAGCTATACGACGACCACTCATTCAAGCGAACAACTTTGAGGTGAAAGGAGTAACTCTACAAATGCTCCACAATATACAGTTTCATGGGTTGCCTAGTGAAAATCCGAATGCACATCTGACAAGTTTTATTGAAGTCTGCAACACAGTCAAGTATAATGGAGTAACAGAAGAAGCTCTCAGATTGTGTCTATTCCCACTGTCACTTAGCGACCGAGCTAAGCATTGGTTGACTAGCCAACCACCGATTCCATTACCTCATGGAATGACTTAGTGCATAAAATTTCACCAAATTCTTCCCACCCGCAAAGATCGCACAACTGGTGCAAGAGATTAACAATCTCGCATAATTAGAGGGAGAATCTCAACAGGCCTAGAGAGATTTCTCATGAGCCACCGAGAGATGCCCACATCACAAAAGTTAACTAGGTGGATGCAAAGACACTGCTCTATAACGCATTTAAGGATTTTACCTAGGACAATCATTGATGCCTCGCCAGAGGTGCCCGAAGGAAAGACTACGCATTGCTTATGAGATATTAGAAGAAACAACCACTAATACTAATCAGTGGCCTTGAGATAGATCAACACCTAGGAAGTCCTTAGCGGGAGTAGCAATGTGTTCTCAAGAACCCGTAAACCATGTCGTGCGCTTAACTAAACAACTACGCGGGCAAAAAAGGTACAAAGAATGTAATTCGTATCAACTCTTAGAGATCTACGAAGTCTTGTAGAGGAAAACATGCATCATGGATTGTCACCGGGGCAGATGACAAGAGAGCAAGTATAGTATGTGAATCAACAAAATCAACAACAATAGGGGATGACAGTGGAGGTAATACCTATCAAGATAGGTATTAGAACCAGCATCATAATCAAGGCCAGGGTTGGAGAGGTAACTAGAATAATCAGATCAATCATAACTATGGTTGTAGGAACAACCAAAATAGTACGCCACCACTTCAAGCGAGCAAGCCGCCACTTGAGAAGAAAGTGGATTCGGAAGAAGCCTTAGCCCATATGATGACTTCCCATAGCACATTTATGAATGAAACGAAGGCCACATTCCAAAATCAGGCTCAGCAGCTACAAAACCAATCCACCCAACTGCAAAATCAAGGGGCCCAACTCAAACTCTATAAATAGCTAAATGGCCACATTGTCGGATCGAGAGAAAGACGGATCATTACCTAGAAACTTAGAGGTGAACCCGAGAAGAGAAGGTAATGAACATGTAAAATCTATCACATTGAGAAGTGGTGGAGAATTAGAAGTACCAGGCCAGCCACTAGTGATAGGAGAGGTAGAAATTGAGAAAGTAATCTAGACCAATCAGAATGATAAGATAGAAAGGGAACAGCCCCAAGAGAAAAAGAAACTGAGGCTAAAGATCGATCAACCACGACTGAACCCACTATCCCAATCCGTACCCTCAACGCCTGAAGAAGAATAAATTGGACAAGCAATTCACAAAGTTTGCGGAAGTGTTCAGAAACCGCATATAAACATTCCATTTGGCTGATGCTTGCAACGCATGCCTTGTTATGCCAAATTCACGGCGCGATACTATCAAAGAAAAGAAGATCAGCCGACTTCGAGACGCCTAATCTCACCAAGGAATATAGTGCTATCCTTCGTAGGAAATCGTCACAAAAGTTGAAAGACCTGTGCGCTTTACTATTCTCATACCATCGCGAAATCTATCTCGAGAGGGTCGGTGACTTAGGAGCTAGTATTAACCTCATGCCGCTATCCATATTCAAATGACTGGGATTAGGTGAAGCTCGCCCAACTACATTCACACTCTAGTTAGCAGCCAGGTCACTAAAACATCCCTGGGGGGGGGGGAGGTAGAAGACGTTCTGGTGAAGATAAAGAAATACCCATAATATTGGGTAGACCATTTCGCCACTAGTGGGGCAATGATTGATGTGCAGCGGGGAGAGTTAAAATTGAGAGTGCAGGATGACAAGGTTAAGTTCAATGTGTTTGAGGTTGTGAGACACCCGGTAAAGAGTGATACATGCTTCATGATAGAGACCGTAGAGGCTATAATGTCTAGCCAAAGTGGTCTCACTGACCCTTTGGAGACTAGCCTAGTACAGAGTGAATAAGAAGAACTAGGAGAAGAGGTTAAAGAGTATGTGAAATGGATGGACTCCTTCCAGCCTAATAGAAGGAAATACTACGAACCCTAGGTGAAATCACTCAAACGTCAGTGTCATCCTTCAAACAACCACCCAAGATGGAGCAAAAGCCACTACCCAAATTACTGAGGCGTTATCTGGGACTCGCTCCACCTTACCTCGCTGATTATTTCAAAGATCCTATAGCAATAGAAGAAGATAAGTTATCGAGAGTAATGTAGGATCAAGCAAGGATGCGCTTATCGGGTCTTTAGTCGATTTAGCGGATTCGGCCCTTCTATGTCTATGCATCGACTCGCTAGAAGATGGTCATAAGCCTTCGCAGCTACAGAGGGAGACCAAATCCAACCATGAAAGAAGTAGTCTCGCAGCGAAGTAATCAAGTGGCTGATGCCGGTTATTTATCCTATTTTTGACAATGCGTAAGTGAGTCCGACTACGTGTCAGGCCTAAAAAGGAGGAACAAATAAAGGATCAAGACATAGAATAATATATCATGTTGCCTTCTCGCAATGCAAATACAGGTTGGAGAATTTGCATTGACTATCGGAAATTGAATAAGGCTACCCAAAAAGACCATTTTCCATTGCCATTTATGGATCAGATGTTAGATATGCTGGCAGGGCATGAATATTACTGTTTCTTGGATGGGTATTCCAGCTATTAAATCGGGGATCGCTTATACCTGCAGGATCAAGAGAAGACGACATTCACTAGCCTCTTATGGTACATTCGCATTTAAGAGGATGCCCTCTTTGGGTCAGGCAAATGCACTAGGCACATTTCGGGCCAACAGATGACGGCCATATTCTCGTGATATGGTTGAAAAGACAATTGTGGTGTCTGGGCGGATCTAATTTTCAATATCGGAACTCCTTTGACAATTGTCTGGAAAACCTGAGGTCGGTGCTAGTTGGATGTGAAGAAACCAATCTTGTGCTAAATTAGGAGAAGTGCCACTTTATGGTACAAGAAGGCGACATTTGGGCAAATCGGATTTCTGCAAAGCAGAATGTGAGGTCGCACAGCCAAAGATTGAGGCAATAGAGAAACTACCTCCACCATCATCAGTAAAGGGCATAAGAAGCTTTCTAGGACACGCAGGGTTCTATAGGCGGTTCATAAAAGATTTTTCTCGGATTGCAAAGCCCTTGTCCAGTTTTCTAGTTCAAGGGACACCATTTGATTTTGATGAGCAGTGTGTGCAAGCTTTTTCAATTCAAAGATAGATCAGACAAAAATTTCCCCATAGTCAGAGCACCAGATCGACCTCCCATTTGAGCTAATGTGCGATGCTAGTGACTATGCGATTGGAGCAGTGCTGGGGCAAAAAAGGAAAGGATATTTCAGGTTATCCACTATGCTAGCCAGACTTTGAATGATGCCCAACTGTACTATGCCACCACTGAAAAAGAGCTATTGGCCATTGCTTTCGCCTTTGATAAATTTAGGCCCTACTTGATTGGCAATAAGGTAATAGTGCACACTGACCACTCAGCCATTAAGTACCTAATGACTAAAAAGGATGCGAAACCGAGACATATATGGTGGGTACTCCTATTGCAAGAATTTGATCTAGAGATTCAGGACAAGAAGGGAACAGAGAACCTAGTCGCGACCATCTATCACGATCAGAAGGCCCAGAGACGAGGTAATGTGTTAATGATAATTTCCCAGATGAGCAACTCTTAGTAATTGAAGACACAAAGCCCGTTCCATGGTTTGCAGACTATGTGAATTACTTAGTGGCCAAGGTTATCCCTCCCGATTTTAGCTACCAATAGAAGAAGAGGTTCTTTGCACATTTGAAGCACAACTACTGGGAAGAACCTATTTTATACAAACATTGTGCGGATCAAGTGATAAGGCGATGTGTACCAAAAGATGAAATGGGTAGTATTCTAAATCACTGCCACACCTTATCATGTGGGGGGCACTTTGGAGGCCAGAGGACAACGACAAAGGTACTCCAATCAGGTTTCTATGGCGTAGCTTGTTCAAAAAGATGCTCACCAATTTGTATCTACCAAGGAGCAGTGCAAGAGAATGTGGAATTTCCAAATGTGATGAATCCACGATGCGCACAATTCTAGAGGTTGAGTTTATTTGACTGTAAAGTGACCCAGTCCATTTCATTCAGTAATCAAGGCTCTCCTTGTCGTGGACTACATCTCTAAATGGGTAGAAGCAATACCGACACACACTAATGATGCCAATGTGTTAGTCAAGTTCCTTCGCAGCCACATATTTACACGGTTCGGCACTTCACGAGCATTGATCACGGATGGTGGTACTCATTTATGCAACAAGATGGTTGATAAGGTCTTGCAAAATTATGGTGTGCGGCATCGCACTTCACTCGCTGAATCACAGCAAATGGACAGCCGGTGTGCCAACCCGGGAGATAAAGTCCATTCTGGAGAAAACAGTCAATAGTTCAAGGAAAGACTGGTTAAAGAAGATTGATGATGCACTTTGGGCATACAGGACAACATTTAAAACCCCATTGGGTATGTCACCATTCCAACTAGTTTATGGGAAAGCATGCCATTTGCCAGTGGAATTAGAACATAGAATATACTAGGCAACTAGGCTTCTGAACATGGATAGTAAGGTAGCCGAAGAGAAGCAGATCCTACAACTAAGTGAATTAGATGAATTCGTTAATGAGACTTATGAGAATGTTTGAATCCATAAGGAAAAGACGAAAAGCTGCTGGCACGACACAAACATATTGTAAGGAAAGATTTTGAGCCGGGTCAGCAAGTCTTGTTGTTCAATTCTAGACTGAAGCTCTTCCCTAGCAAGTTGAAGTCAAATGATCAGCTACCATAGTGGTTCGAGTATTTCCCTTGAGAGTTGAGATAATGCATCCAGAGAAGGGACAATTCAAAGTCAATGCCCAAAGATTGAAACCATATTTTGGAGGAGAATTCCATACAGGAAGACAAGACACCATTCTAAGCACACTTGGGGCAGGACAGTAAGGGTGTGGAAGGTCACCAACAATTCAGTTATTTTTCCGGTCTAAGTGTTAGACAAGTAGAAATGTCTGAAAGAACGACATTAAACATAGCGCTTCTTGGGAGGCAACCCAAGTATTGTGAGATCCCCTTCTTTGAACTTGCATTACTGGCCTTTAATTGCTCTTCGATACATTTTTCGGCTGACTTTCTACTTTTGTTGTTTTAATGTTTAGACTTTTTCGCAGCTACCGAAGGCAAGTAATCAGAATTCAAGTGCGTTCATATGTTCATTACGCTGTGAGAGAGTCAAATTCGTTGCTTTAAAACTACTTCTACTGCACGTCACAATGTAGATTCTACGCCACGTAGAAAGAAAATTTCGCTTTTGTCAACTTTCGGATGCAAGCAGCCATGGCAACTTATGCCGCCGAGATAGCCCTTATCAGTCCTTTGGGTACGCAAATAACGTAGAGCCTACATTGCTGCAGACATGTCGCCGTAGCGCAACCCTACGTCGTGGCATAGTAAGTGCAATTTTTAAGTCCTTTAAAAACCCAAATGGCTTTTCATTTTCTCCTCCTCCCCCCCAAGCAAATTTAGTCTGCTCTTCCCTCTATCTCCCCATTTTTTAGTGTTTGTAGAACCCTAACCCTAGATCGACCACCATGGCTCCTTGGAAGTTGATCCCGGCTAAAAGACAGCGATCCGGCTCCACCTCGTGGGTGGCACCACCCCATATGGAAGATCCACATAGGTTAATTTCCCAAGAGGCCAAGCGGATTCATCACTTCGAGGTCCCTCGCTCAACCGCCGCTTGTCCTGCAACGAGGTTTCCCACTTCCACGCTCTTCAACTTCACTATCCGTAACCGTAGCTACGTACACTTTGTGCACCCCCGCCCCTGAAGTAGCCCTTGTCTGTAAGTTCCACTTATCTCGCTTCTTTCAAAGTCGGCACCATCGTTCGTCTGGTGCGCGGGTCGAGTCTGCGCTTCAGGCCATCAATCGATTTACTCACCGCTGATGACTCCACAAAGGCGGAATATAGAGCTTTATTTCTAGACATAGAGGATTACAGAGCGCTACGGTGGAGCTACTCCAAAATGTGGCGTGAGGAAACGCCAACCCCCGGGCGGTGATTTTACCAATTTCAGTACTCCTCACCGAGCGGCTACCGTTCTAAGATAAATTTCGTGTGTAAAAACTGTTTACCCCACCTTAGCACGCGAAGGACAAGATGATCCCTCCTCACACCACATGACCTAGGGTTTCCGCTTGACACGGTCCATCATCGAGAAGTGCTGATCGAGTTGACCAGCGAGATGCACCGGGCCCCGATCCACCCCTCACCGATTACTTAGCTATGCCGGATCGGTCCGGTAACCCGATGTTGACTCGAGAGCTGCAAGAGTGTCACCCATACCACTACCCAAGGCAGTCTCGGGGTCTGATTTAGATTCGATGAGGAAACCGACATGATGCTGCAAAGAGCCACATCTAGCAAGGACACCTCATGGGACGGCGCCCTCGAGGTCCCCCTCCACTGACTCCACCCCGTGATACCAGATCTGCGCCTCACTAATGCCAGCTTGACGCATATTGGGATGAGTCTCAAGAGCACCATGTTGCCCTGAGTATAGACATGGACTCCATCAAGGCCGAGATGGCCATCATTTGGTCTAATCAGACCATATCACAACAAATGGGCTCGCCTCCAATCTTTTCACACTCCACCACAGCCACCATCACCGCACTAATTCTCTGGGATGTATCTCTATGCCCTTATTTCCTTTTATGTCATCAGGACACCGGCCGCTTTAAGTTCGGGGTGGCGCGTATGTGTGAAGGCATTTGGTGGCTTAGTTTTATTTTATTTTATTTTTATTTTATCTCTCGTACGTTTAGGTCTAATTTTTCGTTAGTTTGGGGCTCTACTCTTGTTTTGCTTTTTTTAGCATGTTTAAAGACTCCGAGTTTCATCTACTTGCGTACCAAGATAGTTTACGCTTTGCATTATGATATGGTAGTTTCCTGCACTGGTATTAACTGTTCTCAAATTTCTCTCGCTGATCATGATCAAAAAGGGGGAGTCATAGTAATCACACATAAAGCCTGTGTTTTGATGAAATAGTGGAACTCTAAGGTTGTTTAAAGACTGACCCCATTGTATAAAGCGTAGAATGGACTCATAACCGCCGCCCCTTTTAGATCTCAAGAAATCATTTCCCGAAGTAAGCTATCGCGCACGCGCGCGCACACACACACACACACACACACACACACACACACACACACACACACGTGATCTTCAGGGTGTGCCTTGACTCCGGACTTACCATGTAAGAGTTCTACGAACCTTGGAAAGTTTAAACACCTAAGTGATGGGACACCTTAGAAAAAGAGATCGCCTTTGAGCCCCATAAAAAAATAAAATAAAATAAAAAGAGGAGTTTGGAATAAGTGGATCATCCACCGAATCCCTAAAGTACTTAGCCGAGAGGCTTTTCAAAGAGTAATGCCCTAGGCCAACTGGCTGGGAGTCATTGACTTCACTACCCGCTACATGGGACAAAGGATGGATGATTTACGCCTAAGGCCCTGAGGTTTGCTGCGTCTGGGTAGTTCATAAGGCAATCGAATGCCCAGTCTCTTAACCAACTGGTGGGAGTCACCAATGGATCCCCGCCACTGAACCCCACCTAAAACTTTTCGTGCACTAGTACTCTTACTAAGTTTGTCTTAGAGTTAACTCTTAGGATTAGTTGAAGTGAATAAATCATGCTGCCTATCCTTTTCCGTGTTAAGCTATTCCAAATAGGTAAGTTAAATTCAAGTTTGGGGGTACTGAAGTCAAGCTATACATTGGAGATCATACTCCAATAGCACTTAGACTCCTTAGGAAAGGTTATTGAGCGCTACAAAGGGGGTTGACCTTCTTGGTCAATCGAGACTGACCTAGTGCGCATTCTCTTGAAAGTCGAACAAACCCGGCAGTCCCTGATCGAACAAGAACTGGTTCATGTCAATCCCTTCTGCTAGTATCATATGTACTAGACCTATATCGTCAGTGTTAGTTACGCTTTATTTTCAAGGTGCCTGATTATCCTGTTTGCTTACGGACAAGCAAGTATGCTATCAAAGATCGCAGGAAATATGCATGCATTTCAGTGAAAATTCTATGTGTTTTAGACTAATTGTACATTCACACCATATTCATTAATACTACAAGATCCTCTGAAGCTACATAGTCTGGGTTGTTGCACACAATATAGGAGCTAAAAAGAAAGCTAAATAATAGAAGAAAAGACTCCGGCGCAGGAATACAATGAGAAGTAAAGAAGAGCCCTCGTGGACAAATGCGGCACTCCATGTCGTGGCGTAGCCAGCCAGCACGTCGTGGAGGCCCTATGCTGCAGCGAACCAGTGAGGCGGATTCCAGTAGCCTCTGGTACGCCGCAGTGTAGGTCTTCTTTTTCAAACAAGGTTAAAAATCCTGGAAATTCGCTACCGATGGGCCCGAATCCCAGATATAAAATGAAGCATTTTGAAAGTGTGGGATTTAGTACAGATTTGAAGACAAGGATAGACTAATAGAGAGATTGGCGGAGACGGATTCCAAAGATAGCAAAGACGGCTTTCCTCGTGATTTCTTTTTCCCGATTCGCTTGATGTCAAAATCTTTCACCTGTAATGAAAATCACTATGAACTAACTTTCTCAGGGTTTTGCCAAACTCTAATCGCACCATTATGGATTAATACATTAATTATGGTTTATTTAATACTGGTATGAATTTTTATGGTTTCTTTACTCCCGTAATTTAATCACATGTTATTATTTGGCCAATTATACTGCTAATGCTAGGAGTCTAATATCGAGAGAAGATGACTCATAGGGCAGGTTGGTAAACAACACTTCGTCAATCGGGGGATAAAGATATCCCGCTCCAAGTGTGTAGCACTGTGGTTTGCACATTTATGCATATCGTGAGTCAAGGGGTCAAAGCAGAGATGCACTACACCCCACTAGCGAGATAGGCAGCTATATCTCGAGAGAGAATATCTTGTAGGCACGATCAACCTGCTAACATAAATCATATGAAATATTAAATAAATGCGCTATCTAGGTTAAAATCCATCAGGTGTGGTAGGCGAAGGCAAAACCCTAGTTTTCTCATCATTACCTTAAATCAAAATTTTAATATTAGGATTTCCTTAAATAAGCTAATTTAGTCATAATTCACTTTAAGACTGGATCCAAATATTGTCTAGGTCACTAAGCCAGTATTCAGCACGCTTCTTGTCGTGGGAATGACACTTGACTAGCTACTACACTATGTGAACTCGAAGCGTATACTTGCACGTATGGGTCTACATTTTTTACCAACTTTTAAACACTCACTTTCAGCCGGTCACACACCCCTCAAGTACAACCGAGTGTGAGACAACCATTTCTTGAAGTTCCACATATTGCTGATATTGATCATGTAGATCAAGTTACCAATGAAGAAATTCCAGAAATTGTTGAACAACCAATTGAGCAACAAGTTGATCAAAAAGTTCCTCAAGAGAATGATGAAGCAACATTAAGAAGATCTACAAGAGTTAGGAAATCAGCAATTCCTAATGATTATATAGTGTATTTACAAGAATTGGACTATAACATTGGAGCCGAAAATGATCCAGAAACATTTTCACAAGCCATGAGTTCTAAGGAATCTAACTCATGGTACAGTGCCATGAAAGAAGAAATGAATTCTATGACATCTAACCGAGTTTGGGATCTTGTTGAGTTACCTAATGGTGTAAAAGTCGTTGGATGTAAATAGGTCTTTAAAACAAAAAAGGACTCATTGGGCAACATTTAGAGACATAAGACAAGACTCGTTGCCAAAGGATTCACTAAAAGGGAAGGAATCGACTGGCCACGTAGACCTTTTCTCCTCAGATCTAAGAAAGATTCTCTTCGAATAATCATTTATTGCCCATTTTGACTTTGATTTACATCAAATGGATGTGAAAACGACATTCCCTAATGGTAATTTAGAGGAAGAGGCTTCATAATGAAACAACATGAAGCCGATTCTCCTAGCCGGCGAAGATTTAATCTGGCAGTTCGCAAATCCATATATGGATTAAAACAAGCGTCCCGCCAATGGTATTTGAATTTCCATGAAGTCATTACTTCATTCTATTTTGAAGAAAATATCATGGATCAATGTATATACCAGAAGGTCAGTGGGAGTAAGATTTGTTTTCTGTGTTATAAGTGTGGATATATTCTGCCACCAATGATAAGTGTTTTTGCATGAGGTGAAATAATTTCTCTCCAATAACTTTTGATATGGAAGGATATGAGTAAGACATCTTATGTCGTATTGATCCATAGTAAAGATCTCGATAAGATTTTGGGTTTGTCTCAAGAGACCTATATCAATAAATTTTTAGAGAGATTTTAACATGAAAAATTGTTCACTTATGTAGCACCCATTTTGAAGTATAGATTCTGGACAATCAATGCCTTAAAATGATTTCGAACGGGAAGACATGAAGAACATTCCATATACTTCATTGTTGGAAGCCCGATGTATGCTCAGGTCTCCGTACTCAAACTTGACATTGCATTTGTTGTCGAGATAGGGAAAGATATCAGAGTAATCCAGGTCTCGACCACTGGAGAGCTGCAAAGAAGGTGATGAGATACCTTAAAGGAACAAAGGATTACATGCTTATGTATAAACGAACAGATAGTTTGGAGGTGATTGGCTACTTTGATTCAAACTTTGCTTGCTATGTTGATTCTTGTAAATCAACATCTGGTTATATTTTCAAGCTAACTGATGGAGCTATATCTTGGAGAAGTGAGAAGCAGACTTTGACTGCCACTTCCACTATGGAAGCTAAGTTCGTATCTTGTTTTAAGGCTAGCTCGCATGGTGTATGGTTAAAGAGTTTCATATCTGGGCTTAGAATTATGGATTCTATATCTAGGCCATTGAAGTTGTATTGTGATAACTCAACTGCGGTATTTATGGCTAAGAACAACAAGAGTGGAAGTCAAAGTAAGCATATCAACATTAAATACTTAGCCATAAGAGAACGGTTAAAGAAGAAAAAAAGTGGTCATTGAAAACACATTAGCACTAAGTCGATGATTGTCGATCCTTTAATTAAAGGCATGCCACCTAAGTATTTTAAGGATCATGTAGTACACATGGGACTTGGTTCCACGATGTAATTTTATTATACGTACATTCATTATTTTAATGAAACTCTTATTCAATATGATATTTTCTCATATGGTTTTGTACATTTCATGTAATACCCCAAATTATACCTTGACGAATTTATAACATATTTAGGGTATAATAAAAGTAAATGTATATTTTTTTGGAATAAAATAATGCTAAAAATAAAATAAGCAAAACCCGTAATTAATACAAAAGTCAAGGGTAAATTGGTAAATTGCTAATTAAGGACCCAAATGACATAAGAAGAAAAGATTGTATGTTAAAGTAGGAACAGAATGTTAGAATGGAAAATAGATGATAAAAATGGAGGACCAAAATGCAAATAGATGAGAAATGGAGGACCAAAATGCAAAAGGGGGAAAATTAGGGCACTCCGGATAAAGCCAAACATGGCTTTAAGAGGAATTCCATTTTTTGCTTTTGTTAGGGAAAATAGGTTGAGAGAAAAGAGAAGAGAAGAGAAGAGAAGAAGAGAAGGGAAGAAGAGAAGAAGAGAGGAAGAAGAAGAGGAGAAGAAGGGAAGAAGAGAAATTTAAGGAGAAGAAGAAATCGTAATGGATATAAGGAATTTTGTATGAATTCGTATGAAATTTTGTATGGAACTTGTTAGGATTTTGTATGGATACTTGCTAGAGGTTTGGAATACCTCTTTTGTGTAGAACTGTGAATTGGAATGGTTGTTTGGTTTGGTTGTGGTCCTCAATGAGGAAAAATCTGTATGTAGAAATACGGTTTGGTGAGATGTTGTCCTTTTTTTTAAACCCATATTTTTGTTTTGGCCATAACTTAGCCATCACTCATCCAAATTATGATTCAAAATTTGGGTAAACTTGACTTCTAGGATAACAAATCTCCCTGAAATAAGTATATCCAAATTTAGACCCCATTGGACCTAGAAAATTCATCAAAGTAAGGGAACAATTTTGTCCCTGAAATCTGTCTCATAACAGTCCCCTGAACTGGAGTAATTTCGGTTGTTTAAATCATAACTTGAGTTATACTGGTCCAAATGAGGTTATTCAAATTTTTGTACAAACTAGACATCTAAGAGAACAACTTTCATGGAGAAGTTATGGTCACCATGACTCCCACATTCCTTAAAATTTTCAACATACACACAATTCCATTTTGTTCGAAATTCTGTCCAAGAGCAGTTAGGAATGTTTAGACCATATCTCCCAAATTAAAAGTCCAAATGACATGATTTTTGAAACTTAGGATATAGAGGTATATTTAGTTAGAAGATCACTTTCTCTAACAATCCCGTTTACAGGGTCAAAAAAAATTGTAGTCGAAAATGGACTTAGGAGCTACCTCGAATTGTTCAGGAAGAATTAGTTATGGAAGCTGAAATTGTATAAAGGTTATATAAATGTATTGTTATATGAAAGCTAAAGAGAATACACGTATAATTTTATTATATGAAAAAGTGCAAACTACAGTTAAATGCTTATAAGAGAGTATTTGATACCGAATATTCATGCGATAGTTACGATATCAATAGTTATTCATGTATATGGTATATCTTTTCTGATACCTAAATGATTGTTAAGAAACATAATAAACCGATTGACTCTTATGACCGGTAGTCGATAGATAGGTACGCCTATAAGGATATAGTAGATAATAAAGATACGCTATAAATATCGAGGCCTCGTTTGGGTCGATGATATAGATCCCGTTTGGATCATTATAGCAACCTCGTTTGGGTCATACAAATAGAGTTCACTGTCTCGTACAGTGATAGTACCTTTGGGTACATACAGTTCTTTCCTGTATCCACTTCTAAAGTTTATACAGGCATGAAATATAAAAGCAAATGACAAGTATACATAAATGAGATGTATATGATATATGACATAATATGAGAAGCATAACACTGCTATGTGATGATAGTATATGGTTACAAGAACAATAAGTAAAGTGTGAGATGACACAAAAAGTATATGAAATATGATAAGAAATGAAACATGTTATGAAAAAGTAGATATGAGAAATGGATAAGTATATGTAAATGTTATATTTTTCATAAGTATATGCATGTATCTAAAGTGAGATGATCCTTACACAGGGTCACCACGCAGTATTATTCCTTCTAAGTTATGTTTAGCACGGATGTTTTATCTGTAGGTACGTAAGAGGAAACCAAAGGATGATCGTAGAAAAGAAGTAATGTGAGTGTAGTGGTGTGTAAAAGTAAGTGTGTGTGTGTGGTGTGTGTGTAATGTGTGGTGGTCATTACATCAAAGTCAACATCACTAGTGCCCACTGTAAGACCATTTATCTAATGTATATGTATTTTTGTTTTTTGTAAGCAATGTAAATATTGTAATTGTTGAACACTTCTATATATGGAGCTGGTATATATTTTGTAATCCGTTGCTACAGAATATAGTATAAGTTAAATGTTTAACATTATATGATTGAACAAGCTTAAAGTTGATAAGTTTGTAGAACGTAAAAATAAAAATGACACCTCACACACCGGTGCCGAAGAAGGCCACATTTCGAAAATATCATTATTATTATTTTGAGAAATATCATTAAGCTTGACCTTGAATAAACATGGTTTATTTATTAAGTTTATGGTTTGTGTCGAGAACTCGATATATTGTAATACATGGAATACTACTCACTATAAGAGAACCTATCGCCATGATTTATATATTTAGTTTTCTTCTAATAGGTGTTGAACTATATGGACCAAGTGAGAATGTTAAATGATCCATATAATTTGCATTTTAATTTCAAATTTAAATCTCTCATAACACCTCTTCCTCAATCCTTACACTTGGGAAACTGATGGCCCGGGTCTCCATATATAAGGAATCGACGAGGAATTTTTGTCCCTAAGCTTACTCTTTCTATTTGGAAATTTTCACCATCAAAGTTTGAGCTTAGTAAAGGTTTAGAAGAACCAAGAGGCCCATTTTCACTTTCCGCATTCCGCCTGCTTTCAACAATGGCCTGAGGTATGTATATTCGCATTTTGCTTCCATATATGATCTAATTATGTTGTCGTATCCTCATATGATCGTATTGCATGATTAATGCTTCATCAATACTAACCTGCTTAAAGAATATTTTATCTCGTGGACTCGTATTTGTGCCACTCCACATCTTTGTAAATGCAAAAAGGTTTCGAGAGTGGAAGATGTGCCATTTCACTACCAAGCATTCCAACAACAATTGATATGCATGGTCTATCTTTGAACAATTTCAGACATTACTAACTTTCCCACATGCATCTCCCACATCTCCTCTTGGAAGCATGCTTATGATATACTCATCTTATTAATGCTTTCATATTGTCTTCCATACCGCTTATGCTCGAAAAATATTTCAAACTACAAATGTAAACTTAAAGAATCCAACAACATCTATTGAACAACTATGGAGTTTTGTATACATATATGGTAAATTTACATAACCCAAAATGCCATAGAAGTACCCTCATGGTAAAGCTACCATTCTTTCTTCCATTAACAATCTCTAACAACAAGACTTACAAATTAAAGACATCAAACTTTTTTTAAAATCTCCCTTCCATTGCATACTCAGGAGACATATATCCACTGAATTTGATGGTTGTCGAAGACATAAATAATGAGAGATCATTAAGGTAATTATTAAATTAAGGGAAGTTGGACTAGGTAGAGTTTAGACACTTTACTATAATTCCAACAACCCTTTTAGTATTGGCTTGATCTCGACAGCTTCCAATATCCTAGCCATACCAAAATCTGAAATTTTAGGATTCAAGTCTTTATCAAGCAAAATATTACTTGCCTTCAAGTCCTGATGGATTATTCGTAATCTAGAATCTCAATGAAGGTAAAGGAGGCCTCAACCAATTCCTTCAATTATCTTGAACCGTGTCTTCCTGTAAAACCCGAGAAAATTCTAATTTTCTAAAAAAGGGTAAAATGGTAATTTCGGTCAAAATCCGAAATTTTTCTAGATCTCGGATGGTGAAATGAACTTCACCATTGGAATCATCTCGCGAAATCTAAATTTTACCACGCCGACTTCTCACACTCCAAACAAATAATTTCACGCTGATAAGAACTGGAGTGAAGACGACACTTCAAGTACGCCTTGAGTGGCTCAAGAGGTGCCACGCTCTTGGCGTGCGCAGTTAGTCAAACATGAGCTCGCAGGGCCATGGATGGACACACCCGCATGATGCCATCGAGAAAATCCCAAAGCAGGCGATGTTAGATAAGGAAATCCAAGTCAACCAATGATGACTTGACATGTGGCATGAGAGGACAAGTCCTCTTGACCTAAGCTCTCCCAACCGGATATGGGAGAAGGAAAAAGAGAGGGAAAAAGAAAAGAGAAGGGTTTTTTAGAGAGAGTATCTAACTTATCTCTAGATTTCCCGATCGACTCGTCAATCCCCGCGAGCCAAGACAAAGTCAGTCTCTACTCAAGAATAGCTATGAGTGGATAATTCTGCTTTGTGCGCCGACAACCCGGAGGTAGGGTCTCTCTCCTACTTGATTTAATCCTTATTTAAGAACCTTGTTAATGATTAGGGTGTTTTGAGGTTTAAATAAATGGCCGTGAGTTTTCGGGCCCTCCTCCTGAGCGCGATCCTAAGGTTGGAAATTCGAGCGTTTCTAGACAAACCCAGCCGGGCTCGGGAGGCTACCTTCGGGTGGTCCTATTTGTGTGATTTGTGATGATTTGGACAGTGTCTAGTCGAACTGTCTGATTTTGTTTATTGGACCATGTGAGTCGATTTTGTGTTATTGCTACGCATGAATAACATAAGTTAATTTTGTTAATATATGCATGCTTGATATATATTAACATGAATTGTTTAGAAATGGCATATCGCATTTCATATGCACTTCAGTAAATTTATAATGGTAGGTGTGAGTGTACGGCACTAAAATCGAGGGTTGTCCAAACGATGAATTCCTTGTAAAATTATTAAAAATAATAATTTTATCGGAAGTTGTGTCCAAGAACGTGTTGGGAAATTGTCTAACACCACGCCGGAGGGGCCCATATGAATTGTTTCCGAGAGTTACCCAACAAATTCACCTCGGAGGATTATCCAACGTATTTATATAGGAGGATTGCCTATAATTAAAACAAATATTTTTGTTGAAGACGATTTTCATACACGATATGCTGACGCTATGGAAATACTGCGACCGGCATTTAATCGGGCATGTGATGACCATATGATCGCGCATTTGCTTGAATGTGTTTGGTGGGGAGTAACCCATGTAGGGGAATTCAACTACTGGGCATTGCTCACGTTGTCGAGGGAAAATTATTTCAAGTACAGGGAGTGTTTGAGAAGACGGTGCTCATTAGAGGCCGCTTTTGAGAAGAAAACCGACATGTGGCTTTGATTACGTTTTTGTAAAACATGTATGAAATATTACAATTGAAACATGTTTGTATTAAGAGTGATGTAACAACTCTTGAAACTATTGTAATATAGTTTGATATATTTGGGTGAGTAGCGTTTCAGGTAGGCCAATGTGGTCATTTACTACGATGGCCTCATGATATGAGACGCTTTTTCCGTAGACGACTGCATCAACGGGACCGGGAAATGGGGCCACACTTCCAATCTAAAACTGCGCCAATAGAATCTGAATGAATTGCATCACAGAAAAAACCCCAAAAAATTAGGAAACAATTGATAGGATGACAAAATTACTGCAGTATACATTCAGTAGATGCAACGGAATTTTAGTGATTGATGCCCGGAAAAGCTTGATCTAACCATAGAGAAATCCCAGCTCTGTTTGCCATGAATTCATAGATCAGCATCTTCTCATCTCCTTCAACGCAGCAGCCGATCAGTCTTACAAGATTCCTGTGTTGGAGTTTAGATATCACACCACCATTCATAAATTTCTAGCCCTCTGTAGATGCTATTGAGAGTCTTTCACTGCTATTTCTTTGTCCTTCGCCAACTTCCCTACAAAAAGTGAAGCAAATTAGTAATTCATTAATATTCAACACATCCAGTACCCAGCCAATAAAGCTTTATGTGATCAAGCTAGCAAGCATTATATATTACTCTGTATACTGGACCAAAACCACCCTGCCCCAGTTTATTTGCCTCATGGAAATTATTTTTTGCAGCTGCAAGCTTATTAAACTCGATCAGTGGCAGCTCTTCAAGTTTCAATTGATTCATGCCATCTCTGGGATCAGCGAATTTTCCTCTGTTGAAGGATAATATCTCTTCGATTTTCCCTCTTTCTTTTGCTGATTCAGAATATAGTTGTGAGTAATTTCTGAAAATAGCTTGAAACATATCCTATCACTAAACTATTGAGCATGAGCAGATTACTTTGTTTGGCAATCCGCCTCTTAAGAAGGTAATGCAGAAGGGCAAATGGCAATTGTCCCCATAATAACTGTAACTGCAATTGCAACAATTACTCCCACTTCTATCTTCGTATCTGTGAATTAAGAGAGTGAATAACTCGGTATCTTCAAAATTTTAAATATCTGATTAATAATTAATTCTGGGTCTCATTGGAAATGAAAATGTTAGATAACGTAAATGATTGTGAATGTAAAAATTATAAAATGTAATCCAAACGTGAGGATTGATTGCGGGGAAAATGGGGAGCGCAGGTAAAAATGGCAACTAGAATATATTACCTAGTTTTAGTTCTGAATGTGCAAGGCGGATGAAAAGATTTGCCCCAGTGGTAGACATTTTTGGATGTCGATTAAATCTCCACTCCACCACATACAACCTATGCCGGTATAATATGAATAAGCTGTACGGGAACAATTCCTCAAGCATTGCTGTCTACAATCATCCTCACAATCAACATATGACCGCTCTGCAAAATCTGGCACTTTCATGTTTTTTAACTTAATAAACCATCTACTTTTTCCTCTTCGCTATCATTTCTGGTTTTTTCACATTGCAATGGCGTCTTCCAGACACATCCACGCGTTCAATTCCCTCTGTTCCACCTGCTGCTTGCTATGTGCGTGCTTTGGGCTCAGATTTCAAACAGTTACAAATTGGTGAGTCCAGCGAGTTGCAGTATCCAAATGGCCCACACGTTACATAAATTTCACAGTCATTCACCCCGGTGGTCCATATTGTTTGCCAACTCTCTATTCTTTCATCCCTGGATGTTAACACTAGCATTCCTTCAGGAGTCAAGACATAGGCATACAAGAAACGTGAGTCTTTCAGAGCGAAAGTGAGGTAAGCGTCACCTTTGTCAGTAACAACATCAAGTTCACCAAGATAATTCCATTTCACGTCTACTCCCGTGAAGATCTGACCATTCCATGGACCACTACGCCTATACGGCCGACCACCATTCCAGAAGAAAACATGAGGAATGTCTAGAGGAGTAGAGGTACAAGTCCAGCGGTGAAGCTTCCCATGGATGGATCCGAGGGAGATTTCCATGATGTCAGTAGTTTCTTCAGACTGCTTCTATTGATTCTAATTTTCATCCGTGGCATATATGTGTGAGAAGGATTTTCCAAACTCTCCCATACTACGCCTCCCGTTATCTCGCACAAACAAGATTTCCAGAATCTAGAAGCTACGCACTTGAATTGACCGCTGCGGGGTTTGAAACATTGGATGACCACTGAATCTCCTTCTGACCATTCAGAACTTGAATGTTACCATCTTCAGATATGGTGAAAACCCCGGAAGTATCGGTGAGGGGTCTGTCCCTGTTGGCTACCCATATGATAGTGAACAGTGAAGTGGTGTTGTACCAGATTCCAATACACCGATTTCTGAAATTTCAGGGCCAAAGAAACCCAGGTGCCTGAAAACCCCTTTACTGGACACAATTTCAGGGTCTTTGATAAAGTGGTGGATGATGCAGCCTGTGACACCGCAGCAAAACTCAAAACAGTAAGGAGAGGAAGAGCAATAGAGCTATCTTGCTGCCCTCTCATAATTCCTATGAGTGCTTCATAGTTTCTTCCCTTGACATGCATATTTAATGTCTGTCTGCATGTTGCCAACTTTAAAATAAGGCCTACATTTGTCTTCCTCCTCCTTCCCTCATACGTCCTTGCCGGCAAGTCTACTGGGTTGTCCGACGCCGTCGAGAAGATAGGATTTGCGTCAGACAGAAACCTGGTCATGCCGAAAGGTTCCAGGGCGTCTAATGGGTGTGCCAAGAAAATAGGATTTGCGCTCGATAGAAACTCTTGTCACAGAAAATAAACGGCAATGCAAAGATCGGAATAAAATATTTTACATAGACTATTTTTTCTTTCCATTTTGCATTATATTTTCAATTATGACCTAATTAATATATTTTCATTTTGTTCCTCAATTATGACCTAATTAAGTGTTAGCTTGGCCTCTTAATTAATTTTTATGTCATTTTTTCTTTTATCTATTTAAAACCAATCATTTTTAATTGCTCCTTTCTAACTTTTTCTAACTGCACCTAACGAAGTTCCATTAATTACGTTTGACATACCACTTAAAAAAACAAGTTACTCTTATTTGTGGGAATAAGTGGAAGGCCTTAAGGCTCTTAATAAAAAAAAATGAGTACCAATATATGTTAAAGTTCTTTTGTGAGAATAATTGAAATTGTTAAAATCAATAATAATATTTATAATTTTTTTTAAATTATTTCAATTCTTTTTGTATAAAGTATTTTATTTGAAATTCTAATTTTTATTACAAATATATAGTGATAAAGTATTAAGGTTAGAATTTTCATAAATTACATTAATAATTTATTTTTATTAAATCATATTAATGTATCAAATCCTAGAGTTTCATTATTTTTATTTCAATAATTTCTAAATAAGTTTATATTTTTAATATCTTTTATAATAAAATATTTTACAAATAAATTATTAAAGGTAAATATAAGTAAAAGTTTTCTCAAAAAGTCAAAACTCCTAAACCTTCTTTTCTCTCAACTTTTCTTTTGTTACTATTTTTTTAAATCACTCCTCTCTTACTAATCACACCTATTTCCAGCATTTTTCTTTCTCAATAAAGCCAAGTTATTTCACACAAATTTAAATTTATTCGCTTTTTTCAAGCATTTAATGTCGCCTTCGTAAGGTGATCAAGCCGTTACAGGCGCATGTGGTTATCAGTTGCCTGATATGGTAGGTAGTTGTGTCATCTCACTACTAGTCAGGTAATCTTTCGTATAAGTCGAAGAATGAGTATTCTCCGGACCCGAACCAAACTTCGGAGAATTTCAAAACTAATTCTCCTAATCGAACCGAATAATTAATTTCTCCGTCAATTGTTCGAATTTTGAGCAATTCGGAGCGGAAATTCGGAGCAATTCGGAGCGGAGAAACGGAGCAAATGGAGAAATCAATTCGGATCAATTCCGACGAAAGAAATGGAGAATTTCAAGCACTTATACGAATTAAATTAAACTCAAATTAATTTACTACACCTTTCTCTCTTTATTTAAAATTAATTTTGAACATTCAAACCTCGCTTAGTAATATAAAAAACACCAATATTCCTACCAAAAATATAATATAAATCAAAATTGCACAATAACTAAATTTAAACATTAGAATAATGTAAACAACAAAGATAATGATGTCTCAACACACTTACATAATCTAAGACTCTTCACCACCAACTCGGTGGATTTTTCAAACGCAGAATTGCCAAATGTCTCCGCACTGCACTTTTAACACGTATTCAAATCGGGTTCAACTAGTATTTAATACTAATAATATACAAATTCAATGGCCATGAATAACCAATGAAATCAATCCATGAATAACCAATAAAATCATCTCATAAATAACCAATGAAATCGCATCCAAATCAGTCCATAACAACCAAAGAAATCAGTCCAAATCAGTCCATGAATAACCAATGAAATCAGCTCAAATCACCCACAAATAACCAATGAAATCAGTCCAAAACAATCCATAAATAACCAAAGAAATTAGTCCATGAATAACCAATGAAATCAGTATTTAATACTCAATATATTGAATTTTCAGCAAGCATTTCATACTCATAATATGTAGAATTTTGAATAACCATAATGTGCAGAATTTTTCAATCAATATTTAATACTCTCACATGTAGAATTTTTAGCTTCAAAATTTAAAGACGCCCTCGCACAAATATTCTCTAACATTCCTAGTCTTGGAAGAATTTCTAATAGAAAAAACAAAATATATATATTAGATTAACCCATTCATTTTAATGCAAATAAAAGATAAAATTTACACATCAATGGGCAACATCATACCGGATTCAAGCTTTCTAGTTCTTCCAATATTTCTTCACTCACAGTGCTTATCGAATTTTGCAACCAATCTTGACAACATATATAAGAACTTCAGCTGTAATAGGAGTTAAAGAACTCCTAAATCGGTCCAAAGTCCTTCCTCCTAAGCAAATGCCGATTCTAAGCTACAGCTGAAGATTGAATGGGCCAAAACATCTCTTGCAACTTTTGATAACAATGTTGGAAATCTAACCGAATTAACTTTCCACCATGCCAATATGTCAAATTCAAGAGGCTATCCAAATACCTTTCCAACCTCTTCGCGTACCCAATTGTTTCTTTTTCTCTAACTCTATAAAATAATCATCAATCTCCTCTCTTCCATCGCTCTTATCAATCTCATTATGTAGAGGACAATGATCTATCACCGTCTCTACTCTCTCTTCATTTTGGAGTCAGACTCATCCATCATAATTTTCAAGGCTTTGTGATTCTATCCACCAATTTTTGCGGATTCATTCTCACCATAATAAGTAGTACTTAACCCTCAAATAGTTCATTTTATATCTAGCACTACTGCTATGAAAAGCATCACATTCAACTTGCTAAGTGCAATCCCAATATTTATCAAAATTTTCCTCATTTTCTTTCCCATTTCCACCAAAGAACTATCATTACTTCTCTCAAAAAGTTTGCAAATCTTTCAAAATTTTAATTATCTCAGGAAAATACACATTCGATGTACAATACAAAGAACCGGATACTTTACAAGTTACATCATAAAACCGTTTAAGAAATCTAGTAAGGTTCCTTTGCATTATCTAATCAGGTTCATTAGGCAATTCATCCCCAAACTCAATCAAGAATTTACTATCAATATCCTCCAATCTCTCAAAAGCCTTTTGATAATTTATAGCAACTTCCAACATCAAATAAGTAGAATTCCATCTAGTTGGACAATCTAATTGCAAGGAAGATTTATAGTTAACATTTGTTAGCTCACAACATTTTTTGAACAAATCTAATCTTTGTGGGCTGCCCTTAACATACTTGACAATTGCTCTAACTTTTTCAATAGAATCATGAGCAAATTTAACACCATCCTTTGACAATTAATTGTAGGACATGAGCAAACACCTTATATGAAAAGCTCCCCACCCATTACAAAAGCATTTTTCTTTAACAATCTTTTTTTCAATTGTTGGATTGCAGTATCATTTGATGATGCATTATCAACAGTGATGCACATGACCCTAGTTCAATCCCCCACTCATCCATGCAAGTGTCACACATTCTGGCTATTGAACTCTTATGACTTTATCGACAATAAAAATTCAGAATTCTTTTATGCATATTCCATTGTGAATCAATAAAGTGAGCAAATACATAAATAAGACATATTCTGAATACTTAATCATGTCTCATGTCAACAAACCCTTTGATATCGAGATGAGCAAAGCACGAATTTCTTTTTCTCTTCAACATGGCAAAGAAAAACAATCCTTGTAATCGTAAAAATTCTTAGATGGAATTTTAAATTGGGGGAACGCCTACTTGGACAAATTCCTTAAACCCATCTCCTTCAACAACAAACCTAAAAGGTAGTTCTATCCTTTATAATCATCCTAACTAAAGCATTCCTGCAGCTTCGATCAAAATTCCAACATGTTAATTTAGAACTTTCGTGACTCCACTTGCATTTTGAAAATTCAAAATTTTTTGGGATTTGTTTGATTTGTTAAAAGCATCAACTAAATCTTTTTTATAAGGAAACTTCTTGCAAACTATCCTTAAATGTTTCCATAATGCTGAAGTGCCTTGAGAACTTAAAGCTTGATAACTTTTTCCACACCATACACATATAGCCTTCCATTCAATTCTAATTAATTCTTTCTATTTTTTAAATGGACCCAAACCTGCACTCCTTTATCCATAGAATTATCAATAGATTCTTGTTTACCTTCTAATTGACTTGCTCGAGGATTCAATTAATTTCTTTTGTCGTAGCCATGTCCAAGGCACGGCATAGGAGCCAACAACAATTCATCCTCGACTAATGTGATGATTTTCTTCTATCGACACTAATGTCAGGGGTCCCTCGTTTAAAATAAGATCAATTAGTTAATTAATCAACAAAACAATTGGTATGATCAAAATAACCCCAAACAATAAAAATTTACCAGAATTCTTATTGATTTTGCTACTCGTCAAATTTCGCCAGAGACATCGAGTTCACCAGCTTAATTTTTAACTCAAATATTTGCAGTCAGTCTGTGAATAGAGAAAATTGGGATCAATAGAGAAATAAAATAGAACATGTAAAACCAAAACAAAATAATTTTTGTGTACTGATCCTCCGTATCGATGATTTTTATCCTTCTTCTTGAGTAATAGATTGCTTTTTTTCATTAAAAAAATAATTTTTAAAAATTATCAATTAAACAAACCAAATTAACATATTCAAACTTAAATAATATTAAAAATTGATTTATTTTTTTACTATTAATTAGAGACTTTTGAGATAATGCATTTTTTTTTTTTTTTGAACAAACATTCAATAACCGAAGGAAATTACACGCTTGTTCTTTAAGAACAAGGTCTAAAAATATGGGATAAAATTCAATATTTTTACTGAGATTGGATGTTATTCCTAACTATTACTTAAATTTAATATTCAATTTTATGCTAGAAAAGAAAATCTTCACCTCAATGAAGTCATTGTCACGTGAAGTGCATGTTAAAAGTGAAAGAAAAACAAAGTTCAACAAATCCAATACACACCCTCATAAGTTCAATAAAACAAAGAAATGTGAAGTATAAGAAAATCAACGTGAGGCGTTTTGAAACAAGCATGCAGTGGAAGCACACGCTGCTTGCAGAAATGACTGCTTTTGTACTTTTAGGTTGATAAATAAGAAAGTGTATTAGGTTTTAATTTTAGACTTAAATGGTTAAGGTTCTTAAGTTTTGATATTAAAACTACGCCGCTTAATATAAAACAATGTAGTTTTTAGCATCAAAACTACGCCGCTTTATGTTAAAAACTACGTGAGTTTTTCACCATATTTAATAATCTAAATTATATCTATTTAACACTTAAATTTAGTATTATATGATTATAATTTATTTTAGAGTAAGTATTTACTAATTTAATAATTAAGTAACCTTGATATTTAGTATTCGTGAATCTTGAAGTTTATAGGTTAAAATATTAGCTATAATAATATTAAAATTTTAATTAAATTACACTTTAAGTTTTATTTCAATATTCATATTAAAATAATTTGAACATAACTAGCAATTTTACTATAAAAAGTTATATTTATAATATTAAAATTTTATTATATTATTAGACATTTATATACACACAATGACACAAATATGATATATATATATATATATATATATATATATATATATATATATATATATATATATATATATATATATATATATATATATATATATACATTAAGTGATCAATTAGTAATTGTTCAATCGTTTCATATAATTAATTATCAAAATAATATTAAATTCTCATTTATAACAAATAATTCTTAAACTTTATTATTATTATTATTATTATTATTATTATTATTATTATTATATATAAAATTTAGTAAATTATCAATTCCGTTTCGCTTCTGGCTCAATGCAATTTGTAGACAAGCCTTGCTCGGTTTCTGGGTTGAGAACCTATGTTCTCCATAAATTGCCTCCATTAAAATTTTCACTCGCCTGCTTTGATAAAGTCAAACGATCAACGGATATATCTTGGCTCCTCGGATATTTTCTATTCCTACGGCTTAGTTCTGTTCTTCCAGACCCACAAATCCTACTAATTACAACATGGTTTTTGTCATGGTGAGGCTTATTTATGTTTTCATGATTCAAACCAATTGAAAGTGATATAATGATAAAGAGACAAGAGATAAATCCACGAATATTAATACGTCATAACTAAAATCATATGTATTATACTATAATAAAAGAATATCAAATGTGTAAGCTCAACTATCAAATGTACATTCATTATGCTATTAATTTGAATGATGTTTCATTCTTTATGGTTTTTAATGCTTTTGACTATATCTTTCTATTGATGTATTACAAGTTTGAATCAACAAAATTATTTTTCTTTTCAAAAATAGGTAAATATAAAAAAATCTTATAAAAAAGTAAATATTAAAGTGACATTATTTCTTTAGAAATAAACTAATAAGATATCACAAATTTATTCCACTGAACTCGAACCATGGACCCTCCCCCCATTATTCCCCTAAGTTCTTTAACCACTTTTTGGATATGTAAATAATCTCAACTCCAAATCAAGGGCATTACTGTTCATTCACATATAGGGCTTTAAAATCCTACCTTTAAACCACACTTTCAAAATTTCTGTTTATAAATCTTGTTTGTCCTGAATATGCTCATAAGAAAAATTAAACTAATTTCATAAAATCAAAATCTCCAAAAGGCATAAAACCTTTCAAAGTATAACAAAATATCATTGAACCAACATCTTCCAACATGATAAAAATTTTCAAAACTAATAATCTTAAAATGTAACATTCTAGCAACATAAAATCTTTCCAATGAAAGTTTGCAAACATTAATTCCCAAAGTAGTCCAACAATCCTAAGTCTTTCCAACAAATACCAACTCAAAAATAGTTCTCAACTTCCATCCTTGCCTACCCCAAAATCACTATTCGCCAAGGTTTATGGCACATGAAAATGATCAATAATAAGAAGTGAGCTAAAAAGCCCATAAGGAATGTTAATACATTTTTATGAATCAAATATTTTAAATTCACAAAATTAGAGATATAACATATTTTTCTTTTCTTCATAAGTCTCATAAAATCCTTGAGTACAAATAAATAAGATATAAATATATTTCTAAACTTATGTTTATCATATTTCCTATTTCTCAAACAATCTTATTAATATAATCAAATCCACAAATATTTTAAAACACATATACTCATGGTTCTCAAAGATTTGTTTCAAATAAAATGTCAACTATTCTAACTCGTTGACAAGGGCCATTCCAAAATACTTACACTCTTGGTTCTCAAAACATATTTCTTTCAAATAAAATGTCAACTATTCTAACCTGTTGACAATGGCTATTTTCTCAACTACTATAACCCATTGACTAGAGTCGGATTTGTCAAGTTTATAACCATTGATCAGGGCCATATTTGTCAAGTTTATACTCATTGACTAGAGCTATATTTGTCAGCTATACCTATAACGCCTCATCTCGCTCAGGCAGATGATGGACGCCTGGGCCACCCGGACCGGTGGACTCTAATATATATGATCTTGATATCAGTGTGGAATCGGGATTTCTAAAAGATAAATACATATATCGATAAAAAATTGTAATACTTCCACCGTAGTGGTGTTAAATTTGTCTTTACATATATTATCCCATTTACTTGTACTTACACAAGTTCCACTTTCATTATCAGCATTTACATTTCAAAATAGAAAACTCGCCATACCATGTGCACTCCTAATGTCAGTCAAGCCCCCATAATGCTGGATGTCTCACGACCTCACCTACACTGGGATGAACACCGCGAGCAGTTTTGTTTTGGTTTAAAATAGATATCATATATGACCACGTATTGGCCCTCAATTACGTATACATATAACATAATTTGCACATCAAAATACCTTAATCTCCCGTAGGAGGCTACACAGAAATCTTGTAATGTAGGGTACACGTAGTTACACTACGTATCAGGACCCGAATTTCAGTGATTTCATAATTATTTCCATATATCATATTATTCATATTCTTAATATATAAATGTTTCACCAGATAGACCTGAATTAATGAAATGAGAAGTGATACAACAATAGATGCCCGAAGGTACGATACGTGAACTCGAACAAAGGTGTCAAAGCATAAGACGTGCTCGCCACATACTGTAGGTGCGCAGCACAATGTAGGAGTGTCGTGAGTATCGATAAAGAGTGTCGTCGACTACCAATGAAAATCAAGCACTAAACAGATAAAGGTCAAAGCATTAAATAGGAAAGTAGTGTCACACTCAATTAGAGATGTCTATTCATTCACTATTCGTCTTAAGCAGGCATACAATTATATGTGTTTCAAAGCATTTTTATGTTTTTACTCACATTCTCAGATTTCCCCTCGATAACACACGCAAATAAGGGCAAGAAACAAAGTCTGCCCAGAAACAGGATCGCCGAGGTGGCGCGAGGTTCAGAACATTTTTACATATAACTCGTATACTAGTACAGACTCTTTCATTCACTTGTTAGGATCCTACATTACTCAAATTGATGGTTTCTAGAATTAACAGAAGACATGGAAAAAAACAAGACTTCAAGTTCACTCAGCGAAAACTTTCACTGGGCAAAGTGGCCTTCGCCAAGACGAGGCAAGAACTGCAATTAGTTCCGAGTTCGCTGAGGCGGAATGACCTTCGCCAGGCAAAGAAGTGCTCTGCTGGAATAGAAATGGGCATTTTCGGGCTCTATTTCACCTGATAAATTCAACCAAAACAAAACAAACCCAAAACCAAACCACAAAACTGTCTCAAACAAACCAAAAATACCTTTCTAATGAGAGTTAAGGTTTTACTTTTCCTAACACAAACATCACCAAAGAAAGAGTTAGGATAGTTTCCTAACAAGAGTTCCATACCAGAGTTTCATACCTCGATCTTCAAAGACTTGAACCAAACTTCTCATTTTCTTCACTTCTTCTCGAACAAGGCTAGATCTCTAAAGCAATGAAGAGAAGGCACCTAAATGGCTTCTTCTCTCCTCAAAACCCATAGCCCTAAAGTCCTCTAAGCAAAAGGAGATATTTTCCTATTCTTAAGATTATGTTTGGTCTTATCCCCTTTTGAACCTACTTATTCGTCTCTTGCCATTCAGTCATCTCTTGATTAATTTGCACCCTAACTTATCCAAATATTATCTTAAATACATACTCTTCTTATTTAATGACCCCTAAGTCCTCATTTTGCAAATTCACCACTAACATTTTCACTTCTTAAATAATTTTGGTTATATCCTTTTTCACATTCCTAGTACTTAAATTTCGAAATGCAATTTAATTTATATTATACCTTAAACATGTCATAAATTATAGGGTATAATTTGAGGTTACAATACTCCATTGATAAGGGTCGATTGTCAAGTTTATAATCTATCGATACGGTCGTATTTGTTTAATTTATATCTATCGATACTCGGATCGTATTTGTCGTTTTTATACCCATCGACGGCGCCATAAAAACCAAAAAAGTCTTCAAATATTCCCTTCATGTTTCCAAATTCATAAAAATACAAAAATATATCTCCATAACTTTCAATCCCTACCATGAGCATTTTCAAATCCATTTTCCAAACAAAACTTGTATTTGATCCATGCATATAATTTAAACAAATACAAATTCTCAAAACTCATAATCACATACAATAACAAAATATTTTGTTTTATAGAAAAATCGTATTAATCTTCTCCTTACCTCAAAGTAATCTAAAAGTCTCTAAATGATACCACTCTACAATTAAACTTCATTAAGAGTCTACGTCACCTAAACAAATAAAAGAGAAAAAAAAACTCAATAATTATCCAAACTATTATTTATTTTTCTTCAATGTTATTTTAATTTAATTATTTATTATTTTAAACTTACTATTATTATTATTATTATTATTATTATTATTATTACTATTATTATTATTATTATTATTCCTCTTTGAATAATTTGCTCTCAATTATTACTCTCTTTTCCAAACTAATTTAAATATAGTTTGATCGCTGTCATGGTTTTGCTCCAATATCTCCTTCCTCAAGTCATAAATTCCGATCTTCACCGTTCATAATTTAGATCAAAGTCTTATATAAAACATATCCAAATTTCAACGCAATCCAATTGTTGAATAAGGAGAAAAAGGCTTACAATTAAACTTCATAAAACTAAACCGATTTCAAAACTTCTTGTTCTAAATGCATATAACTCTCATCTGAAACTTCTAAACATGATATGAACCGTTCATATCGTTGATAATTGTCCTATCTCAAATATATCCAAAATTAAAAGCAATCCAACGGTTGAATAAGGATAATGAAGTCTTACACCAATCCTACAAAACTAAAACTAATTTTCGAACCGGTTGTTTCAAACAAGAATAACTCTCAAATCAAACCTTAAAACACGATACTGTTCGGATTGTAGATCATTCTATTATTTCAAACATATCCAAATTCTAAAGCGATCCAACGGTTGCATGAGGAGATATCATAAATTTCCCAAAACAAGACAAACCTCTTCCACTTACCTTCTTCTCAAAGATTCTTCACTCTTAAACACCTCACATGCTTCAAACTAGAGAAGGAAAAATAAATACTTACTTGGGGTGGATGTTTCTTCAAGCTTAAAATTTCCCTTTTGAAACCTTAGCTCACCTATCCTCTCCTTGAGAGAAAAATGAAGAAGTTAGAATCACGTAGGAAACTTTTGTTATTTCTTTTTAGCAAAACATTTCTAATTTTTTGTTAATAACCCTTTCCAACTGGAAAATTTGCATTTTAGCCCTTCTTATTTTCCAAATTCTTTTTTTAATTTAGGGTATTAATGGTCTTATTGGAATATAGTTTTTAAAATAAAATTTTAAAATATTAATTTATTTATATAAATGGAATAAATATTATTTAGAATAAGACATTATTAATTATAATACAAATGTTTAACAAAATAAAATATATTGATATTAAAATAGATATGTTTATATACACAATTTTTTCTTTTTTCTTTTATATATAAATATTATAAGTATGTATTAATAAAATTTAAAATACTAATTTATTTATATAAAATAAAATAAATAATATTTAAAATATTATTAATTATATATTTTAAAATATTTTTAATCTAAATAAAATATAAATTATATATTTATTATGTCTCATGGGATTGGTCCAATCAATGACCATGAATCGTATACCATCTAGATGCCTAGTCCTCAAAGCTCCGACAAATTCAATAATATTTGCTGGAACTTGATCGTCTAACCTCCGGTATCACGCGCGATGTAAACCTCAGCAGTGCTGGGGTCCAACGACTGCAGGTCGCCGTCATCCGATGATTATGTTATGAAAGGATGGAGAAGAGGAAGAAGGAGTTCGCAGCAGCTTGAATCGCATACCTTTCCCCTCATATGGAGTCTTTTCTGCTTATCAATTTCTCCTTAATTATAAGGAAGATAATCTCGTGATTTTTGTGATAAAATATCCCTTTCTTTTCAATGATTAATTATCTCTTATTAAGGATTTATGTTTTTTGCACGCATGAGATTCGATACTAGAGATATGATAAATATTTTGCTCATAATTCACTCCTTAATATATTTATTCATAACAAATCCTTCATATACTGTGAGGATGGCCGACTGGGGACTCTGGATCCTAGACAGTGGTTTAGGACTCTACCGTTGTTAGTTTCCGCAAGAGTTTTAATACAGAGGGCCGTCTGGGGCCTCTTCATACGCGAGCCAAGAAGTGGGCTCATGGCGTCGTCCATTGAGTAGTGGGTCTAGGCCTAAAGGTCACGATACTCACAATGCCCCTATTTTTTTTTCGACTAGAAGATTATGCCCTTCTAGTCGAGGAAAAATACTATGTTTTAAGACCCTAAGTATGGAGAATTAGAGATTATTAATGCTCATATGTCCTAATGCGTCTGCGCTAATGCGGACATTTCGATGATGCATTCACGCGCCAAGTTCCATCCTATATATATAAAGCGACCCCCAAAGTCTATAAAGTTTTCAATGGATTCCTCTTCCACAAAGCTTTTTTTTCACTTATTGTGATTTTTTCCTCACCGCGTTTATGTAAATTGTCACCTATGGATATTGTGTGTTTAAATACGACATCTGTGTGGGCCTACCAAATGTCCTGGATGGGCAGCTTGATTATGCCAATTCCCCTTTTTCATAGTTCCTTGAGAGGGCTTGCGTAGACCGACCAGAGGTCCCGACGGAAGCATGGTTATGCCACCCCTTCCGCAGTTCTTGCTGGGGGTTGGGCAGCTCGTCCTAGCGCCCTCTCGAGTCACAACAGTCAAGGTGTATGGCTGAGATGAGGGGAGTCTTTAAACATAATATTTTAGGCCTCTTTCTTTTCTCCTGACTTTCTTTTTTTTTTTTTTCTTTTTTTTCTTTCAGCAACTGAGGCATATCGCCGGATGCATTTGTTTTTTTTCGTGGTAACCACCGATGCCTATCAAGCATTTTGAATGAGATCTGCTTGCATACTTGTGCACCAAACTTTCTATCTTCACTCTTCGTGTATGCCGACTCAGGAAGCGTGGCTTAATCTAAGCTGGTTTCTAAGAAGCCTTTATTGGTTTTGTGGATGGGTTTTCGGATTTCTCAACTGGGATTGCTCGAAGTTCCCATGGCTAACGGTCTCGGGCCGCTTTTGAAAGGCAAATTTGTGGCCCAGCAACAAAGGCAGAATCCCAAGCCCATAGAACTATGGGCTCGGTGGTTGATAGATCCAAAGAGATGGGTGCTTACAATCAGTGAGCTCACGCGTGTTTTAGATGCCTTAGAAGATGAAATGTATTGTGAATAATAGGCGTGGAGGGAGAGAAGCATGTCTCCTCTAACACGTGGCTGATCCGTTTGCGTATTTAATGCGCTTGTCCATGCCTTGCCCTATATAGGGATAGAGATCCAGATGTTAATTTCTTTACCTTTACTCAGACACCTTTTGCCCAAAAATTCTTCGAGCATCTGCAACACTCCTGAAGATTTTGGCAAAGGAATCGTTAAAGATTTCTAACCATTTTCGATCTCCTGGTGGGTTTTTACTTTGCTTTGCTTCCGATCTTGCTTGTATGGATAGTTTTGTTTGTGGTGGTTTTGTTATGGTATTGCCTCAAATGTGTGTTCTCAATCATCGATGTGGTTCTAGCTGAATCGTACATAAGGTTTGATGTACTGTGCCCAAGGGCATCCTAACAGTTTTAAAAAGCTCCCTTACCATGGTTTTCGTCCTGCTATTGTTTTGCTAGAAGGTCATCGAGTTGATCCCCTTTCTTTGTTTTCCTGTAGAATGGAAAGAGGTCAAGAAGAGACTTCCACCAGTCAGGTTATGTGTAGGAGGGGGCCCAGCCTGGAGTCGCCCACTATAAGTAGCCTCATGCTTCTATGTCCATGGGAGGAGTTAAGGTCCTACCAGTCCTTGACAAAGACACTTAAAATTGCTCGGACTCGGGACCAACCTTCAACCGGGAGGAGAAACTGATAACGCCGCTTACTTCACCCGAGCGTCGATCTTGCATCTTCGCTCCCATTTCTGGCCGTTGGTGAAGCAATCTTACATGCCATCTAAGCACCTCCCGCACTTGGTTCATTCGAACGTTTTCTAAATTTTAATGGGTTGTAGTGTGCTTAGCTTACAAGTCGGGATATTTCTCGCCGGGTAGGAGATTTGTTTCATCTATACATCGGGGCTTGGACCGGGGCCTGCTTGTCTATGTCGACCCATAGTCCATGGCTACAATTAGAATTCCTGGCCCTTATTCTCCCAAGATGGAGGCAAAGGGTTGTCTTGGTTAGGGGCCCCAAGACGCCCGGCTCTCTTAAGGCTTCCTTTTGATGTGAATCACCCCTCGTGTTCCTAGGCTCGTCTTAGCTCGTTGCAACTCATGTTTTGCTAGGTGGACTATGTATTGACATACCTCCATTTTCCTGATGTTATCTAGGTAAGCTTAGGCGAGGTCGACTAGTCAACTGGATTGAGAAGGCTAGCATGGAGAACATTAGATGATTGCTAGAGATAACGGAGGCATAGCACAATCATGAGCTTTTGGCGACAGCTAAGAACTCTCGCAAGAGTCAAGCCAACCCTTCCCTTACATTATCCCCGTCTGCTCCCCGCTTGTCGCCTTCAGAGATTATTAAGGAGAGCACTTCATTCTACCGACTCCAAGTTGAACCCGGGGAGCTCTTCTCATGCGATTTCTACTTAGGAAGATCAAGCAGAGGCCGTTAAAGGGGCCTTAGTAAGGTCTGCCCAAGCCTCCCATCCTCAAAGTCCATGGCTTGCCTCCCGGTCAGTAAAAAATAAGAAAGAAAATAAGACAAGGGCTCGACACAGGGAGGCAACCGACGCTGGGTTGGAAGATTTCATGGACTGGACGGGCATAGTTGCCAGTGAGCCCGTCGAGGAAGAGGAAATGCTCCACCCTTGCCACCTGCTTTCCATATGGATGCAAAAGCAGTCAAGGCGGCTCCTGAGGGTGAGGCCACCCCCTACTGAGCCGGGAAATAATCGAGGCGATCTTCTCTAGATGAAGAGGCTCAGAAGAACTAGGCAATAATTTCAATGGACTCCCCTAATCGAGCCCGCAATGATCAACTGGCCTTAGAAGGTTCCCCTAATAAGGTCGATGTATTGGCGAGGGGATCCCAAACGTGGGCCCAAATGACAAATCAGAGCTGGCATGCCCCACATGGCAATCAAGTATGATGCTCCCCGCCAGCTCGCGAGATACCGAAATTAACAGGAAAAGGGCCGGCTTCGACCACCGCTGCGAAACACGTATGTTCCCATCAGCAGAAGAGATCCAACTCCTCTCGACGGGCACGGTGGCCCTTAATCCAAAGCGCGGTGCTCTAGAAATCATCCAATGTCGCGGAAAGCCCCTTCAACCAAAGTGAGTCTCCGCTTGTCACATGCGCGACCTCTATCCTCTAATTATTTTCGGAAGACCTACGGCGCTGGGTAGAGCATTATAGCCCATTTCGCCCCCATCTACATGGATAGCGGAGGCCTTCCCGTCGATGGTGGTCGAAGACGAGATGCTCATCCCCGTAACCATGATTTTCACCGATCGACCGAGCTAGTATGCGCCGATTTTTGGGTGACTGACACTAGTTTCAAGATAGCAATTTTCTTCTAAATTTTCTTTACAGGTCGCGGATTTAATTATCCGAATATGGCTCGTTAAAGATAGTGAGCTCCAATCCCGGGCGATGAAGCCAAGAAACTACGGCTTTACGCCCCGGGGCCAGCCGGCTTTCCAAGCATCGTGCCTCGACGCTGGGCGGCTGAGAAATCTAAGCCTAAGCATCGGGGAGCAAGAGGCCAAAGCCTAAGTGCATGAAAAGATCGAATCCGGAGTGAGCCGCCAGAGGCTAAGGTGGCCTCGTATGGCGGGCACACACAGCGGTGATGCCAAGGCAAGGGTGTAGGATGACCTACCAGGTCCCAGACGCTTGGCAACCAAGTAGAGGAAGACTGATGCAAAAGTAAGAGGTCGAGATCGCTAGGCCTAGCGATCGAGCGAACGTCGCTTACTAGAGCCTCGAGGCTTCCAAGGATGAGGTGTCCTCCATTCATCTTGGCAGGCGAGTAAGGACAAGGAAGCCATGAAGGAAGACTACCAGAAAGCCTCGGAGTCGATTAAGCATGACTACGATGTCAGGTGTTCAAACACAAGATCTACGAGACCGTGCCCGTGAGATTCCGCATGGCATGTCCGACTCGCCAACCCACTTTCTAGTGAGTTTTTTAGACCCAAGGTGCCCTCGCCCCAATGTACCTATCGAGGTCAAGGCCGTAGAGATAGATTTCGGGGCAAGGCCGTGAAGGGATCCGGGCGAGGGTGTCGCAGGAACAAGGTCGACTTCTTTTCCTATGTTAGTTTCTGGGTCATTTCGGGATATTTTCAGAAGGGGCTGCTTTTCCACTAGTGCATATTATTATTTTTTAATCCTTTCGAGCTTTTTAAATGCGATTTTAACGAAATACGGCGATGCCAATAGACATGAGTCGCGGTTTCGATAAAATGCCAGCAGGACAACAACTATATCTGGGCTTTTAAAAATGCTAGTAGGACAACAACCATATCTGGACTTTTACAGAGAAGCAATTATAGGCTTTCAGAGGAAATGTCTAAAAGATAGTAGAACAACAACCATATCCGACTTTTACAGAAGCAATTATGCTTCGCAGGAAATGTCTAAAAGATAATCTTTATCGATGATAGTATCCTCAAAAGAAACACAATTGATAATACTTCTTAAGGTACATGGCGTTCCACATCCTAGAACAATCTGGCTCCTGGCCTACTTAACGCATAAGACCCGACTATCCTTACTAACCATCGTGTAATGCCCTTCCTAATGGTCAAACTCGCTTGTCGGGTTGGTCGTGTTTTCAAAGACCCTTCTTAAGACTAATTCTCCTGGCCAGAATGTACGCCGCTTTACACACCTAAGCAGTAAGTTTGCCAATCGCCGGTATGATGCTATACACACACAGCTTGTCGCCTCTCGGAGTTCAATCGTGTTTAGGTATTTGGCCACGCGTTTCCTAAGATTTTGCTTTCTCATGAATTTCTATCTCGCACGGCACATCCCGATTCGGGGATGATGGCTTCCATCCCATACGTGAGGGCGAACTATGATACCCCAGTAAGCTTTCGGCTGGTTGTTCTATAGGCCCAATAAACCCGTGGTAGTTCATCTACCCACTTTCCTTTGGCTAAATGTAGGAGTTTTTTCAGAGCTGATAGGAGAGTCTTATTAGATGTTTCTGCCTGGCTGTTGCTCTATGGGTATCGTGGGGTCGAGTACATGTTTTTTATTTTCAATTCGCTGCAAAAATTTATGTATACCCGGCTATCAAATACCGGGCCCATTGTCAAGCTACAATCACTAAAGTATTTGAACCTCGCACAATGTTCTTCCATATTAAATCGAACAACCATTTACCTTTAATGGATAAGGAAGGCTTCGCTTCTATCCATTCAGCCAAAAATTAGTCTATGGCACCAATGCTCTTCAAGTCGTGGCAAAGCAAGGTCCCACGATGTCCATTCTCACCAGCCGGGCGGGCCAAGCGGCTCGTTATGGTCATTAGGTCTTAGTCGACACCTTGAAACGAGAGGGTCTCGTTGGCCGGGGTGCCAGCCGCCATCTCTACACAAAGCACGCATCTACGCAAGCATGGTTAACCAATAGAAACCTTGGGTATGGGCTTTATGGGCTAACGTCTTGTCGCCTAGATGATTTCCACATACCCCATCATGGAGTTTCGCTAATACATACTGTCCCTACTGGTGAGTGAGGCACTTAAGGTGTCCCGCCCAGGACCGCTTTATATAGCCGATCGCTTACAAGGGAGAACCAAGTCGCTTAGACCCGGATCTTACGGGTCGCCCGACTCCACCCCGACGGGCTCCCCCGAGGTACCTTCGAGGTGCCTTGCCTGATTAGTTTCTCTACAAGGAACTTTTTAGACCCTAAGACCGACGATTTCTACGTCCATGGTCCTAAGGATGTTTCACTATAAGGATTTGTTTCTTCGAGAATGATCCGTCTCGGACGGGTGAAAGCCATTTCAAACTGCAGTCGCGAATGAGTGGAAACAAATTCTTCGTATGAGATATTTAGTGGGGGTGAATTATGGGAGTTCTTTTTTTTTTTTTTTTTATGACCGGTCTCAGGGTCACTTTCTGGCTTCTCGTCTCGACCTTCCTGGGGACGCAAATGGCTTTTCTTTCCGTCGACTTATATCTTTCTCTATCCGACCGGTTTCAGGATCATGACTGCCTAAGTTGTCGCCTGGTTATCCTCCAAAGATTCAGTATCCTGGTCGCCACCTGTATAACTCTTCCATTGTCACTGGTGGGACTAGAGATAGCGAGTGGAAGAAGGGAGTCAACGGCCTAAAGCTTCTCCTGAAGTTCTGAAAGACTGCATCCATGCTATAAAATTTTATTTGTTGGACAACTCACTTAACCTCCCTTATGAAGTCCCATATGGACTCTTCTTAATGTTTCAAAATAGCTCAGAAGGAACCAAGATTCCTTTTCCGACGCACCGAGCATGTCTGCGAGAGTTAACGCTCCCCAAAAAGTTTATTAAACGATGGACAGCTCGTGGAGCTATAGGAAACCAGTTAAAGTGTGGCCTCGCAAACTAGCCTGTAAAACTTTGCATAATAGAAGGTCATTGCCGGCATTCAAAGTCATCGCCTGATTGTAATGGAGCATGTGATCGTAAGGATCAGTAGAGCCGTCAAACATATTGAAAGTTGGTATGACAAACCCGTGGGGAGGCTCATAGTCAAGAATGTGTCACCCTAAGGGCAAGGAGAGCATGTCGTTAAGACTCCGAATCGTTGTTGTAAGCGATATGTAGAGCGTAGGTACTATACCGAGGGTGGGGTATACCGGCAGCATGGGCGTATTACGCCGTGGGTACGCACGCTGCCTCGTGCTCTCGCTTCGCTGGTCTTACCCTACTATTTCTCTTCTTACCGACGAATGCCATTATCGACGTTGCTAAATGCAAGGCGATGTGAATGTCTCTAGCGTGACCTAGCCCTGCTACTTTTTGCTGGGAAGAGTTTTGGCGAGCTACTTTAGGAAAAACTCGTCGTTTGTTGGGGTATCTACATCGTCAAGGATGATGGGCTCCTTCCTTTATTACGAGCATCGTGCCTTTGCTTCGACCGCTATCTTGCACGCCTCTTCGCCAAGATCGCCTTTTTCCTACTCGGGCCCTCAAACGATCGCTTTCACATCGCGAAATGTTCAAAGGCGATCCTGGCAACCCCCTCATTTGCCTTTCTTGCTCTGCCTGTTTCTTCTCCATGTCTTGACGCCAATGAAGGAATTGATCTTCAAGCTACTGGATCATCGGGTTGCTTAACATTGCAACTGTGTCAGACGAATCAAATGTGGTAGCGAACCGCCGAGCGCACAGTGGGCAAAGGACAACTGAAAGTCGCAGAGCCAAGCTCTTTGGCGTAGTCTTTTGTTTTATTCCCACAAACAAACACAATTGTCGTTATCGATCATTTCGACCTCCGAGGCATCAACGACGCGCCGATGTAAAACCCGCAAAAAGGGTCCGACAATGATCGACGGTGCCACCGCTTGTCCGATGATTAAGTCAGCAAAAAGGATGGAGAAAAGTGTGCTGAAGTGGAGTCATGCCAGCTTGAATCGCATACCTTTCCTCGTGGGAGTCTTTTTGTTTTATACTCGACCCTCCTTAATTAAAGGGAAAGATAATCTCGTGATTTTAATAAAAATCTCTTTCCTTATTAAGGACTAATTTCTATTAAGGATTTATGTTTTTTGAGACCTATGAGCTGATAATCGTTGGAGGGTCCGTAACAAATATCACGTGTAATTTCCTCCTTAATATATTTATTCATAACAAAACTTCTCTAAAGGCGCGATAGATGACCGACTGGGGATTTCGGATCCCGCACTGGCTTAGACTCTATCGCCTGGTTAGTTTCACATGGTTTTAATACGGCAGTCGCCTTAAGCCTCTTCATGTGGGCTGTAGTGGTAGCCCGTCGGGCGCAAAGCCCACTGAGTAGTGGGTCCGGAAATAGCGGTCAAGGTACTCACAAGACTAGCATCAATAGTCATTTTCAACTCCCAGTTCTTTGAACCTGAAAGTATCAAGGCTAAAAAAGACTATATATATATACACACACACTAATGTTTAGACCTAATAGAGAAGTAAATGTACACTACGCGATGTGTGTTATTACAAACTCGTAGCAAGATGGAAGGCACGTGAAAATGTAATGTGTACTCATGAGAGAGCGATGGTGCGAGGACTTCAATCCTCAGTTGCTCAATCTAACAAATGACTCAAATTCATAGAAAAACAACGCTAAATATGTTTAGATCGAAGGAACGGATTCACTTGAGCGCCTCTTTCTTTGGTTGTAGTTTGAGGAGAAGCCTCTAGAATTGTAATAAAATGATGAAAAATATGTTATGGAGAACAGGGGAACAGGAAGATAACAAACAGATCTTATCATAAGATGTTTTACTAAGGAATCGTGAGGTTCGATTTATCATTTATGTAAAAGAAAAAAGAAAAGAAAATTGGATAAGAGAATTAACTACAACGACTTCATATATTAACTGTAGATACAAATTAGGAAAAGTTCGTAGGTATAGTTGAGCCCAAATTACTAATTGTAATTATTCACAAAGTCTAAAATCAACTCTATTACTAAATATATTATTATACATTTATACCATGACGAATCATCCAATTATGATTGCCGAGAAAACTTCTACGGGCTACAATCTGTGAATTAATAATTCACGTTTCTTGAGTAATTTTTGGGTTGACCTATGAAGAGAATTAAGTTAGAATTGCAAGTAGGGAGTGGCAATACACTTAATAAAATAATGAGTAGAGATTCATCAAAAGTCAAGAACATGAACCCGCAAATAGATAAAATAAAAGGCTTTAAACCAAAGTCATACCAGAAATTTTCTATTTAGACGAGTTGAGTTTTAGTTTCAAAATAATTTCTATTTTTTTTTTTACAAAAATAAATAAATAGACTTCTCGTAGAAATGCATCCAGGTGATAGGCATGTATTCATAGATCAATACGAATACATGCCTAATAATTTTCCTCTCAAAGCAAAGCAGCCTATGAGTTCCCACAAGGTTCCTGTTAGAGCACTGTTTTGAAAACCTGACCGACCGGGTAAGTCCGACTGGTTTAAATCACAACCCGCCACAAAACCGACCGTTCAATCAAAAACCGCTTTTGCATGGAACCTTCAACCGACGGCCAGGAAATCGGATTTAACCGCCGCTCGTGAGAACTCGAATTCGTTACCGCCACAAATTTTTGTGTGCTAAAATAACGCCGCTTTGATGCTTTTACATCGAAAATAAGCCATTTTGCTTAGGATTAGAAAGCTTGTAGTGGTTGTGCGCTTATAACTAAAAAAATTCAATTAAATAATAATGCGCTTCATGGATTCAATATAAAGGAGAAGTTACAAGGAAACTACTCTACTACTATATCACATATTGTGATTATTTTGGGGAGTATTAACAAAATTATATATTACTACTAATTAAGTATATATTTATATAAATAAGTTTCTTTTCATTTTTAATATGTTTTCATATATCAACATTATATAATATTTTTAAAAATAAATTTTAAAATACTTTATTTATATAAAAATAATAAATAATATCTTAAATATTATTAATTATATATTTTAAAATATAAATAATATATTTATTTCACGTCACTACCAACCACTGGGTCCGACCAAAGGAACCGTGAACCCAGAACTTTTCGAATTCAAACACCTACCCGCTTTAAACATTGGTTGAGAGTTTGTGTATCACCACACCTCGTTAATTCTTCCAACCCTAGCGCGGGTGCTCTGAATGTTGTAGTACATAATGTGAGGATGAACATCATGTTTATTGATAGAAGAGAACATAAAATCTATTACAATGGAACAAAGTAGACAAGAGAAGGGGTTATATACATGTGATGTAAGGTTCTAGAATTAGGGAGAAAGGACTCTCGGCATGTAATGCGTGACACCAAGTGGCCGAGATTGATTTAGTTGGAAGGGTATGGATATGTTGTTGTCTCGTGTACAAGTGGCACATTGGTGCGAGCTAGAAGCTTCAACATGCCCCGCAGTTAAACAAGGGACCGAGGCATAGCTTGTGCAAGGAAAGCAGCCATCGATAAGCTCATAATGGCTTAGTGAACATATCAACTAGCCGATCACCGCGTCACATAGCTAACCTTGAGTCAGGCAAGGATAAAGATCACTCGACAAAAAATGAACATCAATTTCAATGTTCTTCTGTATGCATGCATAGGATTAGGATGCTGTGGCTTCGAGCTCCCATATCACACACCACAAGAGCGGAGGAGGTCCTCGGGCGATCGAATACCAAGCTCATTTAGAAGTTGGTGGATCCATTGCAATTCCGTGGAGCCGCCGATGCCATGGCATAGTATTCGCACTTGTTGGATCGTAAACTCACACCGACCGCATTGAGCTCAAACTAATCAAGTTTCCACCTAAGAAAATGCACACACCAGACACAGATTTATGATCATCAATACTACTAGCCCAATTAGCATCGGAGTAGCCCTCAAGACTGAAAACTTTGGCTGGACGAAAGAAAAGGCCATAATGAATGGTGCCCTTAATGTAATGAAGAAGTCATTTACAAGCTACCCAATGAGCAACGGTGGGTGCGTGAAGAAACTAACTGAGCTTATTGATTGTAAGAGCCACTCCAACGGGAGTTGCTATCAGGGGTGCCATATTGCATCTCCACAAAATGGCACCCAAATCACCAAAACAATGCTCCAACGGAGATGACATCGAAGGTGGCAAAATGCCATCCGTAAAGTGGGGTGCCATATTTGACAACTTTAGAAAGAGATGCAGGAGGATTTAAAATGTTTTCGATGGTTCCCTGCAGATCTCGACATCCCAACGTGACTCAACCATTTACTTATAACTGACAGAGATTAGGTAGAAAGGCTTATCACTCTCGAATCTTCTAGACCGAATATAACTTTGGTCTTTAAAGGTTGATCCAAACACTGCTTCGGCTGCGGGGGAGAAGAGAAGAAAGAAGAAGGAGTGAGCAAGAGAAGAAAAAGAAGTTAAGGAAGAAAATCGCACAAATAAGCCAAGGAGTGAGGAAGACGTAAAGAAGGAGGAGGAAGAACCGTTTGAAGGAAGAAAGGTGTTCTTCTTTAAATTAATTTTTGATTTTTAAATTAAAATAGATAAATTGCTAATTTTTTTAATTTATTATAAATTTTATAATTGGTAGATTCATTCATATACTTTATAAATTGTTCATTCTTTAAATTGATTATAATTTTTTTAATTAATAAATTGCTCATTCTTTAAATTGACAATTTGATTTTTTAAATTTAAATTGATAAATTGATAAATTGCTCATTATTTAAATTGATTATAAATTTTATAATTGATAGATTTATTTGTATACTTTATAAATTGCTCATTCTTTAAATTGATTAGAATTTTTTTTTTTTTTTGTGATGGATTTGCAATATGACTCGGGTTTTTTTTAACTCGATTTGCTTATGAATCCATTGCACCGATTTATATGATGATACTATTCGTAGCAATCCCACAAAAGATTGGGCGCCAGTACAAAATGTAGTCGTTCCAAGATTGAGAAAATCGCAAAGGACAAAGAACTTCTCTGTAGAAGAAGATAAATTAATTGTGTTTGCATGGCTTAATACGAGCAAAGATGCAATTACTGGGAATGAACAACAAGGTGGTGCATTCTGGCAAAGAATATTGCAATACTTAAAACTTCAAGGAGGCAATCATGAAGAGCGTTCTCAATTTTCTATTAAAAGTCAGTTGACTGATATAAATGCAATGTAAAGAAATTATTTGCCATACCAAATTGAAAGACTGCACAAAGTGAACACACCGAGCAAAATAATGTAAGATATAAACTTCTATCTTCAGACACTAGTATGATTTGATACTGAACTATTAAACTTAATAATTTGCCATGTTTTTCGTGATTGACGGTTAAAGAAATGCTCGGCTAAGATTACTGGAAAACCATTTCAATACGAAAGCATTGTCGAATATATTAAAAATGGAATGAAATGGATCGTAACTCGACCAAAGAATAAGAGAGCAAAACTCATTCAACCGGTAAACTCACAATCAATCATGTCAATCCTCGCTATTCAACTCCATATTTAGGGGATGACACTGAACCCTCTTCCTCTCCCAACCTCGATAGGTCATCGACATAAAGGCTTCGCAAAACAACTTAAAACAGAATAAATCGATGTTAAAAGATCACTAGATCATCACCATAGAACGACAAAAGTTGAGCGACAGAGGACAAAATTTATGCTCACAGAGATAAAAATGGAGCAACATCAGAAACGCTAGGGGAATTGAAGAAAGACAGTGCAAGAAATTCAAATGCAAAATGAGATGAAAATCATGGAAACCGATACTACCGTGCATGAACCCACTTCTTCTCGCAACATATCGTCACTAACCCAAGATAGAGGTTATGAAAGCGGTTTTAATTTTTAGTTGTTATTTATTATATTGCTATTATTTTTAATTTGTAGTCATTATTTATTATGTTGCAATCGAATTGAAAAGATAACTTCAAATTGAAATCTGAATTGAAAATACAACATGAAATTAAAATTGGAATTAAAAATACAACATGAAATTGAAATCGGAAATTAAAATACAACATGAAATTGATATTAATTGAAAATACAACATGAAATTGAAATTTGGAATTAAAATATAACATGAAATTGAAATTTGGAATTTTGAAAATACAACTTCAACTTGAAATTGATAGAGGTTAAGCATATGTCGCCCCACAAATGCTCGATAAGATCTTACCGGCAGCTTGAGAATGAGTAATACCGTTCTGATATGATAATGAGTTTCCAGCATGAAGTCTTCTAATTCGTATACATGTGACACTTCTACAGCGATTTGCATCACTTCCATCAAAGCCACGTTACTAATATCTCCCCTTTGTCCTCAATGACCATATTATGCATTATTATGCACGCTTCATAATATCCGGCAGCGTTTTTCATCCCAAAAACGTGCCGTCCACGCACAATTGCAACCGCTCAAGGGTCCCCAAATGTCCGCTCTACATCTTTTCTTACCGACTCTTGTGCTTTAGCAAAATGTTTTTTCTTCAAACCTTATGGACAGGGAATTGTTTTTACAAATGTCGACCAATTTGGATAAATACCATCAGCTAGATAATATCCCATTCTATACTCATGACCATTTGCTAATAATGTAAAAACAGGGGACCTATCTAGAACATTTATGTCATTCAATAAACCAGTAATTCAAAAAGAACGCATGCCATATCCAAAGATCTCGAGATGCCACAAATTTTCTAAAATGATTAAGCTGGTTCATGACAATGACCGCGATATACCTTACCACGCCAGAGGGACAATTCTTCCGCACTTCTAATGCGCATGCAATCAATACCCCTAACATGCCAGAAAGCCACGTTGTTCCCGTTTGTAGCACCGAAACAATATCGATATTGTTTGGGTACCTCGTGTAATGGTCGCCAAACTTTGCAATAACAAATTTTCACAAACCTTCTCGCACTCTCTATACCGTGTTTTCTTCCACTCATGTATTAACCACGTAATCCGGCCTGTTCCATAGCAAGAATTCTATAAGCAATGTTATCTTTTTGAAGGGATGACAAACCGAGAACCCAACGCATCTGCTCTTTCGATGAAGTACGATCATACTGCTCAACCTCACACACAATATTTACACCGAAGATACACAACTCATTCGTGAACCTCATTCGAAAAACTTCATATACATAAGGGGTAGCACGATTAACCATTCTGTGGCCTGGAACCGAACCACGATGTCTTCTTATCCGTTCCCGACTAAACCCTTCGGACCTTCTAGTTGCAAAGATACAATATATCCAAAATCATCATTATCTTCTTCTTCATCGGCGATCTCTCCTAAAGATGGTGAAAAACGATTCATATAACTCACGAACGAAAATACGAAAAGCGATAAATAAATCAAAGCAGAAATGAGATATTGAAAACCGAAAAAGAATGTAAGATAAACGGATGAAAACATGAGAAAATTATCATATTTATAAACGAATTATAATTTTTAAAAAATTTTTATTATGCTAAATTTTCAAATTCGACTTTCAACTAAAATTTTGTACCTTGAATTCATAACAAAATTTGAAATTTGAAATTTTTATTATACAAATATATTCGTTAAATTACGATCGTTATAAAAAATATATCCGTTAAAATATAATTGTTAAGTTTAATCATATTTTTTAATAAAAAAACATTTAATTATTAAAATGGCACCCCATTTTAACACTTACCATCAAGCAAAACATCGCTCAAAGCGCCAAACACCGCTCAAGATTGCAAAACGACATTTCGACACCCCATTTTTAACAACTTCCATTAGCCGCTTCTAAAAGAATGTCGTGACGTGTGAGTGCATATTGTAATGCCCCCACAGTGCTAGGGTAAAGGAAGGGATGGTCAAAAGGAAGGCTATCAGAAAGATAGAGCCCAGACACATTGGGGTAGGGCTGTTGGTGTGAGAAAGGAGATCAGATGCATACTTCGTTTGACTAAGATGAAGACCAGAAGGAGGCGAGAAACTTCAAAACCAAGGAAGTATCGAACAAGGCCAAGGTCCTTGAGAGCAAACGTGAGATTGAGGTCGTGAACAAGGGAAATAATAGCAGAGGAATCCCCTCCAGTGATTAAGATATCATCCACGTAAACCAAGAGAAACGGTGGATTACCATTTCAATGAAGAAAAAATAAAGAGGAGTCAAAGTGCAGAAACCCCATTCAAGGAGAGTAGTTTTGAGACGCTTAAACCAAGCTCTAGGAGCCTGTTTGAGACCATATAATGCCTTACGGAACTGACAAACATGGTTAGGATTGGAAGCATCAACATAGCCTTCTGGTTGTGCCATGAAGACAGTTTCATGGAGATCACCATTCAAAATAGCGTTATTGAAATCAATATGCTGAATGGGCTAGTTGTTAGTAACAGCCAGGGTGAAAATGATCTGAATAGTAGAGGGTTTAACCACCGGAGAGAAGGTATCGAAGTAGTCAATGCCTGGGAACCTGTTGAAATCCCTTGGCTACCAAGGGAGCCTTATAGCGATCTAAGGAGCCATCATCATTATACTTGACATGAAAAGTCCATTTGTTGTTGATATCAGGCTGATTTGGAGTAGGAGGAACAAGCTCCCATGTGTGATTGCCGAGAAGGGCTGAAAATTCCTGGTCTATGGCAGATTTCCAGCGGGAGTCAGAAAGAGCAGTCGAGACAGAGGTTGGCTTAAGAGAAGAAGAGGGAGAAGAAGAGATGTAAGCTCGAGGTTTGACAATGCCGGACTTAGCCCTCGATTTCATGGGACAACGAGAGCAATGAGGAGCAAAGGAAAGAGGGAGAGTGGGTGATGGGGAAGGGGGGAGAAATGGAACCTGAATAAGTGGCAGAGAAGGGCTGGGGTGAAGCATGGAAGGTGGAGAGGAAGGCTTAGGGAAGGAGCCAGGGGATTAGGGAAGGGGTAGGTGTGGAGATCAATGGTGCTTGTGGTGAAAGGGGTTGTGAAGGAGAAGGGAAAGGAAGAGGATTCAAAATAGGTGGAGAGGGAGAGCTTCGGGAAGTGGAAGAAATAGGAAAAAATAGTGGATAAGGAAATTGCGTCTCACCAAAGGTAACAGATCTGGCAATGTAAACACGTCCAGAGGAATGGAGTCATTTGTACCCTTTGTGATAAGGGCTATAGCCAAGAAAAACGCATAGTGAAGTCCTAAAATGGAACTTATGGCAACTGTAAGGATGGAGGTATGGATAACAAGCACAACCAAATGCGAAGAAGGTTATAATCTGGAGGTTGATGAAAGATCTGTTCATAAGGTGACTTGTGATTTAAAACAAGAGTGGACAGGCAATTAAGAAGATATGTAGCTGTGGAGAAGGCCTCCCACTAGTACTTGAGATCCATGGAGGCCTTGGCCAACAAAGTGAGACCCATATCAACAATGCTCCTATGCTTCCTCTCAACCTTTCCCTATTGATGATGGGTGTGGGGACAAGGGTGCCGAATTGCAATGACATGCTCTTGAAGAAGAGAAGGCAAATCTATATTCACCTCCAAAATCAGTTTGGAGACATTTGAGCTTTGTATCTAGTTGACACTCAACCATCTTAATGAAACGAAGAATAGTGGAAGTTACTTCAGACTTGAGGCGAAGTGGATACACCCGCACATACCGGGTGAAATCATCAACAAAACTAATGTAGTAACTGTAGCCATCAGGAGAGCTTATAAGGGAGGGACCCCACAAGTTTGAATGCACAAGCTGTAGTGGACAAGTGGTCTTGAGTGGTGTAGAAGAAAAAGTGATGTGATGTAATTTTCCATATCGACGAGGTTCACAAAAGAAATCTTGTTTCAGAGATAGCTGGAGTCTGCAGTTTCTGCTGCAACATGACTTGATGTTGAAGTGAGCTGGGGCATTATATTGAGTTGGTAGAGTCCATCAGTGAGCTGTCCTTGAACTAGCACTGCCATGGTGAGTTTGTCCTTTACATAACAATGAGAAGTGTCAAACTCGATGATAACATTGTTGTGGAGAGTAAATTGGATATGCTAATGTTCTTTATATCAGGCACCATAAGTATATTCTAAGATGGAGAGGTTCAGATGAGGAGGTGTGAGACTGACCAACATGAGTACGGAGAGTTGGAGAACCGTTACCAACTATCAGCTTGTTGGGACCATGATATGCAGTCTGAGATTCAAGAGCTACGGAATTGTGTGGTGTGATGAGTAGCACCATTGTCAAGATACCAAGCCTCATCTTGAATGGAGTTCCGTGTTGCAATGTGAGCTTAAGTGTCAGCAGAGACAATGTGAGCTTAAGTGGCAGAGGTTGCAGCAGTCAGTTTGCTGGTTGCCAGCAAAACTCAAATTAAATCGATGATAACGCTTTAGAGCTAAGTGTCCTAAACGACCACATATTTGACATAGTAGTCTTGGATATGAATTGAGTGATCCTCTTGTAAGAATTTCTTAATGTGGGCTATATGAATTGAAATTAACTGAATTAGTTTGGTCTAATAAAGGTGAGATATATGGATTCTTAATCAATCTAATATGGGGCTGGCTAGTGTGGGCCATACGTGCCCGGCCTGTAATGAGGCCCGTGGTCGAAGACTCTATAATACTACCAAGCCCCTCCCCTAACCCTAATTATATACTACTTTTGACTCACATCTGCATCTGTAAAACTCCTCTCGCGAAATGATAACTTTATTAGCCATTGCTCTAACGAAGGATAGGAGAAGATTTTGAGTTCGTCATGATCGTCACTAATTCCATGTGAAGCATGATGGATTCCAAACGTGTACGCCGAATCGACAATTCTCCGTTATTGTGTTGGTGATCCCGGCATGCCATGTCTACGGCCTACATCCGGCATCGAGCCTACCATAGCCTGGAACCAAACATGCGGATTAGGTTTTGTCGAGAGGTTTTTGTCCGCCGAAATTTTTTAACAGATGAAAGTTAAATTTTATTACATATTTGGAATCTACTCGTCGAGATGAGAATATTGATGGGTGGCACGTCGCCGGAGGAGGCCGGACGCGCCGCCACGATCCTACACGTGCGGCCATTCCCGAATCAAGATCTTTGACGCCTAAGAACTGCTTCGATGACGTCACCCTGGCCCCATTATTTTCATAACGTTTTTCATTAAGGTAATTAATTAATTACTATTTGAATTACTATTATTTATTACTAACGGTTTTTTTTTTCATTAAGGTAATTAATTAATTACTATTTGAATTACCATTATTAGCTTTCTATAACGTCTTTTCATTATGTAATTAATTAATTACTAGTTGAATTTGTCTATTAATGAATCAACAAAAGTAATTAGGCATGACATGTAATGTAAAAGACATACGCCTCGTTTTCTCCGTCCGCATTACATATATATATATACGAACGCGATGCCATAAAAGCTTTATATCCCTGGGATGGTAGATTTTCAAGGATTCACTGTCAGGACCACCAAAGTGGCACACTTGACTGGGTTTGAGAAATACCGCCTCATATTGTAAATGATGTCTCCCCGTTTTATTATGATCATACTCCCGGAGGTGATCTTTGTTAATTCACGGAGCATGGCAAGATGTGCTTCGAGAAATGATCGATTCTTGATTCATCACCCAAAGGTGGTGATTTCACGAAGATTAGAATATGTTCTCATGGCCGCCGTCATGCGGGAGAGCGCATAACCGCATGTCATATTTTTCTTCGCCCAAAGGTGATTATGTGATGATGTATGTAATTTCGTGAGGGGCATTCATAATGCCGATCAGATTGCTTGTTGCTTTCCAAATAATTTTTTTAGAACCAAGAATTCCATTTCAATCGGTGTCCTACCGATCAACTCCTTAAGAAATGGAAAGAGGATTTTCATTTGGAAAATGGAGTCGGGCGATGTCTCACATCAAGCCTACAAAAGATGTTTCACAGATATCACGCCACTAAGATCGGAAAAGAGCAAATGTGGATTCGCGATCACAATGAAGAAATCCAATCAAGAACACTTAAAAAGTGGTTTACACAACCAATTGCACCTAAGGAAATGATGGCAAAACTTTGGGAGGCTAGAAACCCGCATTTCATCTAATGCCGAGATTGGTACACTTCTTCAAAACTCTTCAATATGAAGTATGATGGTACCGGGTTGCTGTAGGATTATGTCCTGGGGATGGCAGACCTAAAGATCGAAGCTTCAAGCCTTAATGTTTCCATTCCCGATGCTTCTTGCATCAGGCATCAAGCCCTAAACACCCTTCCACCCCGATTCGGGATTATAAAGACAAATTACACCCTAAGATGAGACTTGGTCAATTAATGACTCGATAGCAAGGGTGGTGGCAGAGGAAGAGAAACTTAAGAAGGAAAAGGGCATACGGCCTTATATGCTTCTAGTTCCTCACAAAAGGAAAATAAGAAGTCCGTAAATCGTGACTCTCATAAAGGTACTCATGACACTACCGAAGGTCAATCCTAGCCAATATGGGTCCAAAAAAGACATTCTTTCAGTGCGGATGGTGACCGCCGCTCTTGTGAAGAACAAAGGTCACATAAAGAAGCGTGATCGCGGCAAAGTTTAAAGCTCATATTCAAACGAGCCTACTGTGTAATGATTCTTTATCACTCGTTTGTGAATCCAACCTATCTAAAGCACCATCCAGCTTCGTGGCTCCTGATAGTGGTGCAACTAATCATGTTGCGTTTAATTAAGGCCGTGGATTCATAAACCGAGGAAGTGTTTGAACTGGGATGAATCAGATCACTCGGTTCAAAATCTAGAAATGATGTTATGTTTTGTGGAGATATCTTGATTCAATCAGTTTTAGATTAATGTTGAAAGACACTTTTTATGTACCTTCATTAAACGAACTTAGTTTCCGTATTGTGTTTGGACAAGTATGATCACTCTTTTGAAATCAAGAGCAATGTTATTTCTTTGTTTCTTGATTCAAATAAAGGTTGGAGTGTTGTTATATGTTCAGCGGATTATGCAGTTGTGTTTATCTCCCAATGACATATCGTAGCTTATCCCGAATTTGAAAAGGTTGTTTCCTAGGGGCCGTTACCTAAGGAGAGCAGTCTTATGCATTGTGGCGTAAACGGCTTAGCCATATCTCGGGATAAAGTAGAAGGGTGATAAGACTATCTGCTGCTCTTAAAATGACTTAGAACATGCGTGAAATTCATTGTAAGAGGTAAAATGACCAAGATAAGAAAGAAAAGCTGCGGAGTCCGAAGTTCGACTTGTTGGAGGTCATTCACCCAGGTATAAGTGGGTGTATACGGCAACCTTGTGTAGAAATTTTATTCGTCACATTTATTGATGACTATTCTCGATATGGTTATACGTACTTGATTAAAGAAAGGTTGAGGAGTCTCTTGACAGAGTTTCAAGATTTTCGGACTAAAATTAAATAGTTGGGAAAAGTCATAAGGTTGTTCGATCGTAGGGTTAAGGTATTATGGTAAAAGCATGGCAATGCGGGACGACAGGGACCGATCGCCAAATACTTAGAGGATTACGGGATAGTGGCGCTCAAATTTACTATGCAGGAGTCCCGAGCAAAATGGTGTAACCGAAAATGCAATCGCATTCTTATGGAAATGGTAAGAATTATAGTTAGTAGGGATAAATTTACACAGTTTACGTAGGGGTGAATCTTTAGCTTGACTTTGTACATTCGTCGTGTACCTACAAAAGGCATTCCGTTGACTCCTTTTTGAGTTATGAATTTGGGCGTAAGCTTAAAAGCTTAAACCATCTTAAGGTTTGGGGGGATGTCTGAAAAAGTGAAGTTGTATAATCAACATTAAGTAAGTTGGACTCAAGAACCCTTTCGGTGTTACTTTGTATCTTACGAGGAACATTCGAGAGGATATCGGTTCTATAATCCCGATGGAGGCCGCGAAAAATTGTGGAATCACGGGCGATAAGTTTTGGGTTTGATGTGGCGGAAGAGTAGCTGCTCCGCAGACTATTGAGGATAATAGTATGGTGGGTGGGTATGGCATCTTTATCTCTCCTCCCATACGGATAATTGTGGAGACTCCCACCGCCCATATTATTGAACTTTGTTGAGGTTCGGGATCCTGTTGTCGAGGCATTTCACAATGAAGTTCATCAATGCTCTCGAGGTGCGGGATGTGGCTATTGCTACTCGATGGGAGATCCGTTAGGGAGGATGATCCACGGCTAACACCACTTAGGATATTTAGTCTATATAGGAAAGCAAGACTCGTCTCCGGTTAATGATTTGATCAATGACTATCACGAGGGTTGTGTCTTGTCCTCATTCGAGTGTGGTTGGATGCAATGAGAGATGAAATTCGATCTATGAGGCATAATGGAGTTTGAAGACATTTGAATTACTGAAGGTCACTTAGACCCATTGGCTGAATGGGTGTATAAGACTAAAGGGACCACAAGGAAAGATTGAGAAGTTTAAAGCGGAGCGGTAGCCAAGGTTTCACTCGAGGAGAGAAGGAGTAGACTATGAAGCAACCTTTTCTCAGGTCTATAACACAAAGATTCTTTCGGAGTGATCATGGCATTAGTTGCTCATTTCGATGGAGTTACACGGATGGATGTGTTAAAGCGCCTTTCGATGGAACCTTAATGAAAGTCTATATGATGCAACCGAAGGTTTTTGGGGCAAATGATTCGAGGTACACTTGTATGTAAGGCGAAAAGGATATTTATGGTACCAGTAAGCTTCTAGACAATGGTACCAAAATTTCGATGTTGTTACTTCATATGGTTTTGTTGAGAACAAAGAGTAGATCCAATGTATATGCTACTTGAGGTCGGTGGGAGGAAATTCATTTTCTTATACTCTATGTGGATGATATCACAGCGGCGGTGACATGGTTTCATGAGACAAAGCGGATGTTGTCAAAGAACTTTGATATGAAGGGCCTTGGTGAGGCGTCTTTTGTCACAGGCATTGAGATTCATAGATCGTTCTGGCGGGACTTTTGGGTTTATCTCGGAAGAGCATATGTTGATCGTATTTAGAAAGATTCAACACGCAATGTAAGCAAGGGAATTGCTCCTACATGTAAAGGTGATAAGTTAGTGCATCCCTTGAAAATTTGTTAAGTTGATTTTGAAGGCGATGAAGAATGTGCCTTATCGCTAGTGCACTTAGGGTAATATGTATGCTTTCAGTATGTCTTAGTGGGATATTGCCTTTGCAATAGGACTTCTAGGTAGATATCAGTCAAATCCAGGACACGATCATTGGGTTGCTGCCAAGAAGGTTATGAGGTATTTAAAGAGGACAAAAGACTATATGCTGATTTACAAACATGTTCAGGACCTACAGCTAGTTGGGTATTGGTTGAGACTTTGCGAGCATCGGGGATGAAAAGAAGTCAACAACGAGGTTACATCTTTAAGTTAGCGGGAGAATTCTGAGTATCATGGAAAAGTGAGAAGCAATCAATAGCATCTCTACCATCTGCGAGTTTGTAGCATGCTTTTCGGCTACTCGGGCAATTGGCTCCGAAACCTCATTAAGGAGTTGGCCAGGTATTTGATTTCTTGTGGATAGGCCCATACAATTGTATTGTGACAATAACTGCCGGTGTTTGTGCAACAACGAGAGGTCTCAAGAAAGGGTCTAAGCATATGGAGGTCAAGTACGACATAAGGAAAAAGATTCGGACCCGGTGACATTGCGGTGGAGCACATTTGACCAGATGATATGATTGCGAGATCCGTAACTAAAGGCCTTCGCCACTTGGCATATTTGATGGTATGTCATTAACATGGGCTTAGGAGTATCATGGGATACTGTCAATTAGTGGGAGCTGTTTAGTTTTATGTTGCTCTTATGAAGTTCGTATCTGATTTCATTACATTTTTGTAATATTTGAATATGTATCAAATCTTTTGCATTCAATGAGGTATTTGTGAATGTAGATTTATCAAGTTGAGTACATATAATTGTTGAAAATCTCGAGGCATTGTGTAAACCTTGAGTACAGGCTATGGGGCATTCTTGTATTAGCCTTAACAATATGTCTTGTTACACATAAAAGTACAGTTAACTATCAAGGTAAGACATATCCAGGTTCGTTGGAACCATGATGGATATTCTCTGGTGACACACTAGGTTTTGTGACACTTAAGGAGAGAGAATTTGGACTAACAAAATGGATAACACATGAAGTATCACTCATTATGCGGTGTTGTCCATTTAACACACTACCATATTTAATCCATATCAGTAAAGTTGAAAGCTCTCGTGACCATGGAAGGCTTTCTGCGTGAAATACGTGCGATTCGGTGTTGCGAGACTTTATGGGATAGGATTGACTGTAAAATTAATCTCTATGAACCAATATGAGGGTGGGCACATAGTTACATTTCAATTAATATCGCCCAGTGGGAGAATGTAAAATTTCTTAATGTGGAACGGGCTATATGAATTGAAGTCGCCTTGAATAGTTTGGTCTAATAAGGTGAGATATATGGATTCTTAATCGTCCCAATATGGGGCTGCAGCTAGTTTTGGGCCGAGTACGGCCCGGCCTAATATAGGAGGGCCCGTGGTCGAAGACTCTATAAATAGTGCTCAAGTCCACTCCCTAACCCTAATGATACACATTTTGACTCACATCCAGATCTAGGAAAACTCTCCTACTTTGTGAGTGGCGATCTCGTGGAGGCGGTGTTCCTAACGAGAAGGGGATAGGGGAAAAGATCTTGAGTTCGTGTTCGCGGATCGTCGCTAATTCCGCGTGAAGCATAATGGATTCCAAATTAGGTACGCGAATCGACAATTCTCTCCGTTATTGTGTTTTGTTTTCTAACTATGGTGATCCTGGGCATGCCATGTTCGTGGCCTACGCCTCTTCCATTGAAGCTTGCTCTGCCTCGCCCGGTGCGAGCCTCGTGACTAGAGAGAATGAGTCTCTCGGTGAAGCAAAGTGAGTGAAGATTGATACGTGTTGTGAAAATTGGTGTGATTGAGAGCAATTTGAGCCGGTGGCACTCGATTAGATCAAGTCTTGAGGCAATGGAATTTTCTATCTGAATCATGAGCTAAAGCATGAATTTGAGCTTGAGTAAGGTTCTGAGTCCTTTGATGTAGAGATTGACTACCATTGGTTCTATGTCGGGACCTAGTCACTCCTTGTATATATAACACAATTTCATCATCAAGAATAACACATCCCGGCACTCATTAATTTCATGTGCCGGTGATTTCATTTTGAGTATGTAGTCCTCGATAGTTAAGAGATCCCTTTTTCGTGGTTTGGAGGAGAGAAAACGAAGATGCGACAATCGAGCCTTAGACTTAGTGAGAGAATAATTGTTCCCAGCCAACGCTTCAGGACTTGGAGGAAGTGGAGCGATGAATTATGTGCAAGCATGTTTAAAATAGAAGATAAAATCAACTAAGTAAAATTGATGCGATCAGAGTCAGTGAATGTACGGATTTCACGATGGCTTTATCATCAAGAAACTTTTGCTGGTGAAGATGAGTGCCAAACAACAGATCATCAATCCATAGTTGGTATGATTTGAGATCTCCACAATATGCAATTCGATCAATCGAGTCGAACTCAAGCGGGTGTGAGTGTGGAAGGCAAGACTATGGAGGAAGATTGAGTTGCGAGGAATTCAAGCCCGATTACGAAGAAGAAAGCGACTCGTTAACGAGATCCTGAAACTACGATACCATGTTAGAGTACATGGTAGAAGGGGGCGAACATCATGTTTTGTGATAGAAGAGAACATAAATCTGTACTATGGAACAAAGACAAGAGAAGGGGTTATATACATGTGATGGAAGGTTAAAAATTATGGAGAAAGGGCTCTCGGTATGTAATGCATGACACAAGTGGCTAAGGCGGAGTTAGTTGGAAAGGTATGGATCTGCTTGTTGCTCGGGTGTAGCGTGCACATTGGTATTAAATTTGGAAGCTTCTCAACTTATCGAATCAAAGTTTAAATTCAAATTTCAAATCAAAGGAGTTTGAATTCAAATCAAGAAATTGAAAGACTTTGAAAGCGAGCTATGAACGCTTCTAAGCCACATCAAGAAATGGAATAATCAAATTATAAGGCATACCAAAGAAATCAACCTAGTTTGGTAACTAAGCACCTATAAAAGCGCGATCTGGCTGCTTGCGAGGAAAATCAGTAGGCGGGAAGGATAAAATGATAACAATAGAGGGTGCTAGCGAGGCGAGACAACTTCGCGAGGCTACCGGACTTCGACTTCGATCAAAACTCGGTATCTTGTGAGCTGTTTGGGCTCGAGCTCGACTGAAATGTTAACTGGTAGTCGAGTAACTGCTCTTTCGACTTCAGCTGCGAGAAACTCGAGATATTTTTGTATATAAAATTTTAAAAGTTTTTTTTTAATTTAGACCTCTACTTTGGGAATGACATATATAATATATCTATTTTTATTCTTAAACAATCATACATTTTATTATTTATTTAATTATAAATATATTTATTTTAAAAATAATTAATTTTCTTTAAAGAAAAGATGTAAGAGAATAGGAGATTATTCTATAAATTATATTAATAAGTTAGTATTATAAACGTGATAAATATATATATATATATATATATATATATATATATATATATATATATATATATATATATATATATATTCCAACACCCCGATTCTCCTAAAGTTGCATATATAATAATTAGGGATGCTAATGAAACGAGATAAATTGCGAACTACTCGGACTCGGCTACGATCAAGCTTCATTTCAGTAGCTCGACTCAAGTAAGCTCGATTCGAGCTCGAGCTCGACTCAAAACGTTAACGACTCGACTCGAGCTCAGTTGAACTTGAACTCGACTCGCATCATTAGCACCCCTAGATAACAACATTGATTGTCAGAGGCATATTACATATGAAACTATATAAGGAATGAGCTGAGCAAACTTTACCCCTAAAATTCTAAAAAAAAAAATGCTTTTATTAAGATTGGAGCATGTGAACTGATGTTTAAAGGACAGCTAGACTACTATTATGCTATCTTACCCCACTGAACATGGTTATGCCCCCTTTATTTATTTCTGCAAGCTCCGCCACTGCTTTTTAGGAACAATTTCTGGATCATTAACACCTCAATGCAAAAATATTTATAGAAGGTAACATTGGATCAAGACACACTATCTTCAAATTGTCTTCCACCATATTCATGCCACGCATGTTGGATACATAGCCATTCTGAATTTAGAAAATATAAAACACGTTCAGGCATGCATTTTTCCTATTATAAGCCGATCAGTTCCTTATGAGTGGTTTGGCATTAAAACTTTTCAGCACTATGATTTCTCATCTACTTGTATCTTTTTATCTATGCATGATTTTTTTCTAGAGGTTAGTCCAGCACCACACCCCCAACTTCATGGTTCATTATAAAGACAATTTGATAATAAAAACACCTTGAAGTAATTAATGGACAATGGGCAGTGGCTTGGATGATGTAGTTTGATATTGCAAGGAAGCAGTAGGAGGTAGATGTGAGGTGGTAAAATCTAATGCGCCTCAACAAAGCCAGAGGGCGATGGCTTGATGATGTTTTGATAAATAGTGCAAAGGAAGGAATAGGACGTAGGTGGATGGTCACATTTAATGCCTTTACCCAACAAAGCTAGTGACGTTCATGCCTAGGAGTACTAATTTTAATTTTAATTCAGATATGTATGAAGATAAAGAAGAAGCAGCGTGAATCCAGTTGTGGGATCATCAACATGAAAACGGCTGGAATTTGCAATAAGTTCATAATATAATTAGAGAGGCAATATTATGTTTTTAGGGATCTCAACTAGAAGTTTCCACTTGAATAATATACTAAAGAAAGAAAGGTTGGAACGTACTATTGCAGCACACCATGCTAGCAGCCCTCAATCATAGTAATACGGACTTTGTTTAGAGAAAATTTCTTATCCAAGGACTCTGTATCTGTGCCACTCCGCATCTCTGCAAATGCAGGTCGCTTTGGGAGTGGAAGATGTGATATTTCACTACAAAGCATTCCCACAGCACTTGATATAAATGGTCTATCTTTGGCTAATTCTTGTACACATAAGAGTCTCACAAGTATGCATCTCAATATCTCCTCTTGGAAGCATGCTTCTGATAACTTCCATCTATTAATGGATTCATATTGTCTTCATTCCACAGTTTCCATGCCTGAAATTATTTCAACATCATAAATGTAAACTTAAAGAGTCCAACAACACTCCACAGTTTCTATGACTGAAATTATTTCAACACCATAAATTTAAACTTAAAAGATTCCAACATCATAGAAGCAATCATCAGCGATGGGGTTTTGAAAAATAGGCAGCGCTGAGGCCCGCTCTCGCTAGGCCGAAGGAGGTAGGCTATAAAACACCCGGCCTGGCGTCGGCTGGCTTGAGCTCGGTGCTCGCCCCAGGCCGATGATATGGATAATTGGGAAGGCCCATCCTGCAATCGGACTAAATATACCCGATAAGGAAAGTAGGATGATTCTCGATAGCGCATCTATGAATCGGACTAAATCTCACCGAAATAAGGAAAATAGGATAATTCTCAGCCTTGTATCTGCAAATCGAGACTAAATCTTATCAATAAGGAAAGTAGATATTACCACCCCTGAAATTATCCCTTATTAATTGGTTTAATAAGAAATAAAATCTCACACCCAATGAGAATATCATATCATCTCCAGGCTAGAAACATACTATTCGGTGTCATCATCGATTGGGAAGCATCTTATTAGTATCATAATCAAGTAGGAAAGTTGTCGCGTCCATCCCTTATAAATACCGGGCCACTTTATGGGGTGAAAGTGCGCACTCAGAGCTGGCGTACTCATATGCAGCGTTAGCCATCTAAGCAATCTCTCTTTTCTCTTAGAAAGCAACTGACTTAGGCATAGGAGCGGCCGGCGAAGCCTCGCAGACCACTTCTTCCTTGTTTTTGCTTAGAGAGGAGTCTTTACGTCCGAGCTATGATTAAGCGGTGCGGCGATCTTTACCTCCCGGCCCGGACAATCGAGCCTTGCATCCCGGCCCAGCGGCAATCCGGGTCCGGCCCCGGCGACCCGGCACGCTCCGGTAGTTCAGGTTGAAAAATGCATCGCTCCCGAGTTAGGGCGCGATGCGTAGGAGCGACAGGTTCCTTTACAAATATAGCGATTTCGATTCTGCGGTGAGTATCGACTCGGAACCTGGCGGGAGTAACGTAATCCTCCAGGATGCGGGACCGACCCGAGCAAGCGCAGGGCGGCCGACCTCCGGCCGCGTTAGAAGCGTCTGGTAACAGAGCAGGTGGAGCGCTCCGCCCTATAGCCGGCTGATGAAGAGTTAGAGCAACTTACCGGGCGGGGATGCAACGCCCGGGAGACATGACGAGGTTCGGGAAGGTTACAGCCCTCTCACTTGAAGGACAGCCTGACTCCTGGCCCAGAAGTCAGCCAGCGGGCAGGAATCTTGATTCCGGCGAAGGCGTCGAGCTTGGCGCTTCATCTATGCGATTTGATTCACGCATCAGAGAGGCAAAATATCCAAGTATAAACTCCATAGCAATGGAAGCCGCCATTTAGAGGCAGCTTTTCGGAAGTGCCGATGGCAGCTTCAAATTCTCCGTCGATCAGCATTAAGGCAGCTCGCACCTTTCGAAAGTCGAAAATTACGAGATGGCGCGCGCGGCGACTTACTTTAGCCAGTTGTCTACGACGAGTCACGCTACGAGTCGGTCGGCTCAGGCTACATCGCCGCTTCAGCCACATCGCCCACTCGGCTTCATCGCGAGCCGTAGCGCGAGGCAGCGGCTCACATTGGCAAGGTGATCGCACGCACGAGAGCCGCGCGCCCCTCCGGGAGTGAACCCGGCTCGAGATACATTGCCGCCGACTACGCCACCGCTTTCGGTGGAACTCCACCAAGGCCATAGCGCCCGAAACCGCGGCACCATTGGCGAGGTGATCCAGCCGGCCTGAGCCCGCGGCGCCGAAGCGAGTCGAGATCAACTGGCTGGAACGCCGCTGAGGCCACGTTGCCGGGGGCGGCGGCGCTCACTTTGACAAAAGTTCGTCTACTCTGGATAGGTCACGCTACCTAAGGAGCCATCTCAGTTCAAACAACTCAACTGTTAGACGGTAACTCACTGCGACGAGCTCTGCCCAGCGGTTCATATTGGCCGGCTCTTCTAGTTCACATGGGCCAGGCCCTATCCAACTATTCGCATAAGCGAAGACCCGATAACTCACTCGATAGGCTGCCATTATTCGCGTTGTGAGGCTCTTCCCATCGAGTTCACATGGAGCGAGCTACTTGGCGGTTCATATTGGCGAAACTGCTGATTCCACATGGGCGAGCTTTGCAGTATTACGAAACTCTTCCTAGCGATTCTGCAGACGAAACTGCCCCAGCTATTCGTATTAGTGAAACTCTTCGCGATTCCACATGAAACGAAACTCGCCCCACTTGATTATAGCGGCAACTCTTCCAGCCGATTCATGGGCGAAACTCTACCCAGCTATATTCGCATTGGCGAGCTCTTCTAGCCGGTTCCACATGGGCCGAGCTCGCCTTGGCCCCTGACCGCCCAGCTGACGAGCTCTTCCCGGCAGTTCACCGCAGGGCCCGAGCTACGCCCAGCTGTCCGCATTGGCGAGCTCTTCCTAACAGTTCACATGGAGCGAGCTACATGACGATTCGCAGCGAGCTCTTCCGATTCCACATGGGCGAGCTGCCCGGCGATTCGCAGCGAGTTCTTCCAGCGTTTACATGGGCGAGCTACGCCCAGCGTTCGCATTGGCGAAGCTCTTCCTAGCGAGTTCACATAGACGAGCCACGCTAGCGGTTCGCGGCGATCTTCCCGGTGGTTCACATGGGCTTGACTTTGCCCATTTGTTAGCATTGGCGGAGCTTCGACCGTTCTGCGGGCCATGCAGCTGGGAGTCAAATCGATTCGAGCCGTCGGTAGGAGCCCGACAACTCTCACATTGGCGAGGCTCAACCATTCTACAGGCCATGCGGCCTAGGAATCGGTTCGGCTCGGGCAAATCCAGCCGATGGAGCCCGGCTCACATTGGCGTGCACCGACCACTCTACACGAAGCCATGCAGCCTGGAGTCGGGTTCGGCTCGGGCCGTCGGCCGGCCAGGCCCGGTAAGCTCACGGTGACGAGGTCCAGCCATTCTACAGGCCATACGGCCCTAGGAATCCATTCGGTTAAGACAAATCGGTGGCCAGGCCGCGACTCACATTGACGAGCTCATTTACTACTGCCTGAGCCATGTAGCCTAAGGCGGATTCGGCTCGAGGCCATTAAGGCTCGTGAGCCCACCCATTTCGATTAAAGAGCTCGGCCACCTAACTCAAGATGTGTTACTCGAGTCAGTCGGCTCGGGCGTTGGCCGCTCGGCCTCGGCGCTGGGGCCCGGCTGACTCAGTCAACGAGGCCATCGGCCACGGAGCCAAGTGGCTCGGGAGCCCGATGGCTACGCGAAGCAGGCCATGCGGCTAGGAGTCAATTCATCTCGGGCCATACGGCCC